>OW026366.1:60964670-61322266 GCA_932273885.2 Leucozona laternaria
CAAAGCTACATCGCTAGCGTCAGTAGTGACAATGAATTCCGCAGTAAAATCAGGATAAGAAAGTATGGGAGGTTCTACAATTTTCTGTTTTAAGCTTCTGAAAGACTCGTCACAAAATGCATCCCATTTAAAGACAGCGTCTTTCCTTAAAAGTTTATTCATTGGTTTAGCTAAGTCTGCAAAATTGGGAATGAACTTTCGATAGTATCCCACAAAACCTAAAAATGATTTTATATCTTTCGGCTTCTTAGGCACAGGGAATGTTCTTACTGCCTTCACTTTTTCAGGGTCAGGCTTTATTCCTTCTTCCGAGATTATATGCCCCAAGTAAATTAATTCTTTTTTAAGGAAGTTACACTTCTCTGGCTGGAGTTTCAAATTATGCTTTCTTAGACGCTTCAGTACTCTCACGAGCTTCCCATTGTGGTCATCGAGATCATACCCGTAGATAACTATGTCATCTACGTAAACAAAACATTCTATGCCTTGTAGACCCATGAGGACGTTATTCATCAGTCGCTGAAATGTTGCAGGAGCGTTTTTCAGACCAAACGGCATACGATTATATTCGTAGTGACCAAATGGCGTGCTGAAAGCAGTTTTTTCCTTGTCGGAATCAGCGACCAGGATTTGGTGAAATCCCTTGGCTAAATCAAGCGTACTAAAATATTTTGCTTGACCAAGTTGGTCGAAAATGTCAGTGATATTTGGCAATGGATACGCATCTCCGATTGTTTGTTCATTAAGTTTTCTGAAGTCTACGACTACTCTCCATTTCTTTTTGCCATCGTCACCAGATTTTTTCGGAACTAAGAGAAGGGGTGAGTTCCAGGGACTGAAACTAGGTTTTATAATTGAATCTTCAAGCATTTCGTTCACTTGTTTATGAATTTCATGCTTCTGACTTTCAGGGAGTCTATAGGGTTTTAAGAATAATGGGGGATTATTGTTGTTGGTTATGATTTTATGTTCCATTGCATTCGTGTAGGTGAGGTGGTCACCTTTGAGAAAGAATAAATCATTGAATTCTCTGCAGATATTCAATATTGCTTTTTGTTCCTCTTGATTGCAGTGATCCAGTTTTATTATATTTTTTAAGTTTGATAGCCTTTTCTGCAACCGATCTTGGTGACTATCAGATGAAATAATGTTATAATTGTCAAGAGTGTCCCACTCAAAATTTAACTCATTAGAATTTAAGCTCTTCTCTTCTTCCAAAGTGTTCATTAATAGAATTTTTATTTTATTATTTTTAGGTTTAACTATAGTTTCACCTAAATATACCCCTGGGATTATTTCTTTTTTTTTTATTACTATATCCTTTGATTTATGATAATTAAATGGGATCTCTACCATTTTTTGACTACGTTGCTCAAGATTAATGTTTACTATTTTTTTATTTTTTCCTTGTCCAGTCTTACTTTCTGCTGAGATTTCTGTTGTCTCAGTCTTACCTTCTGCTGTATTTAAAGTATTATTTTTTGTTTTGGTTTCTGTTACCATAGGTCTTTTTTTTATTGTTTTGCCTCTAACCTTCCTTTTACGAAGTGGTTTGCTATCAACTTTATCGAAGTCTTTTTGTGGCAAATCTCCTGACTCGGCCCGAAGGCAAGCGGTGTCATTCAACGATTCCCATACTGTTTCTGTATTTTCTCGATCGGTGTCTGTAAGACACTGAGAGGAATTAGAGCCAGTATTTTTAGACCCTTCCGTCGTGCAATCTTCTTGAAGGTTAGTATTGGCTTTAAATGTGTAATCTTTAAGTAAATTTGTAGTTCGAGCAAAAATTTCAGGTTTAGGTACCGAATGGATTTCTCGATTTGCTTCTGATACGTTAGTTTTATTATTGGGAATAGTACTCAATACTTTTCCAAAACTATGTACCATAGCAGTAGAGTGGTCATCAATAAAAGGAAAGATCTTTATGAAATTTTCAAAGTAGTTAATTACACATGAATATTTTTTTAAAAAATCGTTACCTATGATACCATCAAAATCCATATCAGTACTTACATCTAGGATATGAAAGGGGTGGGTAATTATTATTTTATCTTCATCACAGCCAACCAATAGATTCTCATTCACAACACTGGTACTCATTACCTTATGACCGCCCATGGTAGAAATTGTCGTATTAGTTTTTTTGTTTTTCATGGGTTGGGTGGTAGGTTTTTTTATAATACTGATTTCTGCACCAGTGTCAATAACAAGATTTCTATTTTTGCCGTCGGTGAAGGGAATTCTTATAGTGGTCAAGTCGTTATAGGGAAGCAATTCAATGATTACGCTTGCCACTATTCTTGTGCTTGGTGAATGTCGGCTTGAATGTGTTGTCGGGAAGGATAGCCGGTCTGATCGTCCCGACAATTCTCGTTTCCCGTACCGTTGACAGAAAAATAGCTATCGGGCATTACGTGGTGGAAATTTACCTGTCGCTTTTCACCATTTTTATTCCTGTCATTGCTTTGCATACTTGTAGAGAGGTTCTGCCTGAAAGGGTTTTGCGGGTTTATTTGATTTGTTTGTGAGTGTAGTTTTCGAAGTCTACAGTCACTTTCTGAATGAAAATTTTTATGGCAATAATTGCATTTAATTTCCTCTCTTTTGGGGATAATATTTGGTAAAGTCTTGTTACGATAACAAGTTTGCGCAGTATGTCCCAGGATCCCGCATATCTGGCAGGTGGGTCGCGAAGAAAAGTTTGAGGATGGAGTCTGTTGTGTAGGTAGTTTATTTCTGTAGGTAGGTATCTGCCTACCTATTCTTGCAGCGTGGTTTTCTGCGAAGTTGATTGATTTTTTAAGATTGGTTTCTCCGTGGGCTTGAACCATTAAGCGCAAATTTTGATTCAAAAGACCATCTTCGAATGTTTGGATGGCCAATTTCTCATTTTCATTTACTAAGTACGTCCTGACGGATACGTCGTTAGTACTTGCAAATGTCGCTGAGTTAAGGGAGGTTAAAAGTTGACAAATTTTGTCACCAAACTCCTTAACCGACTCTTTAATGTTTTGTTGTGCCGCGAGTAATTCATTTTGAGCGATAGTACGAGTTTTGGTCTCCTTATACTCATTCTCTAGTTTTTCGACTAGGTCACTCCATTTTGTGAAAGAGTTGAACTGTATAAGTTCGAAGGCCGGGCCTTGTAGCCTGGTTTTCACTATTTCGAGGAACGTAGTATGTTCCTCTTTCTTACACGACGAGAACAAAATGTTCCCGCATGCGATGAATTTATTAAGCTCGGCTGGGTTACCGTTAAAAATAGGTACAATGTTGAATATATCACTGATATTAATTTGGAATGCCATTGCTTCGGGTTCAAAATCAGATTGAAAAATCAAATTAAAGGGTAATATTTTAAAAAGTTCTAGCCTTTGTCGGTCTCGTCGTGTGTTGACAATTTTGAATAATTTTTGTATTTTTTAGGGAGGGGAAAAAGTAGGGTTTTACCAAAATATATGTAATTAAAATATTCTTACTTTAATAGTAGTAGGTATAGTTGTTTTTGTTGTTGTTTCAGCTGTTGTTGTTGTTTTTGCTGTTGTTGTTGTTTCTGCTGTTGTTGTTTTTTGCTGTTGTTGTTGTTTCTGCTGTTGTTGTTGTTTCTGCTGTTGTTGTTGTTTTTGCTGTTGTTTCTGTATTTTCTTGCCAGGCAGGCTTCACGCCCTATAGTTGCAAATTACAACCTGGTCTTTTACACTGCCTACTGTTTGCCAAATACTTATGCTCTAAAGCTAGCAAGGTCTTACACTCGTAGGACTTCTAAAACACTTTTTGTTTTAATTTATTTTCTGGTGTATAGCCCCAGAACGCATCAAGAGAGAGAGACCCCTTGTAATGGCTTTTGATAGAGGATTTATTTTAAGAATCCCACCGCTGCCACCATGAAATGACCCGACAATTCAACCGTGCTTCCTTTGCGTTTAAAGGGAAGAGTTGCTCGGGGAGAATTTGAAAAAACAGTTTAAGGTTTTCTTATAGTTATTTTTATTAGCTCTAAGGCCCGCTGTCTCAATGCTTATGGCTGCGACCTTAGAGGTTTCGATGGTTAACAAATTCTGTCTTTTTCCTGATCATCCTAAGCCTATTTATACTACAATTATTGGCATAATTTCCATCCCTACCATTCAACCACATGAAAATGATGTTTCAGCATATTTCATATGAAATCGTATTTTTCATACAACCTCATATGAAAATGCATCCTCGTCATAATTATCAATATTTATTGTCATTGCACCAAAATCAATGAGGATCATATGTCATTTACACTGGCCCAATATGAAGCATATTCAATCGATATACTTATCCATAGAGGTACCAGATACACACAGACAGTGCGATATGAAGTACATTGAACTTAAAAACAATGCATGCTCATGTTGGTCAACCTTACTTTGCCTTACTTAGAACCTTTGTATTGGCCCATTCTGTTCCATGTACTGTATAGCTATAGTCGTAGCTACGTCTCAGATACGGAACAGGCGACAATTAATTAATTGCCGAAGGTATTAGGTTTCACTAAGTGGGCTCTGGAAGATGATACATTAATGAGTCCCAATGTTTAGATCGGATGCGCGAATGACAACGAAGTGATAGTATACAAGATCGTGTGTGGTGACTTGGGAATGGAAATTGATGTTTAATGTCGTTATAGGAGTCGCATGTAGTGGATCACTACAGCGTCAATCGAAGCGGGCTTGTCCCTATAGACATTAGCCTTGACATACCCCCACAAAAAATAATCTAATGGTGTCAAATCGCACGATCTAGGCGGCCAATTGACCGGCCCGAAACGTGAAATTAACTGTTCACCAAACTCGCCTCGCAATTGCGCCATTGTTTCGCGTGCTGTGTGGCATGTGGCACCGTCTTGTTGAAACCACATATCATGCAAGTCAAGAACTTCCATTTCGGGCAAAAAAAGTTTGTTATCATCGCTCGGTAGCGTTCACCATTGACAGTAACGCTGCGATTCGCATCATCTTTGAAGAAATATGGCCCAATAATGCCGCCGGCCCATAAACCGCACCAAACAGTGGCTTTTTCGGGATGCATTGGTAGCTGTTGCAATGCTTCTGGCTGATCTTCACTCCAAATGCGGCAATTTTGCTTATTTACGTACCCATTCAACCAAAAATGAGCCTCATCGCTGAACACAAGCAGCGCGCGATGAACATTTCGAACCGAGCACGAATTTTGATAGTAAAATTCAATAATTTGCAAGCGTTGCTCATTTGTAAGACGATCCATGGTTAAATTGCAAACCAAACTGAAGCTGTTTGACAGTGACACAAGGTACTAAACACACGTCAGCTGTCAAAACCAGTGTTGCCAAAACCAAACCAGCTAAAAAATCACCCGTTATATATCCAAGTCAACAGCTGATTTCTAAATATACATATACGTGGCCCAAAGTTGCACATTTAAAATTTTCAGACATGAAAATGTTTTGCATTATAAAAAATTCACATTAGATAATACTGTACGACTGCAGCAAATATATACATTTCTTAATAATGTATGTTTGTGTCTTTCATACCTATATAATGCAATTGTAATGTTCAAAAAAGCACCATCACGACAGTAAAACAGTAAAAGTTAGCAGGACACTTTTCAATTTTCAGAATAAAGAGTATGTAGTAATTAGCTCCTATTTAGTTGCTGATTAGTTACGCAAAAAAAAATTAATCGCTCTGTTGGATTTCGAGAAGTTGGGTGTCCTGCTAACTTGACGACAACTTAGCAGGACACCCAATTTTTCGGAATCCGAAAGTGCGATAATTTTTTTTTTCCTTAACTAATTAGCGATTAATTCATTTTCAACAAATATCCAATTCTGGATCGTTTATATGGGAAAGGTGTCCTGCTAGCTTGATGTACCTAAAATGAGCTTAGTAAATCTACTATAATAGATTACTTTAACTATTGTCGTGAAATAGCGTCTCACGTTGATGTTAACATTGGCGGCGAAGAAAACAAGCTTCTAAAAAAAACTATTTTATGCCGGAAAACAACGCACCACCTTCACCAACATGACACTTTTATTTTATAGAAAATACTGCCTTGAACAAAAAAATATAAAGACGGCTTGGGCTCCCAAATCATGGAATTTTTACTAGATGTTAAAAAAGTGTACCCAGGTTTTATCGATGGTGAAGAAAGTATGGGTTTGCAACTAAAGGACTTCGACCCTCCCACTGTTCACAGTGAGCACTTAGAGGGTGTTTTACCGCCAAAACAACCTCGGCTTTTCACCATCAACGACGAACTCAATGAACTCGACAGTAACACCAGTACGGACGATGACTTCATTGATGAGACTTACATACCTCTTTAATAAATGAACATTGACTTTACTATTTTTAACTAACTCCTGACTTACTCAATAACTGACCGACTGGGACGCGGAAGGCAATGCAATTCTACCTCCTCGTGGTGCATTCTCGGTAACGCTAAATGAATTGCTGTACTTAACTTACAAAGATGAACCTAATCAACGTAAATACCAAAAAACAAAAATCTCATAAGAAAGTAGTTTTAGTAATTTTCAATTTTCTCAAAAACTGGAAGACATAAATCGTTTCGGTTTTTTGTGTTCGATTCAGAATTAATATTTTCATTAACTTTTATTAGCTAATGTAGCGCATCATTTCAAAACTTTGAGAAAAATTGGTCTAAACTTTTTTTTCCATTTTTTTTATCAAAATTTTGAATTTGCCTGCGAATTTTTTAAAAAACTATCGGCTAAAATAATTAAATTTAAATGCAGGATTAAAGTTTAGATTCCTAGGTTTCAAAAACGGTATATAAAATTACTGTAAGTGTTGCCGTTGTTTTTTAATAATTATTTTTTAATTTTAAGTAATTTTTTCTAAAATTGCCCCTACCTCCTAAACGGGGTGAGGTAGACCCCCCCCACCCAAAGTAAAAAATGCTTATTTTTGACCCTTCTACAAGAACCCATTATCAATTTTTGGCGCCAAAGTTATCGTACTCTCCCCGTGATTTCCTTATTACTTCCCTCAGTTTACTGTATAATATTTTTGTTATTATTTATTTTCTATTTATTTCTCCTACATCATTCAAATCTAATATTTCACCCAACTCCCACAGCAGCGTGAGACCAGACGAAATGTGATCTTATACAAATATACAATAGTTCAACGTCTGGCTTGACGCGCTGCGTATCAATAATACCGACTCATCAGTTTTTGGATTTGCCTTTTGCAAGCATCCTGATCGGTTAATTATAATGTACTTTAAGACTATAACATGCGATTTCTTTTTAAATAAACATGATAAACATAATAGCAAACATGTCTGTTCTAGTCGAAAGCTTTATTAAAAGTGATTCTTCTTCTTAAACATAACATCATAGCTTACAGTTGATCAACTTAAATAATGAATATACATTAAAACTGTGTTTCAAGTCGTTCGATAGAACAGTTATAAAAGTAAATAGAGAAATAGAGAAAATAAGTAAAAGAAGATGATCGATGGATCTCTGCCACCAAATGTCAGAAGTGTCAGTTAAAAAAAAAAAAAAAAAACAATCTGACAGCCCTCCCTGGTTGGAAAACAAAACCAAATACCGAAGGCGAGCCAAAAAAGTCGTGTGTTTAATAATAGTGAATAATATGTAATAAAATTAGTTTTTTTGTATCAAACACTTGAAAAAATGTTCACTAAAATGTTTAAACACTAATTAATACGTAATTCGATCGCAAATTTAAGTTTTCAGTTTCAAATACAAAAATAATCATATGACCGGATTTTTAACACTGCCAAGAGCATGTAAATAGTTTCCAACCAGGGACTTTTTTTGTTGTTGTTTTCAGATGTCAAATTAGAAAAAGAAAAGCCAAAGACAAATCTTGGAAGACCTCTATTATAGATATGACAATTTTGATATGACTATTTCGAGCTTAAAGCAAAGGGTGGTCAGGATTTATTTTATTTGCATTTACATTAGTAACTTACTGTAGCACATTTTAAATATGAAATCTCTTACAACTCGACCATTCTGAAAACAAATCGTCCTCGATTTACATTATATTGTGAGTAAAATATATCTGAGTTTATATTTTTTTTTTTCAATAACAAAAATACATAGATACATGAATAAAAATTTAAAATTAAAATTTTTGTTTTCAAACATTTTAGTCAAACATATTTATGATTATAAATAATAAAATAACATTATTAAATATGATATTATACGATAGGAATTAAAAGTGAAATTAAGTATAGATACATAAGAAAAACTTGAAAATTTCGTTTAGGTTAAAACATATGGCTTCATATGGCTTCATATTTAATTCTTGACTATGAACAGTTTTTTTACTTGCTTGTTGCCTAAACGATTCTAAATTTCGTGGCTCTTCCACTATAACGTTATTTTTTAAATATTCTCTGATTGTATCGCAAACAATTCGCTTTTGCTCAACACCAAAAAGCAAAACACTAGGGCTAAAACCTTGTACTCTTGTTTATAGAATTATTCATGGCAAACTCCACCTTACCTAAATGTTTAGTCCAGTCACTAGGTTCTACCTCGCTCTCCTTAGCTAACATTGGAGTCAAGGCCGTAGCCCGTAGGGGGGGGGGTATAATTTGACGGAAAAAAATTCACCAATTAGTAATCAAAACTAGAATAGCCCATTAGGCGAAATTCAACCATATCATACATAATTTTGTTTTAAACATTTGGGCATGTATATATGTACATATGTATATATCATGCAGTTCCGTTGAATAGGTACCTAAGCAGAAAAATTTACGACAAAGCATTATTTATATAAAATATAATCGTACAGTTCCAATTTAAGTTATTATTTATTAGGTAGGTACATAACATCAATATTAAATAGTATCACTATAAAAGTATTACATATTTTTACAAAACTATCTTCTTAGCTGCAAATACATCGATAACTTCCTCAGTGTCAATCTCAATTTGTCGATGAACTGACATTAACGCCAATCCTGTTAGTCTTTCTTCACCGGTAGAATTTCTTAAATAAGTTTTCAGACGTTTCATTGTCGAAAATGTTCTTTCCGGTGCGCATGTTGAAACCGGTAATGTCGCCAACATTTTTAGAAGTTTGTGGATGTTAGGAAACAGATCCTTGTTGCACTCTCCAAGAGCTGCTATTGCACGCTTTGACCGCTGTGTGTCTAGTAGCACGGTTACCTTCGGGGACACTTTAGTGTCATTTTGACACCTTTTCAGCACCCGTTCACCAGGACACCTATTTTTAAAAATATTTACATCGATTTTGGACACTTTTTTGAAACCTAGCCCTTTGGACACTATTTGAAAAAAAAAACAATTTGTTCGAAAAATTGAACGGAAACCGTTGTCAATCAATCAAAAAATAAAAATATCTACACCACACATATCTATTTCTTGTTCTACGTATCTTTCATATCTATTCTATAAATCCCAAATTAAAGGCCAATATTTTGAAATATGTGATCAAGTCACAGTTAAGCTAAGATCATACGGTTTGTGTATATACACAAATTTCATTTGTGTATGTTATACACAAATTGGAACACAAATGCTATTTATTTATGCCACAAATATTTGTGGTTCAGACGATTTGTGTATTTTTTAAAAAAAATTCATTTGTGTAAAGATATACACAAATATGCTATACACAAATCAATTTGTGTATAAAAATTTGTGGTTCAGACGATTTGTGTATTTCTTCACAGATAAAATTTGTGTACTCATTTGTGTTTATGTCATGCTGTTTATTTGATAGTGAATTGAAATGTATCCAGTTAAATTAAATAATTTCAATCAAACAATATCAAAAAAAAATGTCTTGCCAATAGTTTGACAGTGTATTTACTCGAAAGTGAAGAAGAAGACGAAAGCCAACAACAGGTCGTAGAAATGGTACGCAAAATTGGCTTGGCCACCGTGAGACGGAGGGCTTTTGCGCAAAATTACTTGTGGAACTACGTGCTGAAGAGCCGCAATTGTATCGAAATTTCGTACGAATGTCGGCCGCTCAGTTCGATCATTTGCTGGCTTTGGTAACGCCATATATTGAGAAGGGCGATACATTTATGCGCGCCAGTATTCCGCCATCTGTGCGGCTAGTCTTGACGTTGAGCTTTCTGGCATCTGGCGACAGTTTGCGCTCGCTCCAGTATCATTTCCGCATTCCACAGAATACAATTTCCACCATTATTCCAGAAGTGCTGGATACAATCTACAAAGTTCTTGTAGACGATTTTCTGAACCCAATAGGAGTTTTGTCTCCGTGAGCCGCCCAATTTGGACGCCAACAAATCGAATACCACTCCTCCGATATGATTTTTGGCTTAACGTAAATGTGTTCATTTCATGTAATACAAATCACCCTGCATGTCCTTATGGTGCCATTTTACAAAACAAATCATTAAAATCACAGTTGCACATTAAAATTCGAAGAAAAAACCTTTATTGACTCGACTGATATTAAATATACAGCTGAATTTTCAAAACCATTTGTGTACTCTCACGAAATTTGTGTATGCTTATATTTTCAGAATACACAAATGATGTGACATACACAAATGGTGCCCAAATATACACAAATAGTCATAAAATGATTTGGGTACCCGATCAGACGATTTGTAAATGTACACAAATTCGATTTCTGTATTGAATACACAAATGATACACAAATCGTTTGTGTACGTCATTTGTGTACATCAAATTTGTGGTTCAGACGATTTGTGTATTTTTTTGTCAATAATACACAAATTTATACACAAATATTTGTGTATACATAAATCGTGTGATCTAAGCTTTAGGATTAATATTAATGATAAAAAATTATCTGTTGAACGATTCTTGGACCCAGAAGTTATAAAATTGGGAAAGAATTAAACTACTTTGAAAATGAATTTATAATCTCGAGAAAGAGTACCTACAAAGCTTGGAAGTTAAAAGCCAATGATGTTGATTTTGAAAATTTTATGAAATGTGCATGGGCCGCTTTAGATATAGTTGAAGCAAAAGGGGTTATGTTGTTTGTGGTTGTACTTAGAAATTGTCAGGGTAGGTACCTTACTATGTTCATTAAAAATTATGAAGAAACCTAGATGTAGGTACTCTTTATACTAAAATCAGAAAATTTTGAACATTATTATTAACTGCAGCAGAAATTTGAGTAAAATATACCTACTGAAGCGAAAAAGTTTGATTTATATATCAAACATTTCGGGGGGGATCAAACCCCTGTGATCCTGACATTACAAAATACATTACCTAACAAAACTAATTTTCAGTTATTAATACCTACATAATCATGCATAAGAGATGGTACAGATGTCATCAGAAAGGACCAAATATACTGCTGCTGCACAAAACTGATTGGGCTTCCCGTGTCGATCATCGTCATCACCTGCATTGTTAAACGAACAGGTCCAGAGTCGAAGACACCATTAAAATCTCTCGAGAAGAAAGACACTTCATTTTGCGTTTGTAGCTCATTATTCTGAACCACAAGAACTGATGATGATTGCGGACAATCCTTAACAACGTGTCCTTTTTATCGACAACGAAAACAGGAACCTTTTTCTCTTCTGGGCTTTGGGCAATTAGTTGATATATGCCCAGTTTCATTACAATTGAAGCACTTGGTAATGACCTTGTTGGCCGAAGCTGATGAACTTTTGGAATGTGAGGCTGTTTAAGTATACACTGATGTAGATGGTTGCAGATCACATTTCATCTTCTCATATTTTCTTAATATGACCTTCAGTTCGGCGATGTTATTTGCAGTCAATAAAATTTGTTTGTTAAAGATTGAGTCAGGGATTCCCTTGATGATGTGGATTATGACGTCCTGCTCTTCCATGTCAGCTAGGGATGCTATTTCTTGCATTGTTAGCACGTATTGCTGAAAAGTTTCATCTCTGCGCCCCCTACAATCTCGAAGCATATTGTGAACGTCTGTGGCTGACGCGTGCTCATGGAACTCAGCAAGCAGAGCCGTTTTAAGCTCAGCCCAAGAGCAACATGACTTTGATCGCAAAAACAACTTTGCTGTTCCCTGGAGCAATCTCTTGGCATAAATAAAACTTTCTGAATCACTGAACTTGTATAGAAGTTTTGCATCTTCAAAACTGCTGATCCACTTCTTAACACAATTATTATCATCTCCAGAAAATATTGGCATGGTATCTTCCACATCACGAAATGTACATAAAGATTGCACCTCTTTTACTGGATTATTTAGCTCGGCTAGCCTCTTTGCAGTGAAACAATCTCTTCTTTTTTTCTTACCATTTCACGCAAATTTTCGAACCTCTGAGAAATAACGCATTCCTGATACCCTAAGTCTCCAGCATCATCATCTATGTCGCCCAATCATCCGAAAACAACTCTTCCAATCGACCATCATCGAGAAGAGCTATCCCTTCCTCCAAACGTGTTTTCAACACGGCTTTTAGTCCGTTCGTGGGAAAACCCATCTCGGCCAGTTCTTCTCTTAATTTGCGTACAGTCGCGCTCTGCGCAAAATTAGCAGCACGAGTTTTTGCATCCATCACAACAAAAATTATTTTTGTTTCAATTTAAATACATACAAAACTAAACCGAAATTTAATCTTTAAGCATGCGAACAAAATTTACATTACAGGTACTCTAATCCAACTTCTGATTAAATATAATGTACTTTAAGACTATAACATATGCGATTTCTTTTTAAATAAACATGAAAAATATAATAGCAAACACGTCTGTTCTAGTCGAAAGCTTTATTAAAAGTGATTCTTCTTCTTAAACATAACATCATAGCTTACAGTTGATCAACTTAAATAATGAATATACATAAAAACTGTGTTTCAAGTCGTTCGATAGAACAGTTATAAAAGTAAATAGAGAAGTAGAGAAAATAAGTAAAAGAAGATGATCGATTATGGATATGACAATTTTGATGTTAAGTTTAAAGCACAGGGTAGTCAGGAAAATACACAGTACACAAATCTAAGGTAATATATTGCGCAGGTTGTCAGTCAGAAATTAAACATGGCGGCTCGAGTGTCTACGAAAACTGCACATGGCATTGCTAGAAACAACAACAAATATAAGCATTTTGACAAGAAAAGAGACACTGGATCCGCCATTTTCACAGATGCGCAGAACTGAACAAAAATTTAAACGCTAACGATATTACCTTTAATATATGTACCTTGAGGAAAATAACCCTTAATTACTGAATTAACCAACCAAAGAGATGGGATAGGCAAGGAAATATGCTCCATCGCCCGCAATTACGGAAAGGATGGCTCTGGCAGAACAATCTACACGGTGCAACAGACTAAATGCACTGTGGGAATCCTTCGATAAGGTGGACAGAGAGATAAAAGATAATTATCCTGTAGAAATGGAATAGGAATATTTCACCAAAGGATATTATGACGCGGTGCAGAAGGTGTATGATTCCATGAAAGATGACATCATGAGGCGGTTCGCTGAGGCGGAAAAAGAAAACTTCGAGGATTCTGAAGAAAATACCTCAGCAGTCAATTTTCCATCGGAGCAGCAAAAAGAGGACCTCGTAGGACCAACAGCAGTCAAGTCCCCAGCAGGGCAACCAAAAGATCCCGCCGCTGCAGCACAAAAACCTTTTAGTGTCCCAGCAGGGTTGAATATAATACCTCCGGGAAATTCCTAACTGGAGTCAATAGGGTGACGAAGGAAAACAAATTCCGGCTGCTTGGAAAAATTTTCCTAGAATCGATAAAAGTGCCCAGTGAATTTACGGGAAACCTATCCGCAACAATTTTTTCAAAGAACAAAAGGCCTAATGGATAATAGGGAGGAAATAACCGCTGCCTACGAACGACTTGGGGACGATGCAGCGAAATAGAGCTGGCTGATACATCATGTGAAAAGGTACAGACAACGGCAATCAAACTACCCAAAATCGAGATTCCAAAATTCGACGGAAATTATCTCAATTTAAGCAAATGGTGCAAAACCAACCAATTGCACCGGCACAGAAGCTGTGTTTCCTGAAGACAAATATAACTGGCAATGTCCACAACTTGATCCAGCATTTTCATGCCACTGACAGTAATTATAAATTGGCATGGAACACACTAGTGGACCGGTTCAACAATAAGAAACTACTTTTGACAGCCCAGTTGAACCAATTTTTCCAACATAATGTCGTCGGTAACATTGTCAAAGGCCTAAAAATCCTGCATGACACTACAGAGGAAGTTAAACATGCTATTAACAACCTTGAGTATGATACTAGTGGATGGGATCCACTAGTCGTGCATCTATTGCTGTACAAAATGGACAAGGACACCCGAATGTTGTTCGAAGAATCTCTGGAATCAACAAGAAGCAGCCCAACTTAAAGCAGCTACTTGAATTTGTTGAATGCAGATTCCAAGCCCTAGTGGCAGTGAAGCCAGAAGAGAGGAAGAAAGTGGTAACCACCGCTTATGAAAAGGTAGTTTTATGTCAATTTTGTAAATTATTAATCTGCTCTCCATCTTATGTCGTTTTCCATTGGTTTCACTCGGGGATTAACTCATTCTGAAATCCAATGGAACAGTGCTAACTAATTGTACTCAACTTTTAAATTTTGTCATTGTATTCGTAAATCGTCGTGTCGGTGAAATGACCCGCCAGTTCATTATTTTGTATTTGCCTGCAAAAGAAATATCTAACGGGTGATTTTTAAGCTGGTTTGGTTTTGGCAACACTGGTTTTGACAGCTGACGTGTGTTTATTACCTTGTGTCACTGTCAAACAGCTTCAGTTTGGTTTGCAATTTAACCATGGATCGTCTTACAAATGAACAACGCTTGCAAATTATTGAATTTTACTATCAAAATTCGTGCTCGGTTCGAAATGTTCATCGCGCGCTGCTTGTGTTCAGCGATGAGGCTCATTTTTGGTTGAATGGGTACGTAAATAAGCAAAATTGCCGCATTTGGAGTGAAGATCAGCCAGAAGCATTGCAACAGCTACCAATGCATCCCGAAAAAGCCACTGTTTGGTGCGGTTTATGGGCCGGCGGCATTATTGGGCCTATTTCTTCAAAGATGATGCGAATCGCAGCGTTACTGTCAATGGTGAACGCTACCGAGCGATGATAACAAACTTTTTTTTGCCCGAAATGGAAGTTCTTGACTTGCATGATATGTGGTTTCAACAAGACGGTGCCACATCCCACACAGCACGCGAAACAATGGCGCAATTGGGAGGCGAGTTTGGTGAACAGTTAATTTCACGTTTCGGGCCGGTCAATTGGCCGCCTAGATCGTGCGATTTGACACCATTAGATTATATTTTGTGGGGGTATGTCAAGGCTAATGTCTATAGGGACAAGCCCGCTTCGATTGACGCACTGGAAGCCAACATCCATGCATTCATTCGTGAGATACCGGCCGATACGTGTGAAAGAGTATGCCAAAATTGGACTCAGCGGATGGGCTACCTGAGACGCAGCCGCGGTCAATATTTGCATGAAATTATCTTTAAACATTAAATTGCAAGGTTCAAACTATCGATTCAAATAAATATTTCATTCATTTTTTCGAATTTTTTGTGTTTTTTTTTTTAAAAAAGTTCTAAACTTCTTAAAAAATTACCCGTTACCTATACAATATTGCCACTGACTTACGTTTAAGTCTGCGTTTACATTGAACGATTTTTCCAATGCCGATCTTTTATTCCTAGGTAAAGGGAGTAAAAAGTGAGGGGGATGAAAAAAATCGTTTGTTCCTCAAAACTCACACGATTTTTCCAGTCTGTTCTCGTTCTCTTTTACTTTCTTTCCAGTTTTTTGTTTGTATTTAGTGTTAATGTGCCGTTTATTTGATGGTGTGAGTAAATCTTAATGTAAATGAAGGGGATAGCAATGAAAAGTGAAGAGGACAACGAAAAAATCTTAATGGAAAAATCGTTAAATGTAAACATTTCACACGATTTCTGGCAAAATCTTCGTGGAAAAATCGGTCAATGTAATTACAGACTAAGTTATATGATTTGTTGTAATTCTGCAAAAAAAGCCGTGCACCCTACCATGACCGCTGTATCCCACTGCTGAAGGGATACTGACAATGAACGATCGTGCGCTCGTCGTCGTCATCTACGATGTGTCATGTGTGTGTTGAAATTGGGCTCATGCAAATAGACCCAATTGTAAGCAAATTCAAGAGCTTTTTCTTTGGATTTTATTATGGAACTTTTAGGATTTGAAGCTTTTCAGAACAGATTTATGAAGTTGAGCATTTTAATGGTGAATGGTTTTTTATAATTCAAGCTACGGAAACCTTGTGAGAGCTTTAAAGAGGGACATGTTTATGCAAGCTAATGTAACCAGACTGAGAAGCAAATGTCCTATCTTCCCTGCATTGAGAATTTTTGTTGCATAGAGAATAATGGCATCGACATTTTGAGTGAGTGTGTTCTGACGTTAGAGCTTAAATGTATGAGTGCTTCTTGAGCGAATTCTGGTTTCAAATCGAGAAGCGAATTTATCTTCTCAGAAGCGTCGGTTGACTGTTATTTTTGCCAATGGAACGATTTCAGAAGAGTTCTTTATGATTTCGGATGCTTCCGGACGTCCAATGGAAAACGACATTAGTTTGGCAGATTCGCAACTTTTCAATGGCATTCGACGTTAAGCTTAGGGTTTGGAGTCCATAGGTCATGATTGGAAGAATAGTTGAGTCAAATATCTGTTTTTGTGTCTTCTTACTTTGATCTGAGTTCAATATTTGTTTAAGACTCCAGAATTGTTTCCAACTGTTGGTTCTACGTCTTTCTATTTCTTTTTCTTCTTGGTCTTTGAATGATTTTATCTAACCTAGGTAAGTGTAATCTTTTACATACATATTCAATTCTTTCATTGTCCAATATAATATCATTTCTTATAGAATTTGTCATAGCTTTTGTTTTTGATTTGATAATATGGAGTCCATATCTAGTTCTTACATATGTTTTTTAGTTTAGTCAACATTTCTTCTTTCTTGGATGTGATTAGTTTCTGTGGAAATAAGAACTTTATCGTCTGTAAATCTTAAGTTATTTAAAGTTATTCGTATTAATGATCATTTACTAATATCAGTAATGTTTACTCATCGATCCCGCTTATCATCCGTTCTGATGTAGCAAATGATCTTATGTTCAGTTGTTGCTCATGGTTAAGAAGGTACAGTCGTACATTAATATAACTACAGTCGTAGATAAAAAAATTGAATTGAACGAACAAGTCGTGGTTATTTCCTTTTCTTAAGACATTACATTTTGGTGACGAGAAAAAAAGGAAATTTTTGAAAAGTAAATTTATTATTTAGGGTTGAATACCTGTGTACTTAAAATGAAACTATTTGGAAACGTAGAACCTTATGAAAGTGGTGACAGTTTTAGAGATTACGAAAATCGATTAAACAATTTCTTTACTTTGAACCACGTCCAAAAAAATAATAAAAATAGTCTTTTCATCGAGTTGCTCAAAAAGTTGACTTATCCGGTATCACCATGTGAAAAATCTTTTCAGCAGAACATATATCATGGCAGTCGGTTCGCGCCAAAACCGAATAAGCGCTCTGAAAGATTTAAGTTCCATAATGTCACGCAACAGCATGGGGAATCCATAAGCGAGTATATTGTAAGGCTTAAGGCAGCAGCACAGGGGCCCAACTATGTAACTCGATTCTACTTTTGATTCTATTCGAAAGTTAAGTCCGATTCTACATTCAAATGGTACTATGTATGAAAAAAGAATCGGACGCCAGTATAGCCAATTATTTCCCACAAAATATCCGAATTTGGATCGATTCTCCTTTTTTGACATAAGAAAAAGTAAAAAAAAAAACAATATGCAGTAGAGCTTCTGTCGGAGCAATAAACAATAGAATTTATTGTGAAAATTTTTATTAAAATAACGTGGAAAGTGTGGCAAATTGGATTAATTTCGATACAAATTCAACGCACGCGTTTTAGAGACAAATCCATTTGTGTTGTTTTGTGTTCCTTTTGTATAAATTTTTCCATCGAATTACGTAGATGGATCTTAAACATCACTCACATCATCCGTTTCGATTTATGTCCGAGGTTCGATTGTTTTGAAATACCCTTTCCACAAATTAGATTAATTTATTGAACAAAAATAATGGAACTGAGGCACCTTCATTTCAGTGGTTTTTTGCGATTCCCCGCAGCCAAAAAAATAATTCGTAAAATCACTATGAAATACTTTCGTAAATCATTTTTTCGTTCATAGTACGAAATTTTGTAAATTGATCGAATCTTTCGTAGAGAACAGGAGATACGAAAAATTCTGTAGTAGAAATTTTTGTAAAATCTACGAAAAAAATTTCGTAAACTTTTGTTGCACGAATTTTAGTTATGATATGTACGAAAAATTTCGTTCATTCTACTAAATATACATTAAACTAAGCTCCCTCCTGATATGTTGTATTTGTTTTCTTTACCAAAGCTTTCATAAAATAACAAACTTTTTGTAAATTTATCAAAACCGCATTTTTGTATCTGGCCATGACAAACATTTCCAGCTTAGTGATTCAGAATTCTTGTTGGATATAGTTCACATTTGGTTTTTGTCAAAAAAAAATATATAATTAAAACTGAACTTAATAAAAATTGAGTATTGACAAAGCCCTCACTAGTCAACTAATGAGTCCAAGTGAGATCACCAATTTATGAAATGCCAATTTATATAGACTATTAGCCGTAAGAAGCTATTTTGAGGGCTTGTTTCACAATGTCTGATTAAAGTTTCAATTAGGTTACATGGAACTTACTCTTCAATTAACAACCTCATTTGCGTTTCACAATATCTGAATAGTCAACCTTATAACTAAAGTTCTGGCCAGATGAAGTGTCGATTATCAAATTCACATGGCAACAAAAATATTTGTTATTTTTTTGAATTATTCATCAATAAAAACAATTTTGTATGGAAAACTAAAAAATTAACTGACACATATATTGAATATTAAGATTATTGTGAAACACAAAGTTTTTTGCTGGAAGGATTTAATTTTCGGATAATTTAAATGTCGAGTAAGTAATGGGAACTTTACTAAGATATTGTGAAACAAACCCTGAAACTTTTAAATTATTTTACTCAGAAGACCCTTAATGTTCGTCATACTTTAATATCCAAAACATTCAACAAATTTTCAAATGAAATAAAAATGTTTCAAAGTCAATTTCGTAGAACAGAAAAAGTATTACAAACTATTTCGTAGATATATTCTTCAAAATTTTGCTTCCAATATTTTGGAAGAAATACGAAACTTACGTAATATTTACCAATGCGCATTCGCGACTATATGTAGATAATTTTGAATGCAAACAAAATATTCAGAAAACATTTCGTACAATCTACTAAATTTTCTTTTAAATATTTTCCAAATATACGAAAGTTTCGTAATAATAACGAAGGCATTTAGTACAATATTGGTACATTTTAAGAAAGCCTAGTTATATTTTTGGGTGTGTGTTATCAGAGAGTCAAAGCGTTGACCATTTTCGTTGGCCGTCTAATCATAGCTTTATTGTTTTGCATTTTGCCGTTGTTTTTTAATATTTGTGTTTCCATTTAAGTCGTTTTTCGAAAATCCCCCTACCCCTACCTTCAAACGGGATGAGATAGACCCACCTCCTATAGTAAAAAATGTTTGTATTTGTCCCTTTTACAAAAATCCGTTATCAATTTTCGGCGCCCAAGTTATCGTACTCGCGGCTCGTTAAGTTATCAGTGTTGACAATTTTCTATTTTAGTATTATTTCATTAGAATTATATGTTTTGAGTAGGAAATTAATTTTTTATAAGACATTTGAAAATAGGGGTTAAAATTTAATTTTTTTTTTTTAAGACACAGAAATTATCATACATTATGTGTATGATAATGACTTTTAATCATAGATCATTAAAAGCTTATTATTATCATACATGTAGCATAAAAACAATTTATTCAAATTCCTTTCTAGCACAAACAGCAGCAATTTAATGTGATGTCTTTTGTATAACTTATATATATTTTCTTCTTTTTTTTTATTTCTTTAATTAGAGTAAGTGCTGCAAATATGGTCCATGTTGGCAATATGGCCCACCGTAATATTTCCCTACTGGAAGGGCGTAGGTTACCCGCTGTGCATTTATTTCGAAGATACCCCTTATGCAGTGACGTGCCGTGATGCTTTTAGTAAGGTGTTCACTAATTTTGTCTCCAGTAAAATTATCTCTTCTTGTGTGTTATGTTCTTTTCCAATCAACCAAAAAAATCGATGTTTTTTAAATTTAAAAATCTTCTTCAAAGGATGTTTTCGATTTTAGGTCGAGTCTTCAAATCTCGGTTTTAAGCTAGATTTACACCCATTTTTAGGTTTAAATCAGGCATTTGTAGCCTGGTTACTTTTCTTAAGTAGGTGGTGGTGAGTTCTTCAGTTGAAAAATACCTTTAAAATAATTAGTGGGCTGCAGGTCAAAAAGAACGATGTTAAAACGTATACGCGATCGCGCTGGAAGCATTAAGTGTAACTGCCAGTTGTTAATTTTTAGAATACATATATAAGTGCAAGAAGGTTAAGGTCTTTGTTTTAGATGTACCTACCTCCTAAATTTTGTTGGCTTATGATGAGCCTAACCATGCTCGAAACGCCGCATACATTTTAACATCGTTATTTTTGACCTACAGTCCACTAATCATTTTCAAATTGTTGAGAATTATGTAAGATCACAAATATAATTATTATAGGAAAATACCACTCACTCAATTACAAAAAAAGAGGCAGTGCAACTCAGTACTTTGTGAGCTTTGTGACCTGAACCTAGACCTAAAAACATATATGTAGGTAGTAAGCGCAGACGATATTTAAATAAATGTTGGGTTTTTGACTTGCGAATGAAGTAAGAATGCTTAATATCGGTTTACGGATTATAAAGATGAAATAATTGATTTACCTATTATGAACGTGTTTTCCGAATTTCGATCTTAAATTTTCAAGTTTCGCGATTTACCTATTTATAGTATTTTTATTTATATAAGTACCTACAAATTATCTGACAAATATTTAAAACTATTAAGTTATCAATAAAGACTCATGCCATACAAAGGTTTTATATTGTAAAATAATCGTAATCGTAAAACAGTGTAAAACAAAGATGAAAATTAATTTTTTTGTTTGTGAGTGGGTGTAATGTTTTAGCTTTTTACACTTATATAATACTTGATTCAATTATCTTAAAAAATAGACAATTACTTTGCAAGTGAGAATGTTTTTCATTAGTCAGGTTGGGTGATTTATTCAATGAAATTAGTGAAATCCTTGAAAATCATAGTTTCCCGCTATGCTATTGAATTAACCGCTTTAAGACTACTGACTTATTATTAAAGCACAATAGACGTACAATATTGTAGCACTTAACTTTTGAAAATTCTGAATTTTTTCATCAAATTTTCCGTTAATTGTAATTAAATATTAATCAATTTTGGCTTTACAAACCCTTTAAAAATATTTTCTTATTGTTTGTTGTAAATATTTTTGCATCAAAAGATGCGCTAATATCTTACCTCTCTTGTGATACTATCTTGATAAAATTTCTTAGTATGTATCAAAAGTTATAAGTAATCTAGTGAGAGTCTATCGAAATTTTTTGTGATTTTTTTAAAATCAAAAAACCATTTCTCACTGAAATCGAGTCGCGGGCAACGACCAATCGCATACCCACATACATTTTCTTCGCTTTGACTTCAGCGGTGCGCTTGATGAAGCTGAACACCCGGGCATATATATTTTATAGATAGAATGAATTTTGTGATCTTTTTTTTTGAACTATCTTTGTATGTGAATTTACGCTTCCTCGGTGCGCTGAAGTAATGTGAACACCTTTGATTGTTGATTCATCGGAGAAGAGATATACTGAGTGAATTTTTTTACCTTCGACGAAAACGAATACTCATCGGACTGCCGAATGAAAGCACGAGCGAGAGTACACGCTTGATGAAGTTGAACACCAAGGCATATATACACATTTATAAGGAAGTACGAATTTCTTGCTCTTTTTTTTAATTTCTTTGCATGTGGATTGCCTTCACTTCGGTGCGCTCAAGTAAGAAGAACAGCCTGCTCGGAACAGACTGCTCGGAACAGACTGCTCGGAACAGCATGCTCGGAACATTTTTCCTTACTTTGAGATAGTTGTTCTGATTTTGTAAGCATTTTTTCTATAGAATAATGAAAGGACTAAAAGAACTTTGGCTACGCATGGAAATTAAGATTTTGCTAGGGTGTGCGGTGAACACCTGCGCACCTTCGAATAAACGTCACTGCCCTTATGGTTTTGATATATTAAAAAGTGGAGACTCAGGACTCAGGAGTAGGAAATTCGCGCGGAATAGGAGGTTTTAATTTTTTTACATTGGCCATATAATTTGTTGTTAAATTTTTGAAAGTGTTTTTACACTAAATTTTGCGCAAATATTTTTCTGAGACCTTGTTGTGCTTAGATTTATATTTCATTATGTGAAACCAAAATTTTAAATATACTTTTTAAAGTGGGTTAAAATTAAAAGAACAACGAAAAGGCTATATGCAGGTAATATGGCCCACCACATGCACCATATACACCACCCTGGTCCATATTTAACACCGAGCGAAAAAACTACGTGTCGGTATTATGGACCACCACATTTACCATATACACCAACCTGGGCCCTATTTCATAACCATTGACAATTGCGACAGGTGACAGGTGACAATTTGTTAATTTACAACTCGACAATTGTCAAGATCTGTTCCATAAACAATTTGACAATTTTATAGAATTGTCGGCAAATACCCGACTATTGTCAACTTTTCTGTTCGTAAAATAATTGTCATGACAATTAATTGTCAAGTATTTTTCTACAATTGTCAGGAATTTTCTGACAAATTTGTACTGACAATTCTTTTATGAAATGAAAAAAAATATACAATTTACATATTTGTCAGTATTTAATTGACAATTGTGACAGGAACAGGAAGCTCAGTTACGGTCAAGTGTTGGCAATGAAAAGACAGAAGTTGAGCTAAAATGCTAAATAATATTTTTTTAGTCAAAGTTTTGACGATTCTCTGTTGGAAGTCCGTGTAATACGCCGACGCCCTCGACATTTTAAACAGAGAATAAATAATGACTTTGACACGTTAAATGGCTATTTTATACAATTCACTTTTTAATAATAAAACACAAGTTTGACAACTGTAACATTTTAAATTTGAAAGAGTGCCTGTGTTCTGTAACTTCTAACATCGAGCAAATCGGTGACGATGAGAATTGAAACAAAATGCATAGGTTTTGTTCCATTTTTCATCGTTTTTCGACGTGGTCACTGCATAAAGTTATGTAGGCCATGACAAACCACAAGATCATACAATGACAAAATTGTCACGACAAATGTGTCAGTATATGAAAATGACGAAACTGTCATGACAAATTTGTCATTGTATTTTTCTGACAAATTTGTCAACTGTCAATATTTTATGAAATACAAATTTGTCAGACAAGTGTGACACATTTGTAGAATTGTCACCTGTCAATTTTTATGAAATAGGGCCCAGGTGCCATATCTAACAAAAGTCGGTCCATATTAGCAGCACTTTTTTGAAAAGCGTTAAAATGAGTTTTTTCTGTTTTGAAGGCTGATTAAAAAATAATTTCCTTAAGTAGTAAAAAAAAACCAAGTAAATTACCGAAAAACTGACTGTTTTATTTTCAAAAAAGTTAAGGGTGGGCCACATTTGCTGCACTTACTCTACTTTTCATAATATTTTTTTCAACTGAGTAACATTTTCAATAATGTTTCAATTATATATATTTCTTTGGTGTAAGACTTTAATTGAATTACTGTATTAAGTACTATCATAAGATTTAATCTTGTGTACTATTGTTCTTATTTTTCAAATAAATCTAATCTAATAATTAACATACGGTTGGCATCACTGCAACCCAGCCATTTCCGTTGAGAACTTCAATGCATTTCAACGCTGATAGACGACATTTAATGGCCAAATACTAACGCATGGAATATCAATATATGCGAGGCTTGTTCATTGTGATTGTGATGTGCACGCTATTTATCCGTTTCATTCGCAGCAGATTAGCCACCCGTCTCGTATTTGTATTGCGAACTCCAATGAATAATTGTAATTATCAAATCACTATGTTCTGGATAAATGCACAAAATTCTACACCAATCTATTGAATTTCACTTCGTCCCTGTTTAAATACCTTTATTCACTTCGTTGAACAAAATAAATACTTTCGTGGATTTTAAAGTGACAAAAATCAATGACTTCAGCACTGTATTGAGACACGCCCGCTTCGTATCAATCGTCAATGTGCAAAGATCGAATATATTACTCAGCTGTCAAACGTGAGTCTGAGAATGTAACACCGAGCCGCCGCGCCGTTATTGTCTCCTTCACATACAAAAATAGAATTTTCAGATAATGCTACTATCCACCGCTTAAATTTTGGGTTTTCACGATTTTTCGGTCGAAATTTCCAATTTTTGGCTCCGTGGTGTGTTTACTTGGTTCAACACGCATACAACACAAAAATCTGCATGTAAATCGGATGATGTTCAGCCTACTAGCTCAAATAATTTAAGAGGGTTTCTGTTTGAAACCTAGCTAAAAACAATATGTTAACATCACCTATAACGTAAGTTCCAAAATCTTAATATCGAAGTTATAAAATAAATAGTAAGTTAAATTCTTTATTTTCATTTATCTTAGCAATATAACTACCCATACACACCAACATATCTCCGAACGAACAAGGAATACATAAAATAAATAAATTATCCTATTTAACGATGGTAATAGTGCCCAACTGAAGATGCTGCATGATATGGAGCTGGATATCCGAGAGGACCTTGATAGGCAGCAGGAAGATGAGGTAAAGGAGGAGCAACAGCTGGCGCAAAATGCAATGGTGCCGGAGCCGGTGCGGGTGCTATTGGTTTAGCAAATAGTGGTTCCTTACGAACAACAGCGTTAAATCCATTGTGTGGATCAGCCGTATAATCAACAGTTCGTTTTGTACCGTCTGGATCGACAAGGGAGTAACTTCCTTTAACCACATCACCATGACGAGTTTCATGTTGGCTCTTTGAATCTCCTGTGTATCCGTCTTGAATATCATAAGCAAAGGAATACTTCGGACTGACATCATATGGTTCTGGAGCTACAACTTTTGGGGCTGTCAAAAATTTTTTTAAATATGTATGCAACATACTTATATTTTATGTGGAAATTATATTTATGTATATACCTGGAGCAATATATTGCACATGAGCTGGTGCTGATGTATAGTGTGCCAGTGGGTCCGGACCAGGTAAAGCTGGTAAACCACCATGGCCATATCCATAAGGTAAAACACCACTATGTACTAAGGTTAGAAAACTTGAAACTAAAAAAAATAGCTGTAATGATAAGAAAATAATTAAAAATTATTTTCATTTTATTAAGTTACTTATGATACAATGTGTATCTGTATGCATATGTATTTATGTATACAGATATGATATGGATCCAAAAGAATATAAGTATATAATATTAACAAAATGATTCTTCAAAGCTAAAAAAATATGCAAGAATGGAACGCAAGAGCCTGTTCTGGTTAACTGTATCAGTCAAAGAACTAATTAAATGATTTTTTTTTTATTTTAAATATATCTATTTATATTAGTTTTTATTAAAAATATATTTTTAAAATTTTTTAATGCGATATTGTTTAATCTATTGAGAATCACCAGATTATAACCAAATCGGTCTAACAAAAAGACATACGCGAATAATACAAAAATAATACCGTTTTCTCATAAACCTGAAACGCAGTTTTCTTACAATCACTGTAGTCATTAAAGGAACGTGTTGCAGGACAACGTACTCATTAATATCCCGATCAGCACTTTGCAGTTAAAAATGTTAAAAAAATACCTCTAACTGGAAAGTACAAATTCCGCAAGGTGCCTGACAACCTGACTATACCGTTGATCATGATTATCCAAAGTCTGGAGTTACTTTCAAGTACTGTGAAGAAGCAAAAAATTAATTCGTATTGAACCGAATTTCACGTTGGACGTGTAATAAACAGAAATAATCATTTAAATACATTCATCATTTAATTTAATTATTTATTTAATTTAATTTACATTAATCATTTAAATACGTTGAATTTGTTTCATTTTCTATATAAAGGGTGATTTTTTAGCTGGTTTGGTTTTGGCAACACTGGTTTTGACAGCTGACGTGTGTTTAGTACCTTGTGTCACTGTCAAACAGCTTCAGTTTGGTTTGCAATTTAACCATGGATCGTCTTACAAATGAACAACGCTTGCAAATTATTGAATTTTACTATCAAAATTCGTGCTCGGTTCGAAATGTTCATCGCTGCTTGTGTTCAGCGATGAGGCTCATTTTTGGTTGAATGGGTACGTAAATAAGCAAAATTGCCGCATTTGGAGTGAAGATCAGCCAGAAGCATTGCAACAGCTACCAATGCATCCCGAAAAAGCCGCTGTTTGGTGCGGTTTATGGGCCGGCGGCATTATTGGGCCTATTTCTTCAAAGATGATGCGAATCGCAGCGTTACTGTCAATGGTGAACGCTACCGAGCGATGATAACAAACTTTTTTTTGCCCGAAATGGAAGTTCTTGACTTGCATGATATGTGGTTTCAACAAGACGGTGCCACATGCCACACAGCACGCGAAACAATGGCGCAATTGCGAGGCGAGTTTGGTGAACAGTTAATTTCACGTTTCGGGCCGGTCAATTGGCCGCCTAGATCGTGCGATTTGACACCATTAGATTATTTTTTGTGGGGGTATGTCAAGGCTAATGTCTATAGGGACAAGCCCGCTTCGATTGACGCACTGGAAGCCAACATCCATGCATTCATTCGTGAGATACCGGCCGATATGTGTGAAAGAGTATGCCAAAATTGGACTCAGCGGATGGGCTACCTGAGACGCAGCCGCGGTCAACATTTGCATGAAATTATCTTTAAACATTAAATTGCAAGGTTCAAACTATCGATTCAAATAAATATTTCATTCATTTTTTTGAATTTTTTGTGTTTTTTTTTAAAAAAAAGTTCTAAACCTCTTAAAAAATCACCCATTACATAGTATTCACATACTTTGGTTATTTTTTGAACAAAATTAAATTGGATCTTAATTGAATGTTTAAGCCAGTGTTCTTGCGGCACATAATGATCCTTCGAGCCAGGTTCCTAATCTAGAGTATCGAAATTTATTTTTTTGTTAAGCGTGTCCTTTGCGTGACTATTTACTCAAATTTTAAAACAAGTTATTTTATATCCGATTGAGCAATCTGAAGACGAGTTGGTTTTCCAATGTTCCTGAATCTGGTCCGGAGAAGGAGCAATTATTTCAACAGGTGTGTGGCACTTTGATAACTTTTAATTAACTGTCTAATCATTTAATAAATACTAATTAATTAAATATACTCAGTTAAATAACGTGTTGTGTGATATACAAAAAGATCAAATATGAGTGAAGGGAATGTAGGAAATCTTATCGATTCGATTCAAATAATTTTCTCTGAATAAGTAGTAGATTACAGAGCAATATATTAAATTAGGAGATTTAATTAAATGCGTTCACATGAATGACGCTCGGTTAAAAAATTTGGAAAAGTCATTTGAGGGAGCTCGATGACTACATCAAAAGGTAGCAGCGGCTCCTTCTGCAGAAGCGAAGACCAAATACATAGAAGAATTAGTTTTTCATCATTTAAAAGAACTTTTCTATAAGTATTCTTCCAAATTGAGAGCACAGTTGCAGGGGAATGACATACAAAATCAAACGCAACATTATAAAGGGTCCGCCAAATAACTTCTTTTTTTTTTGAAAATGGCGCAAAACATCGAGTGTAGCTTCGGCTGTGTGGCTCGTAGCGCCGTCCTGTTGAAACCAAATGTTGCCAATATCCTCCTCTTCAATTTTTGTGGACAAAAATTCGTTCAACATGGCGCGATAACGATCGCCATTGACTGTAACGGCCACTCCTTGCTCATTTTCGAAAAATGGCCCAATCATGCCTCTGGACCAAAATCCTCACCAAACAGTGACTCGTTTTGGGTGTATCGGCTTTTCAATATATGCGTGCGGGTTTTCTGTGCCCCAAATGCGACAATTTTGCTTGTTTACTACCCGCCACGATCAAAATGAGCTTCATCAGAAAAGATAATTTTTTTGGCAAAATCGGCATCTTCTCTAAGTCGATCGCAGGCCCACTTAGCGAAGCGTATACACAACAATATTCGTTCAGCGGAAGGATAAAACTAATTATCTGTCAAATCAGACATGAGCAAAGTGTTACCATTCACGAAATAAGCACTAGTTGAAAAAAAAAAAAGTTAGATGGTGGACCCTTTATTTGTATTGTAGTACCAAAAGCGCAGCCTCTTGATTTAAAGCCACCACCTATTAAATTTCGTACATTCTCTGGGTCCCTTCAAATGTGGCCAGAATTTCAAAGCCTATTTGAAAGCCTAGTAAACAAAAACACTTCGATATCAGATGTGCAGAAGCTTCATTACTTAAAGACGAATTTAAGTGGTGAAGTTGAACGCTTATTGCGGAATACCGTAATCACCGATGGTAACTTTGAATCCGCCTGGTCAACATTAGTTAAGCGCTATCAAAATTTACGATTTCTCAAAGATAATGGGGTATATTCATAGTCACTTTTAAACTCCAGTTTATCTTAGACCTGGGTTTATCCTATCTAAATAACATTGAATAAACCCCAGTCTAAGATAAACTGGAGTTTAAAAGTGACTATGAATATTCCCCAATCAGTTTAAATTGTTATTTGACCAACCAAAAGTATTCCAAGAATCCTCGGAGGATATGAAGTTGTAAGATACTTCAAATGAAGCAAGGCATTCGTTAGAGAACCTTGGAGTTCCAACTAAATCCTGGGAGGAGGTTCTTGTCTTCCATACCGTTCAAAAGCTACCACCTGTTAGGTACTAGAGGTTTGTGGGTATCACACATTTCTGCTTATGTTGATTACCCAACATACAATATCCTTGATGAGTTTTTGCTTTCGAGGTCTAGAACTTTAGACATTTTAGGACAATCTGTCAACGGCAACACTGACACCGTCTTAGCTTCTTGACAAATGATGGAGAAGAAGGCAGTATCTATCAAGCGTTCGCGACGAGCAGTTCACTTTAGTCTTTGTCTTTAAACTAATGTATTAGTCTCGAATTAATAAATCTGTATTTTTCGTAATTCGGCTTTTTCTTTGACAAGTCAGAAGCGGGATCAACCTGATGTAATAAAACGCTAAAGTTATAAAAAAAAAAAAAAAAAAAAAAAAAAAAGAATATAAGTGCAACGCTTAGCACATAACGAACGGCACCCGTTAACAAAAAAAATTATAAGATACGTATGTATGCATATGTAACGTCGAAAACATATACATAATTCGCAATACAATACATGTGCAACGCTTAGCACATAATAAACGAAAGACATTCAAGTCAAGAACACAGACATACCCAACGAAACGAAAACGAAAGAGACGAATACATTCTTAACGTAATCTGTTTTTCCCTCGAAAAGCAAACTGCAAAAAAAAAAAAGTGACATTTCTATTTTTTTCCTTCGAGACAAAGTTTTATTTTCAAGATGATAAAGTTAGAAACACTTAAAGTAAACGAACTGAATAAACTTTTGCAAAATCGCGCATTACCAACCGTAGGTAATAAAGCCCAGAAAATTGCAAAGCTAATAGAGGTTCTAGAAACTGACGAGGTGGATTCTGAGGAGTTGGTTGTCGAAGGAGAAGACATGGAACCCTGGCAAGCAGGTGTGGACGATCTGAGGAAAATCGTGGCAAGTCTGGCAAAAACGGTGAGCGAAATGTCGGTGAAGCTACGTGCGGCACCGCCTACGTTTTTCTCACAAAACCTTCCAGGTGCCACCAGCAGTAACGTCCCCACCACATTGTTCCAAAATTTGACGCGTCCTATAACACCTTCTGCGATACAAGCACAATACCCAACCGGTTCTCGAGACATAATCGGTGCTCTTCCAGATTTTGATCCGTCGAAACGAACGCTCTCCTCGAAGCAGTTTATCCAAAAGGTCCAGCAGCTGCAGGAGTTGTATATGTGGAGCAATGAAATGATTTTGTTTGCCGCTCAACACAAACTTAAAGGCATCGCAAAAGATTGGCTGGATGCACAACCTGTTTTTCAGACATGGACTGGATTTGTCCTCGAACTCACAAAAGATTTTCCCTGCACGGTGAACGTAGCCGACATACATCGGGAGTTGATGAGACGCAGACGCAGGCAGAACGAATCGCTGACGGAATACTATTACGCAATGCTCACCATCGGGAGACGAGGTAAGTTGGATGATTTTTCCATAAATTCATATACTATTAATGGCTTAAATGATTCCACACTCACGCGAACACTACTCGCTCTCAATTTTCAAACGTGTAATGAGCTTTTAAATTCACTCGAAAATATGTCTTCGATGCCAACAACATCAGCCCGTATCACAACATCGTTCTCGTCGGAATCGAAAGAACAAGACACAGATTCTGGTCGCACTGTAAATTCCCGAGGAAATTTTAAATGCTTTAACTGCAACGAATTGGGCCACATCGCAGCGAAATGTCCTCGACCACAACGTAAACAACGATGTAGCATCTGCGGTAGGGCAGGTCACGATACGAAAGAATGTCGTTCCAAGAAGCCAACGGTTGCTAGAGTCGAGCAGAGCCTGCAGACGGACGCAACTCCGGCACCAGTCACGAAAGAAATGTCACTGTTTGGACAGTCACACTCCGCATTCGGCGACACTGGGAGCGACAATTCGTTAATAAGCGAATCCTCAGTCCCAAAAGAGGCCAAGAGAAAGAGATCTGGCAAGTTGTTGAAAGGGTTCGGCGGATCAGTAGTTGAGTCAACAGAGGCCATAGAGGTCGTCATGATGATAGATGAAAAAGAAATCTCCGCAAAGCTAAACATTGTACCCGACCAGTTTTTACCGCAGGCCATACTTTTGGGCCGAGACATCCTGTGTCGGAAAAACCACCGTTTGGTCTTCGAAGCAGGTGTTTTGCAAATGCAAACGAGTTCTTCAGATAAATTTAACCTGGGTGACCAACTTGACGCTACTCAAAGACATGCAGTATTAGATCTTCTCACCAGCTATGATGATTGTTTTTCCGAAGATGTGTCTGGCATTGGACGCTGCAAGAATGCATGCATGGAGATAAATGTGACGACCGACAAGCCAATTATAGGTAAGCGCTATCAAGTTCCATTTGCTCAAAGGGAAAAATTGTTTCAGATCGTGGAGAATTTACTCCAACACGGTATCATCCGCCCGAGCGTTTCACCACATGCAGCCTCTATAGTTCTGGTGAACAAAGCCAATGGGGAACTGCGGATGTGCGTCGACTACCGTGCTCTGAATGCGGTCACAACGAAGAAGCAATTTCCAACCCCGACCGTAGAGGAGCAGATATCACAACTAGCGGGAAATAAAGTTTTTACTACCCTTGATATGACAGCCGGTTATTATCAAATCCCCCTTAAGGAGGAGTGCAAACAATACACAGCTTTCCTAACGCCAGACGGCTTATACGAGCATAATGTCATGCCTTTTGGCTTAATAAACGCTTCGATGTATTTTCAAGAGATGATGGCAGAAGTCATACGGCCTTTAACACATCGGAAAAACATAGTGAGCTACGTAGATGAAGTTATAATTGCAACTGGCACGGCTGAAGGAGGAATCGTCGTCCTCAAAGAATTCCTGGAAGCTGTTAGAGAAGCTGGTTTAACCTTAAAGCCGTCAAAGTGTTTCTTCATGGCGGAAAATGTGCATTTTCTCGGCCATGTCATAAGTGGCGGAGGTGTACGACCGGGAGAAAGTAAAACAAAATGTATCGAAGATTTCCAGACCCCGACTAATGCTACAGAGGCAAGACGTTTTCTAGGCATCACGGGTTTTTTCAGAAAATTCATCGAGGGTTATAGTCGAGTAGCTCAGCCGCTTTTTAGGTTATTGAAAAAGGGCGTAGAGTTTCTCTGGCAGGACGAACAGAAGGAATCGTTCAAAATGTTAAAGGTCGCTGTCACGGTCAAGCCCGTCCTCACTTTGTTCGATGTACACAAGGACCATGAGGTACATACGGATGCCAGCTCAGCAGGCTTGGCAGGAATCCTATTTCAGCTCGAGGATGGTGACCTGAAACCTGTCTCTTATTACAGTAGACGATGCAGTGGCGCAGAAAGTAGTTATGCGAGCCATGAACTTGAAGTCCTCGCCATCGTGGAAACATTGGAAAGATTTCGCGTCTACTTATTGGGCACTCATTTCCGAGTGGTCACCGATTGTAACGCCATCGCGACCACGAAAGTAACTACACCGTTGCCCGCCCGTATTGCGAGATGGTGGCTACGTCTTCAAGAGTTCGACTTCGAATGCACACATCGACCCGGAGAGAGGATGCTTCACGTTGACGGCTTGAGTAGAGTTCCTATCTTGCCATCGAAAGAAGTAGCTACAGTGGCAGAAGACGTTCTAAAGGTATGCGAGGTAGACGACGATTGGATTTTCGCCATGCAGATGCAGAACGCTCGACTGAAGGACATCGTATCGATTCTCAAAAATAAGCGCCTTACGGATTCATCGGTGAAGAAACAGACAGATATAGACTACGTTTTGGAGGGAGGTCGGTCGGTCGGTCAGAAGAAGCTGGTCATACCCCAGCTCGTTAGATGGCGTGTTGCGCGAGTATGCCATGACGATGTCGGACACTGCGGAATAGAGAAGACGATCGACAGGTTAAAAAGAGATTTTTGGTTTCCGCGGGTGAGGCGGTATGTAAAATCCTACATTGCTGCGTGTCCTGAGTGTTGCCTTAACAAAGTTAAGGGCGGTAAGTCCAAAAGCCAGCTACACGTAATGGAAGTGTTACCGGTTCCCTTTAGATGTCTAAACATAGACCATTTGGGGCCATTCCCGAGGAGTAAGAAAGTTTATGTCCATATAATCGTTTTAGTCTGTTCTTTCAGCAAATACATCATTCTGAGGGCTGTGAGAAGCACGAAGACGACACCAGTTATAACCATGCTGCAAGAGGTGTTTTCTATATTTGGTCAGCCATTGCGAATCACTTCTGATCGGGGAACAGCCTACACATCGAAGGAGTTCGCTGACTTTGTGGCAGCGTATGGTGTCCAGCATGTGAAGACCGCCGTGCGTACGCCACGAGCCAACGGTCAAGCTGAGCGAACGAATAAAACGCTTCTTAGTATGCTTAAATGTTCGGTTGTGAACAACAGGGATTGGGATTTGGCTTTGCCAAGCCTTCAATGGAGCCTTAACACGCAACGGAACGCAACGACCAGATTTTCTCCTAACGAATTAATTTTTAATTTTAATCCTAGGTCCGTGAGCCAAAATCGTTTAGTACAGGCGATACATGACGAGCAAAGCGAAATTGATGACGGCGATCTAAGGAAACGGCAGGCAGCCGACAACATCTTGAAAGAGCGAAACAAATGGAAGGTTATGTACGACAAGAAGCATCTTCCTCCGCATCAGTACACTGAAGGTGATCTGGTTGTGATCGACTATGCCCCTCAAGCGACTGGGGAGTCACACAAACTAGATCCAGAGTATAAGGGACCTTATATCGTCACGAAGGTTCTGGAGTTCGACCGTTATATTGTGGAAGATCTTCCAGATAAACCACTTAATCGCAGACGGTATAGCAATGTCATCTCGAGCGACCATATGAAGCCCTGGTGCAACCTCAGCCCAGACATCGATTTTGGTGGTGATCAAAAATATTCCGCACTAGAGGACGACCCTCTCATCGGAGATGAAGCGTCAGGAGAGGCCGAGCTGTCAACGGCAACACTGACACCGTCTTAGCTTCTTGACAAATGATGGAGAAGAAGGCAGTATCTATCAAGCGTTCGCGACGAGCAGTTCACTTTAGTCTTTGTCTTTAAACTAATGTATTAGTCTCGAATTAATAAATCTGTATTTTTCGTAATTGGGCTTTTTCTTTGACAAATCCTCATCAAATTAAACTCAATCTAAATCAAAAAAAAAAAACATACCATAGGTACAGTTCAGTCCCACAGCTTTTCAATTTTGAAATGTTCAATGTGTAAGGGTACGCGCTCATTTCGGAATTGTTTCAAATTTAAAGCTCTGAACCTCAAAAAGTGACAAGAAATCGTTAATCGTTGTGCATCAATTGCTTATCAAACGCACACTCAACTCATAACTCTAAAGGCACATTTAAGTGCTTCATATGCAAGCAAAAGCATCATTCGCTACTGCATACCAATGAGGAATCAAATGCAATGCATGCTATGGATCCAGTTATAACCACAGATTAGCCATATGAAGATGAGAATGTTTCGTACGTTTTAAAGACCTTTTGAAGCTACATTTTGAATGTAAAAAAATTTTGGATGTTTAATTTGCCCTGCTGAATTGATTACGCTATCATTTATTAAAATCGGGGTCAAATCGCACGATCTTGGTGGCCAATTGTGATAGTAAAGTTTTATCATTTGGACGTACTATTCAATCGTGTAACTTGCCATGTTAAATTGGCACTAGTAACTGAATAATAAACAGATTTGACAGATGTCGTCAAAACAACATGGCTGCCATGGACCGCCGAAATCTACCCTCGCCAATTGAAATTCCCTTAATTTTTTTCTCGAGTAAAAAATTCATATCTTCCACAATTTCTGACTGATTTTGATAAATGATAGTTTAATCGGTTCAGCATAAAAAGGTTACTAAAATTATAGATCCAAACATTTTTTTTTAATTTAAAATGTAGCTTAAAAAGGTCTTTAAAGTCCAAAAAAAAGTGAAAAAGGTGTAATTTTAAGATTCAATCAAAAAAAATCTGCACACAATTTTTTGTATGAACATAAAAGTTTATATTTTTAAAAAGGGCATTCGATCCTCTTTTTGAAAATGGCTGATTAAAAAATCATTGAAGCCTGAAAACATTAAAAACGGTTTTTTGACAATAAATTGAAATTTTGAGGGTCTATGAATTTTTTCAAGTGCCATAATATGATGTCTTCAGTCATACCTACAACCTCTACTAGGTCTATTCAAAAGTAATTACATTTTTTTTAACTTTGTAACACAGTGTATCGAAAAAATGAATTAAATGGAAAAGCAAATATTAAAAAAAATACGGCAATACTACAAATGCAAAACAATAACGGTCTTAAAAGCCAGAAGTCTGTTCTTTAATCCTTTATTTCGGCACGAGTACGATAACTTTGGCGCCAAAAATTGATAACGGTTTTTTTTAGAAGGGTCAAAAACAAGCAATTTTTACTATGGGAGGGGGGGTCCATCTCACCCCATTTAGGAGGTAGGGGCAATTTTAGAAAAAAATGACTTAAAATGAAAAAAATAATTATTAAAGAACAACGGCAACAGTTACAGTAAATTAATATACCGTTTATGAAAGCTAGGAATCTAAACTTTTATCCTGCATTTAAATTAAATTATTTTAGCTGATAGTTTTTAAAAAATTCGCGGAAAACTAAATCTTCTTTTTGTGGTCAATGCTCATATTAATTTTGAATCGAACACAAAAAACCAAAACCTTTTGTATCGTCTAGTTTTTGAGAAAATTAAAAATTACTGATACTACTTTTTTGAGATGTGAGTATGGTAAAGGGTAGGGTAAGGAATGAAGAAGACTAGTAAGAGAAGATAGTAAGCAGAAGATGGGAAAGAAAACGAACAAATATTTTTCGTGTCTGCTTTGAACTGACAGAGAAGTTGAAGACTTTTTTTTATCTCTTTGTGGTTTATAAGGGTAGTGTTGAAAGGCGGAATGTGTGTCATTTTTGTTGCTGTTATTTTCTTGTACTGTGACGAAGCAAAAAATTAATTCCTATTGAACCGAATTTCACAGCACCAGCAACGTCACCAGCAACAGCGGCCGCCATTATTTTATAACCAATGTATTTCAATCGTTCAACACACATTAGACCAGCACCAGCAACTTCAACTGTGCCGTTTGGCCAAAGTTCTAAAATTGCTGTTGCTGGTCCATTGCTGACAACTTAAATACTGCGATATTCAGAGCCACCACACTACAAAAAATTATAAACTCCATACATTTCTGGTGGCTGGTGCTTGTGGCAACGTGTTTCAAAAATATTTGCTGGGCAGCGTGCTATTTGCTGTTGACCGCGCTGGTGCTGTTGCTGGTTTAATCTGTTTCGCGCTTAATAGACAAAAATAATCATATAAATATTTTTAATTTTGTTTCATTTTCTATATAGTGTTCACACACTTTGGTTTTTTTTTGAATAAAATTATAGATAATTAGTCGGATCTTAATTGAATGTTTAAGCTAGTGTCCTTACGGCACAGTACTAATTTTAATCAAAAAGGGCTTAATTGGTTAAGCTCTAACTCAAATTACAGTGGACGCACATGCCTGACAGCGTGACGCCACGGCTTGACGAAACCCACTTTTTCGGGGTTTTGATTACAACCCCGATTTTTCTACCTGAAACCAATACTCGTCCCTTAGAGCAAATAATTAAATTGGTAAATTGTAAGAAAGCGTCGCACAGTGGGGAAAAAGTAGTGATTTTGTGCGATGAATAATTTTGAAAAGTTTAAAGTGACTTTTTGTGTTTTAAAGCCTTGTATAAGAGTAAAAATGAGTTCAAATTAAATTTTTATCAAGAAAACACTAACTTTGAGGGTTGTTTAAGGATTTACTTACGTGTTAACACCGAAAAAATCGTTGTTTTTCATTTTAATGTTTATTATCAAGGATAATGTAATTTTTACAAAGACAAATGTGTTAATAATAAATACACCTATAAAGAATTAAATAAATATGAAAACTATTATTAAAGTTTTTCATTGTTGAACCAAAAATGTATATTAACAATGTTATGTAACGAATCTCAAATTTTACATTTAGTAGTACATTTAATATTCAATATAATTTTGTTCTTTTATTTTCAAAAAAAATATTCTCCTCATCAAACATATTCAGCCTTATTGGAGTTTCACCCGAAAAATATTTCAAATTAAAATTTGTTGTTCGCCCGGAATATTAAAAGCTATCCTGCCGTGTTAACTGAAAAAGACGTATCTAACGTCTGTTGTTTGTTGGAGTCAGAGCCAAGTTTGAAATATTCGGGATAGTTTTTAATAGCAACAAAAACTGTAAATTGCTTTTTTAGGGGTTAAACATTCGAAATGCTTCTTTTTTCAATAAAAAATAGTATTATTACTATTAAAAAATGTCAAAACTAACCCTTAAAATCCTTTAAACAAAATGAAGATACGTCACGGCAGTATTGTGAGTTTCGCCTGAACGAATTTTTGTTCGCCTACAAAAAATAAGTGAAATGACATTACATTCCACCCGAAATGCTAAAAGGGGAATTTTTGATCATGAAATTTCGGGGGAAATTTTCCGGGTGAAATTTTGTTCAAGTGAAACTCACAATAACGCTGATTAATAATTAGTATCTGAAGGAAAATCTTTTTTACTTACAAAACGGTTCTGACTTCTGAGACTTGATAACAGAGGATCTGAAGAAATCATCATTCTATTTAAAAAATATCTGTTAAATTGTAGGAACCGTATTTCTTAATTCAGCAGATCGTTTGCGTTTTGTTGATTAACTGCAAGTTTGAAAAAAGCGATGGGCGTCCAGCAGATGACGAAATTTTTTTTAAAGAAATGAATCCGTTGAGCAATTTTAACTCTGAGGCAAGAAAAAGTTTTTTGGTTCGATTTGATCGTTCCCATTTGTTTTTTATTTGGTGTTTGAAATTTTTCAAGTCTAGTCGAAGTTAGCGTAAATGAGTTTCACTGCATAACGTCTTACGTTGAAGGAAAGTCTCAACTTCAAAAAATTTGGCGAAAAATACTTCAACAAATTGTTTTCTTAAACACTCATAATTTTGTACTTCAGAACCTTTAAAAATATAAATTAAATAAATTAAATTACTAAATAAAGATGAAATTAATTCCTACAAAATGAAAAAACAAATTTATAAAACTATCATAAATATTTCAACTGAGTAGGGTATAAGTATTTTTACTCTTTACTTTGTTTCTTTTTTGCTTTGCTTTGCTGTGGAAATTCTTTTTTTTTATATTTCGGTAATGCTTTCAATGTTATTTAATTGCTATACAGAAAAAAACAACAACCATATTTAAGGAATATTAGAAAAATAACAAGAATTTATCAATGCTGTTGATCAAAATTGTATCAACAAATGTCGTTATTAAAATACCCGCCAGTGCATCGGCTCTCTTGAAAATTCGCTAACACTATATTTCTAAAATTAAAAAAAAAATATTTCCGACAAAAGTTTAGCACTTCTGCTTTCACTTTAATATTTAGGAAATATGTCTTAATTATGGACAGTTAATAGATCTGCTAAACTTTGGCCGGAACAGAAGATATTATGCAAAAATTAAAACAAAATCTAAGAAAAACACGCGCACTTCAAACCCCTTAATTAATTATAAGAATATTTTGTTTTCATTTTTGAAATAAAAAAATAAAATTTACAAATCTTTACCTTCCCAAGACATTTTTTATATTTTGAATCGCACAATATTGAAAAAAACAAACATAAAACATAAAAACAAAACATAAAAACAAAACTAAAATGCATTTTTCGTGTCACGAATACCGAACACTTTGTGAAATGTAACAGTTTTTTCTTGTTAACCCAACATTTCAAAGTGACCTTTTGCGCACTGATCTCTATGGAGCTGCCCCAGTGTTCGTCGGCCCCCTGATTTCAAATAGCTATATATGTACATATGTATGTATGTTAGTATGGAGCTATATTTTATTTATTTTAGAAATCTGCTTTTGCATAGGGCAATGTGGCGTACCTTATAGGGCATTATGGGAGAGCACCTGAAGAAATTTAGTATTATTATTTATTGTACTATTCATACTTAGATATTCACGCCGGCGCCGTTTAAAACTTGGTTTAAAAGCCCTTTAACCGACTACAGTAAACCGATAGAATTTAAACGACAACCGATAGAATTTAAATTGGTAATATTCTCCCCGTTTAAGCAAAAAAATGCAATTCGGTTTACGTCGGTTTAAATTTGTGGTTTAAACCGAACGTCGCATAGCATCGCAAGTATGAATAACATAAAATATAAAAAAGGATTTTCTTGGCATAAATATGTAGTTCTTGTTATTTTCAATTTTTTAGAAAACCAGATAGCTTTTGAGCATCTGTTTGCTGATTTGTTTACCTAGTCACATTTCCAAGTTTATTGAATTCTTTGTTGTTGAATCAATATGAACAAAAAATCTTGATTTTTCCAAGGATAGAAAGTGCCGCCTAAAGAAAAAAAAAGAGAAATCAACTAGAGCAAGAGGAATTGCTGGTGAAGCAAGAGGAATTGAAGTTTAAGTGCCGATAGGCGGAATTCTGGGCCAAAGCAACATCAAAATTTAATAAAAATAGCTTATTACTATTTTATTCATTCTCCGTTCGATCGCTCAATCAATAGTTTTATTTTTGAGTATCGGTGATATTTCGAACTTTGCTCGTAGCTTATCAGCTAGTTCCACTCCTCCACTTTAGTATAAGTATCAACCACTACCACAAGAATCAGGAGTCCAAGAATCAACATTTGGATGGTTAGAAGCAACATGTCCATTTTGTTAATGCGGTGAACGCTAATACTAACGACAAATAAAAATGCAGTTATTTTCGAATTGTCATTTTGTATTCAAATAAAATTAATTCATTCGTGTCATACACGCACAAATACACATTAGAAATGTTTTTTATTTGTCCTTATCGTTATTGATGCTGGGCAAAAATATCTAGCTTCCACCGCATAGGGTCTTCCAGACATTCCTTGCCAGATTTGTTGCGAATTGAATTCTTCTTGATCTGGTTGCAGCGCCGGTTGTAACTTCGGCAATGGTATATCGTTGACGCCTAAATCTCCCATATCTATGCATATAAATTATGCAAGACGGCACACACTGCGATAATTTTTTGTATGACTGTCACTCGTTGCACTTGGATGGCACTCAATCTTCGTACGTTGCATTGTTCAATATGGACGCCGAATTCGCACTTCTCTCAGGCTTACCTCTTCATTTTCATCGCTTGACGACGAGGATGGTGATGACAGTAAAACCGCATCTATGTATGTCAACAATAGCATTTTCCATTTTGGAAAATAGAATATTTTTGAATGTAAAATAAAATTTTAAAATGGCAACAGAAAACTAATACATTGCTAGACTGAATATTTTCACTGACTGGACATGCAATAAAATGTTGAATATTAGCTAAAACCATTTAAACCGTACCTCAACGACACCAAAATGTCTCGTTTAAGTTGGAGTCGGTTTATCGTAGTTAAACCGTTCTGGCACTTAACATCTTAGTTACTGATTAGCCTGAGCATTTTTGTTGTCAATAATGTCCAAAAATATACGGAAATATACTGGTACAAAAGCGTTCAATTTTTATGTTATAAGTAGGAAGATACAATGGACATTAAAATTTGTAGGGTTTCTGATTTGTATCTTACTAAGGGGAGGGATTGAAATTTTGGGGGATAGTGGTTAAAAATTATTAAAATTACGTTTTCGATCCATTGCCAATCATCATTTAAGTAGAATTCCGTTCTTTTATACAAAAATTATTCTATTGCTGAAGGTTAAAATCTCGGGACCTTAGGACAAGAAGGTTCTAACTGCACACCTATCACTTTCGAGAAAACTTAGGTGGAATATTTGGGTTTGTATAACTTTTTTGCATTGATTTTAATCGAAACGTGTTTATGGGTACCTACAGCTTATTTTTTTTTTTGATTTTCTTGCAATTAAAAAGTTTAAAATATAATAGGTAGTTATTTAGTAATTTAAATAAAAAAAAAATATATAGAACTTTGTTGCTCATCGCTAAGGCACTTGGGAGTAGGACAAGAAGGTTCTAAATGCCTGATAGAACTTTCTGTCACCGTTTTCATACAAATTAAACATCACACTTGATTCAAACAATGGGATGCCTTGGAAATGGTTCTATCTACCATTTTGCCTTGTAACGCAAGGTTCTATCTGGCTGGTTAGAACTTTGTGAACTTAAGATCGAAATTAATTATGTGTAGATAGAACCCTGTATCCTGATTTTTTAAAATTATTTCCGAAACCGCAAGAGATAGAGAGATACAGATAGCGGCAATCAAAAGAGCAAAGCTTTTTTAGTACGATCCAATGTATAACTCAATTTTGGCAAAAATGTCAGTTAGAACCTTGTTGTCCTAAGGTCGCAACATACTAAGGTTTATACAAATTATTGGGTAATATTGCAGCTTTTGCAGTATAATTATGAGCGTAAATCTTTATAGAAAAACTTATATTATTTTTGGAAAATCTGCATTTTTTATCAACTTTTTCATTTAAAAAAAAAACAAAATTAAATTTATATCATATTTACCCTTTCCTTGGTCCTAACATACAAATTTGTAAATGTAGCCTGACATTTCTTCTATATTTAAAACCCTTAACCTTGTCAGACAATTAGAAACAAAGATGATTTTTGCGACTTTTCATATAAACACTTTGTTAGATAAACTTATAAGGAAAAATATTATAAATGTGGGCGAATTTTACTAAAACTGATTTTCAAATTCGCTCATGTGAACAATCTCTGAAAATTTCATTGTCGTTTGCGACAAAATTAGAAATAAGAAAAGTGGGCGTGGTAGTACGTGGATCTGACTTATAAAATTTTTTTTAATTTGTTTCTTCCTCATCAAAACAAACTGAATATTTCATCCAAATCATGACAGTGGGTGGATTTTACTACATCTCACTTTTTACTTTTTTTCTCGTTCGTGAAAATAAACCCTGAAATTTTCATTAAAATCGTTAGAGCCATTTCCGAGAAACCACAAAATGATAGAAGTAGGCGTGGCAGTGGGCGTATTTTACTTAAACCTATTTCATAATAATTTTTACTCGCTCACGGAAACAAATTACGAAAATTTCAACTTAATCGGTGTAGCTGATTCAAAGAAACCAAGAGATCATAAAGATGGGCGTGGCAGTGGGTGGATTTTAGTGAATCTTCTTTTCTAATTTGTATCGTTCATTAAAATAAACTCTGAAATTTTCATTAAAATCGTTTGAATTGTTTCCGAGAAACTGAAAATTATAAGAAAAGTGGGCATGGCAGTGGCGTATCTAACTTATGATATTTTTAGTATTTTTTTCTTGCTCTGAAAAACAAACACTGAAACTTTCAATCAAGTCGTTAGAGAAGTTTCTTTGAAACCAAAACATGATAAAAAGGGCGTGGTAATGGGTGGATTTTACTAAAAATATTTTTTTAATTTTTCTCTTGCACAAAAGAACAAACTCTGAGAATTTCATCGAAATCATTTGAGTCATCTCCGAGAAATAGGGAGATTTCCGAGAAAATGTGAAATAAAAAAGTGTTTCAAAGTTTCATCATCAATTTCAATTTCATCAAAATCGTTAGAGCCGTTTTCCAGAAACCAATTACATATATATATATATATATATAGCTCGTTTAAAGTAATAAGATATCCACTACCCAATCGGGCTGAAGATGATCTGCTACCTATGGACATTCCTTTAAAGACATATTTTGATACAAGTTTTCCACTTTCCCCTTTGAATAATAATAGGTGCGTTAGACTATCACGCCAGAGGTCTGGATTCCAATCAGGCGTATATTGTCTAAAAATACGAGTGTTTTATATAAAAAAAAAAATAGTCTTCATTTTGAACCCAATTTAAACCTATCCCAGATGAACTGATTTTTAACGAAGCTGGCTGAATGCTCTGCGTTTACGTTTAGTGGATTCCAAGCCTCTAATAAGTAAACATTCTAGCGCTACATCCTCTGTGCTATTACCACCACATTGGCAATCAAGTTTTAATTTTTTCTTTGTTTTGTATCATGTGTGTAAAAATTTTCTGAAAATTTGAAATTAATTGGTCTTGACAATTTTTGTGCGATCCGAAAACGTGATATGGTTAACTATTTTCCGAGAGTTTTTTTTTTAATTTACAAATCATTTATTTATTTGAAAGCTGTCAGGTTTTTAATAGATTTTTCCTAGGCATTTCACTTTTTATGTGGCTACATGTTTTGCTATTAAAATCGGTTGGTAATTTTCTAGAACTGACAAAATTTAAGTAGAACACATGTTTAAATTTATATTTTGTTTGTATGTTGTCTCACTGAATTTTTCTTTTTTTTTCTTTTGCACACATAATTTAAGAGTTTTATATATTAGTAATGGCTAGAAATGTTCTTAAGCAATTCAGTTTTAAAGCCACTTAAACCGTATTTTAATATTATTTAAAAGAATTCGCACCTGAACTTGCATTTTAACAGCGAATGCACTATGACAGAATCACCTCCTACGGAAAGAAAGTATCACCGACTGTAAATTAATTGAAAGATATTCAGTCTTTTTATACCCACTTCAGTTAAATCCATTATAACGGTAACAAGACCATCGTCAGGCAGTCGATTGCCTGCTCATGTTTGTATCATCTGGTGTAAGAAAATATCTTCAGCCAATGCGCAATAATAGTACTAAGTAATTGCGAAAGATTCAGAGAACCATAGATCTACATGCAAAGAGTCTAAGGCAATATGAAAAGACTCCCACGACTTTAAACATTGTTAAAGGTTAAGAAGACCTAGTGTTTTTCTACTTTAATGATCTGATGACTGGTAAGGTGGGGAACTTAACATGCATTTAAAGAGGGCATAAGCTGGATTTAAAGACCTTTAGGGATTTTGAGAGTTTAGTTTATTTACCAGTTTAGACCGAAATCTCAGAAATGGATGTGTAGAACTAGGTATCCCTTGACTGTCTATAGTGTTTACCATAAAGATAAATATAAAAAAACTAGGTATGTTATGTGTACTTTTATATTGTTGCGAAATGGCAACTTCGAAAGGTTAATACAGCAAAGGTCAGTTACAATATTCTTTCTATTTGATACTGGTTTTCTTTCCTATTCATGGATTAGATATACCTACTTGCATCAACACAATAATGAACATACGCGTATGAAGCATGATGTATGATCATTGTAAGATAATATTTCTAAAACCTGAACCTAAAAAGTCTTACAACATTAACGAAATATTGATGTTTTAGTAATATTAAACTATATGCCTGCTATACATATGTATATAATATGTGTTGCTTTAAACCTGAAACACTTGGCCAATCAATATAATAGGATGTACAAGCCCTAAATACAGGCATATACTAGTAAATGATAACAATTATCTTAGTGTTTTCGTACAGACGTATTAGAAATAATTGTTTTGAAATCTCCGCGGATCGTCGTGATAAAATTTTGCCTGATAAAATTGGTTAAATTTAAAATACCTGCAGATTAAGATTAAATCTGGGGTTTTGGCGAAATTGGGGATAAAAATTATTAGTAATATAATAATAATCAATTTTCACAGCCCAAATTAAATTTCATGCAAATTTTGTTATGTTGCACTTTTCCCAAACTTTAATAACATATGTATTTATATTCTACAATATAAAAGTTATTTATTTCATCTATACCTACCTACCTGTACCTACACATCTTTCGCGAATAAATTTAAAAATTATGTATAGTTACTTCAGAATAATTATTTTCTTGCTGTGCAGGCTAAAATTATTTCTGTTTTCTTTTTTTAAATGTGTAACAATTTTTAAATTCAGGCTGCCTGTGGTGTTTTTTATTTTTGCTCAAAACATTTTAAGGAGTTGTGATAGTAATTTAAAGAACGATTTTCATGCTTCTTTACCATTTTCTAAAACAGATTTCAGATTCTAATACACTTGAACAGTGGCGTAGCTAGCACGGGTGGCACCCAGGGTGGCAATTATCGTGTCACCCCCTGAATGAAAAGCAGTAAAATAAATGAAATTTCACTATTACATATATTATAGCTAGATGATAGAAACCATCAAAAAACAGAGCTTAACAACCAACCAAACAGAAAAAAAAAAAAAAACGAGTAGGTAAGTCAATCGTTGAGGGCGACACGACGATAGACTAAATTTACAAAAGAAAAACAAAGGCTAGCCGATAAAATTTTTGTTGTGCAAATTGAAACTGGTAGGTAGGTAGGTTAGGTACAATGTCGCAATTTTTTTTGAATACTCTGCGAGATCTATAACGCCCATCGTATATATACTCCTTGGCAGCTTTCGTGTGTCACCCATTTGGGGGACCAGCGGTCCAACCCCCGTGCCCCCTCCCTTGCTACGCCACTGCACTTGAAAAACACGAACATGAATCAAAGAATACAAGATTACGCCACTTTTACGTCATAAGAGACAAAACAATAACAACAAATGTGACACCCAAGAAAATTTCCAATTTAATGATTAAAAAAGCTTTTGGTTTTAAAAGTAAAAATTTTATTTTTAAATTAATATTGATTTTTTTTAAATTATATTAGTCGCCAAAAAAAAAAAACACACCAATCAGAATGTGGTGAAAATATCAGCCTGGCTTTAATAAATGTTCATAGGTCATAGCGTTAGCGATATAGATATCGAAGACATAATTACAAGATTTGCCCGAGAAAAACAAAGACTACTTGATTTAATTATATGAATTACAAACAAATTAAAGAGATACAGTTGTTTTTAAATACAATCATACGTACATACATACATATGCACATAATGTACCTATAGATACGGTGACCATCCGTTCATTATTATAATGAACTGTTCAATATTTGAAGTACATGTTCATTATGAATTATTTTGTATTCAAAAACATAAAAATGTTCATTATTTCAAAAGCTATTCATTTTTGTTCAGTATTTTATTTAATTTTGCTGAAACAAACATGACAAACTAACCAAACCAAAATTCTCTCAGTAAAATGATAATGTGAACGTGACCTAATTTACTGAATGTAAAGTTGAAACTATGAAATCTATTTTAATTACTAAATTTAACTATGAAATTACCTGTTTACCTGTATAGATTAAGGTCCTTATTTTAAATAATGAGGATACTTATTTAGTTTTTAAGCGTTTCTTTCACTTAACATTTAGTTAAAGTAAAGACTGAATTTTATTTATGTATTTATTTTGCCTAACATACATATTAAAAGTTTCTTCTGTAATAGTTATTTTAATTAACTAAAACAAAGACTGAATTCTGGCGTTGTATTTTTTCTGTTTTTAAAATAAAAAAATAATAATAAAAACTGGGTTTAATTTGTTTTTTGTTCATTATTTCGAATTTAAAAATATGGTCACCATACCTATAGAGTAAATCGTTATAATTTGTTGTTTAATTGTTTCTAAAGATATGCACTTTATTGAGTTTATTCTGAGTTGGCACATATGTATATTCTATATATTTTTCTCGGCTAACTGCCTCTAAGCACTCATATATGTTTGCAATTTGCGTGACATTGATATGACATTTGGATCAATTTATCCAAATGCCAGCAACATTGGCCACGTTCAGGATTAACTAGGATAGCCTATCTTAGATACTCGAGTATCCATGCATATTTCTGAATGACCAAAACCGGATAGGTTAAATTTGCTGCTCAAATCAGTTTTGTAGTCAGCTGTTCTTGATAATTCTCGTAGGGTAGATGAGTATCCCAGAATATTTAGGATAGCTTGAGATTTCTTTTTTGCCAGCTGTTTTATCATCAGATGTGTTTCTACAAGGGATTACAACAACACAAAGCTCAGATCGCTTTGGATACAAATCTGGGACCGCATCACGTAAAATAAAAACGATCGGACGATATCGTTTCCACTATTGCTATCTCTATCATATCAGCATAGAAAAATAAAGATAGCTATCTTCAAAACGATATTGTTCGATCGTTTTCATTTTACGTGATGAGGCCCCTGAACGCGGCCATTGGCTAAAGGATAAACCCGCTGTTGCAAATTACTGATTTGCTGTATTCAAATGCATCTTTGTTGCAATCGATTGTAAATTTAATTCAATCTAAAAATAATTTGTTCCACGGCGAAAAGAATCGGATGAAATCAGACGAGAAACGATGAAATTTGAAACAAATCGTATGAGTTTTGTTTTTCATCTTTTCTCGACCAATTTTATCCATGCGAGAGTAGGCACAGATAGATTTTTGGCATAAAAGCTATGTGTTTTCGAAATTCTTTCAAAAAAAATCTTCATCACATTATCCACCATCAGAACGGTGTTCACTTTGTACCCAAACAGGAATTCCATGAAGCCGAGCGACTGTGGCGGTATCTCTTGCATTCGCCGAATATTTTTTGATTTGTTAACATCTTAACGCCTATAGTACTATCATCGAGTCGTTTTTTTGTACGTTCTTTGGAGCTACTATGTGGCGTTATAAACGCCACAAATTTGACAATGGAGAGAATGAAAAAGGAATCGAGAACAGGTAGTAGGAGAGAGAGGAGTGTATTATATTGGTTCTGACAGAAAAAATGCGGGGAAGGGAGATATCCGAAATAGCATTTTGCGTAATGGCAACGACGAGAATTCGGGCAAGAAAATAGAAAAAAATGTTTGTGTGTATATGTTGGCTTATGCAAGGGTTTGGTTAAATTTTTTTTCAATGAATTTAGGAAACGATTTTTTGCTTAAGGGCATATGTTTATATGTATATAATTATGTAGGTATATTATCTCCTATAGTTTCATTCAAAATTTGGCAGGTATTTCTTTTTTTGAATTTTCGTTTAAGAACAATTATAAAAGAAAGCAACGTTGCAGGTATTCTCTTTCTATATGCGGTTATAGTAATATATATGGAAGTGACTCTAGATATGCCAATTATAACAGTTTTGGTTTATAAAGTACTGTTTATGCGGCCCCGCAGGGCAAGAGACCTCCGCCGGTGGGCATACTTCAGGCACGCAGAGTTTTTTTTTCAAGTCGCGCGAAGCGCGTTAACGCCTTAGAGGATATATAATATGGAGTGCTTGTCTTAATTCGAATGCGTGCCTTTCATTGGGGTCGCTGTTTGAAGTTTCGGTCTGAGTTTACTGCACATTGTAAAAAAAAACTAAAAAGAAGATATTGAAATCTTTAAAATAATAAACAAACACTTATTAACACAGTTAAGCCACATGAAGATGAGAATCTTTCGTACGTTTCACCCTCCATAACCCATTTGTCTACATTGTTGTTTTTGTAATTTCATCCCGCGTCGATGAATAGATGTGAATTGCAACAACAATTTAACCAGGTGTGTGAAGATCCCTACTGTCTATATCTGACAACTCAAGCTTGTAGGCAAATTAAAATGGCTGCCGGGGATTCTCATCTTCATGTGGCAAATCTGTGCTTATTGATTTCAAGAATTACTTCAAATTAGAACAATTTAGACAGAAAATAAGCAAATTATGATTTTGATAGCAGCTGTACGATATTCTAAGACCTTATCTTAACCGAAATAGAGCCCCCTATCAAGGGTTCAGGCGTTACAATGCATTAGGGATAGAAACGAGCACTCCATATTATAAAGGGTCCGCCAAATAACTTCTTTTTTTTTTTTGAAAATGGCGCAAAACATCGAGTGTAGCTTCGGTGTATCGGCTTTTCAATGTATGCGTGCGGGTTTTCTGTGCCCCAAATGCGACAATTTTGCTTGTTTACTACCCGCCAAGATCAAAATGAGCTTCATCTGAAAAGATGATTTTTTTGGCAAAATCGGCATCTTCTCTAAGTCGATCGCAGGCCCACTTAGCGAAGCGTATACACAACAATATTCGTTCAGCGGAAGGAAAAAACTAATTATCTGTAAAATCAGACATGAGCTAAATGTTACCATTCACGAAATAAGCACTAGTTGAAAAAAAAAACCTTTAGATGGCGGACCCTTTATATCCTCTAAAATTAACGAACGCCTACTTTGAATGGTGAAAAACTGTTATAACTGTTATAAATTGGCATGTCTCTAGTCTCGTCCAATATATATACAATGTTAGCGCTGGATATAGCTCTCGGTAAGGGTAAAATTGAAAGTCGTATGCAACGCAAACGTCTTACAGGTTCCGGTTTTTGGATAGACTTTGGCCGCCATTATCCGCCGGTAATGGTTTCTGCATAAGATAATTATTTGGTACACATTCGAGAAAGGGAATTTTTTTAAAATGTAACGAATATTTTACTTTTGAATATTAGATTTGGTCTAATAATACTGTATTTAGAGATTTTTGCTGTCATAGACGATGAATACAAAATGACGGAGAATTTATCAGTCATGTGAATAAAAAGATAGTGTTTGTGGCACATACCGAAGACTGATTAGATAATTATATGAACATTATCTGATTATTCAGATAATTCCCGGCGGGTACACAAAGCCAATTTTCAGATGGAAGTGACTCTAGACATGCCAATTATAACAGTTTTGGTTTTTAAAAGTACTATTTATGCGGCCCCGCAGGGCCAGGGCCCTCCGCCGGTGGGCATACTTCAGGCACCCAGAGTTTTTTTTTTGCGCGAAGCGCATTTACGCACACCCACTTTTAATGGCAAATAACTGTTATAACTGTTATAAATTGGCATCTCTCTATACTCTGTCCAACAAAAATTGGCAGTGAAGGCAAGATAGGACGTTTGCGTCTCATTCTGGCTACTGTGGATTGCATAAATCTGTCCGTCATTAAAGCTTTCACAGGGTTGTCGTAGTGTACACGATAACACTCATCATTAAAAGCTTTTTCTGAAAGCTCGAAAATCAAAAGCACCTTAACAGAAACTCAAGGCAAAAAAGCTGAACAAATTACCAAATGGACACGGGTAACTCTGAATGTACATCAAGCAGCAGCCAATCGCCATTGGCCACAGCAATTCAGTGCACACCTGCACACTCAGATGTGCCTTGAATAGGACGTTGGGTCTGTGTCAGATGCTATTGGAAATTCACGGGCGGGCAAACACTTTTTGTGGAGGAGTTATTTCAATTTAATATGGTGCAAAAATATGGCACGCTACTGATTTTGAAAAAGCTTTCCCACAAGACGGGTACTGAATATTTTTGTTGGACAGAGTATAGTCTCGTCCTTTTGAGATATCGAATTTTCGAAAAAAATGTGTATTAAAAAAAACTGTATTAAAATTTTCACATGCAATAAAATTTGAGCTTTTTGAAAGTTTCTATAAATAATTTAATTTAATTGCATTCAGCCAATAATGAAAAAATCAAAAATTACGTTTTATATTAATAGTTGTCCAGCGTAAGGATATTTTATATTTAATAGTTGACCGTATTTACTTATTTAAGCACACAGAAATTGTTTTGGAAAGTTTTTGTATAAAAAGCAAGGTTCATAGAACGGTTAAATATCATGCGTTCTCTCGTGAAAAATTCAAAAGGGAATTTTATTTTTGATTCGATCGCGAATCTCATTTGTTGGTTCCTTTAAAATATAATTAATTTTCACGATCGAACCACTAGGATGTGGATCTATAAAATAACGTTCGTTCCGAATTTATCGAACTATTGAAAATCGATTCCCGAACCGTGCAAATAAGAAAGAAAAATGTAATTTTACAAAAGGAAAAAAGTTTCAAAAAGCCAAAGTTACACAAGGACAGTTTCAAAAAAAAAAGTTTCGAAATCCTTTGACCTTCATTGTTCCTTGATAGATTTCAGAATTAAAAAAGAAAATATATTTGCAAAACGTTGCCTTTAAGTCAGTTAAAAAGGTAGATATAGAAAAGTGTTTACGTATTTATACATAATTATACAGGACGGTGCCTGCACACAGCTAGGGTGTCGATGGAAAGCCTAAGGACAGTTTTTCTGAATAAATTAATCAGCAAGTACGGAGGCTTTCCATTGCCGCCTCGGTCGCCAGACCTCACACCTTGCGATTTCTTTTTATGAAGATACCTCAAATCAAAGGTTTACAATAACAATCCCCGGACAATTCAGGCCCAGCAGGAAAATATTCGAAATGAAATTCAAAGCATTACTCCAGCGCTTTGCATTGAAGAAAACTGCCATAATTTGGATGATATCGTTTTTAAGCGTCAAAACTCTCACACAATCTCCCTTCTTATATGTCCAACGAATTGTTGGCCTACGAATCGAGTACGGAGAAAGAAGAAAGAAACCGAATGTACAACAACCAGCCTGTTGCTGCTAGTTGATTCAAATGCAATGGTCAAACAATAAAACCTTCACTGGGTTGGACATGATCACGTGGCTTCGATAGCGCAGTGCATTATGCGATTGGCTCTGAAGCACTGATCTCTATAATACACTGGATAGCGTATTCCCTTTAATGTATAACAGTTTTTGTGACCCCCAATTGAAGACGACATTCATCGGAAAAGCGCACCTTTTGACGTCTATCCGAGACAAAAAAAAAGTAATTTGACGTAAATTTCGTCGCAGTTCTGCTTCGCTGGCTGAACACAATAAGTGCGGTAAGACGCGCGTTCACACGCGCGTGATTATTAAAAGATTAAAACATGTCGAATACCATTCAACAATTAGATATCGATTATTTTTTTTATGTAATGGTGTGTATCCTATTTGGCAGGAATCACAACAAATATTTCAAAGTGCATTTAATTTATCAGGTCCCTTTGATAAGAATAAATAGAAATTTATTTCAGTGAAAAGTTGTAAATCAATTTTGTATTTATCCAGGTAACAAAAAATTACAATTCAATAATGAAAAGAAGCAGGAATTAAAAGAACGGACTTGTTAAAATCAGAGTCTTCAGTCGTTGCATATTCGCGCGAATGTTGTGCGTCGGTTTGGGAGAGCCTTTATTTGCATTTGAAATTGTGGAATTAAACACTCTTTAATATTAGTTTTCTTTCTACGCCAAAAAGAAACTTTTAACTTAATGAGAAATATCAAAGCTTACTAGTGTGTGTGTGTGAAAATGAAAGATTTCATGTATCTAGAAAAATTGATCTTATTTTCTAAGCAAATCGATTTTTTTCTAAACAACCGATTTTTAATTGGAAAGAATTTGACATTATTTAACTTACAGAATCCCGTTTGTGGCTGCAGCTCCATTGCATTCACTTGACGTTTTTCACATTGGACTCACTCTTCCGACGTGAATCCAACTTGTATTGTTCAGACACAACCTACTATTAACACATCGGACTCACTTTGACGTTCAGCAGTCGTTTAAATAAAATAAAATCTGTGCTCGTTGAAGGATTCATTCGAAGTTTTTCTTTTTTTTTTAACAAAACGTAAATCTTATTAAATAAATATGTTACCAATTGAAAAAATTGAATTCTTTAGGATTTGGTGGCAAAAGGCAAAGGTAAAGTACAGACTGAAAGAACATAATGTCACAAAAGAAAACGTCAACTAGTTTGTAAAACAATTAAAAAATCCTGCCTTTCTTCCCCAGCTCTTTCTCACCGTAAAGTGGGAGTGAGATTAACAGAGACGTCAACAAAAGTCAGAGGAGACAGTCCAATGTGAACACCGTTCTTTATCAAGGTTTTATTTATTTTAACGTCAACAGGTAAGGACGCGCGCCATAACTCGCGTCTATTGTGTTCAGTCGCTTTGGCAAAAAAGAAATGTTATACTGTTATATAGTTCTACGGAAAAGCGCACCTATAAAATTCTTCAAATTTGCGTCAACTTTCATGTATGAATGCGCTATGCAGTGTATTATTGAGATCAGTGCTCTGAAGACGCTTAGTCTATGTTCAACTCTTAGCTGAGGCAAAAAGTTTTTCAAATTAAAATTGAACGTAATAGACTAAGCACCACTAAAAGGAGTCTGATGATTGGTCTGGCAGCCGTGAAATAGCTATAACTCGAGCCTATAATGACTTGGTGGTAGCTCATGCAGGTGGTTTTTGTTTTCATTCAAACCTTCTATACTAATAGATAGTTTATAATATAATATTTTATTCAAAATAAAAAGTTCAGATTTTACTAAAAAAAAAACTTTTATTTAAATACAACATCAAAAAATGTGCCGAATTTTATTAAAATCCTTTAAACAATTCAATTTTTACAGACTTCTTCCGCTCTCTCATACAAACATCAAAAACCTCAAATTTTAGAAAAATGTCAATAAATTTTTTACTTATGATTTTTTCTTAACAAAATTTTGATCAAATATGTATAAGACCGTTGAAGAGTTCAGATTTAACAGATTTTTTTCCCTTCTCCCATACAAACCAAACCACTGTTGGCCGTGTCAATTTCGCATTTTCATTTTCTTTTTAATCTGTTACAAGAGAGGAAATGTCAATGAAATTTCAATTCACACTTGTGGTGTCAACGGTATTTTTTTAAATAAATATAACTTGCAAAATAATAAAAATCATTTGCTAAGCTGAAGTCGACAGTTTTATTTGTATTCCGTTTCAGTTTTGAAAACGTAAACCACATTATCTTTACTTTTTGTTTGTGATTTCATTTTGATTGAGGTTTTTTGTTAAAAAAAAACTTATTTTAAATTAAATTTAAAATTTTAATTTTATTTAGTTTTCTAATGACGCTTTATGTACATCTTAGAACTAATAGTTTTAATAATATATTTTTAACTAAGACTAACGACTGCAATTATATACAATTCAACTTTTTAGAATAACAACAAAATTCTTTATGCTAATACCAAACCGTTTATTTTGACTACTGTTCTTATCCCAAATATACGATTTTTTGTTATATTATTGGGTTTTGTTTTTTGAACATGAAAATTCTTCTACATCCCAAACTTGATTGAATTAAATGTGAATTCATTTCAATCGTTTGAAAATTAGCAGTAGCTATGTTAGGTTAAAGATTTAAGGAAATGCTTTTCGATTTTTTTTCGAAGTGAAAGTCTAATTTTCGGGAGTGGGTCGAAATTGTGGTTTCAAAATTTTGCTCTTCAAATTGCTCTTCAAGAATAGATTTTACTCACAAAAAAAAAAGTTACACCACTTTTGCATTTATAGCCTCAATTACTGTCATAGACAAAAGAGCAATCTTTTAGGCGATCAGTTAAGCTTTCAGTTAAACTGATGTCTAAATATAAAAACTGAAAAGTTTAACTGAAACTGATGGAATTCCCATAAGTTGTCAGTTCAGTTATAAGTTTAAACTAATGTGTAAATACTTTTCAGTTCAGTCGTCATTTTAATTTCAGTCGGCGCACAGTGGCCCGTTTAGGCAAAAGTGCTTGCGAAATTCATTTTTCGGTTGGGTTTATAATGCAAAACTTTTACATTTTTTGAATTAACAAATGTTTGGAGCTCTAGTAATCGAAAAATTATTTCATTTGTATTTGTATTGAAAAAAAAATTAATTAATTTAAATTTTTTTTAATATTTTGAGTGTAAAAACTAGATAAAAAAAGTAAATAAAACTTTTTTTTTGTTATTTTTACTTGATAAATGTGTTAATTGCTATAATCAGAAATGAAAAAAATAATGATAATTTTTTTTAAACTGCTAAATTTAATATTTTTTGAAACACCCATTTTGCACTCTTTTTCGACTTTACACTGAGTAGAAAAAAAAGGTTCAAATATAATCAAGCCAAGCTTGACGGATAGTAAATCCTTATATATCTTTTCATATAAAACCAAAAACTCAGCTGCATCAAGTTGCATAGAGCTGAGCCAGAGCGATTTGATTTGATGAAGTCAGTAATTTTTTCTGAGTTTTTTTTTGTCAGGTCCACAAAAAAAATCAGAAAAAATTACTGACTTCATCAAATCAACCTAACATAGCTACTGCTAATTTTCAAACGATTGAAATGAATTCACATTTAATTCAATCAAGTTTGGGATGTAGAAGAATTTTCATGTTCAAAAAACAAAACCCAATAATATAACAAAAAATCGTATATTTGGGATAAGAACAGTAGTCAAAATAAACGGTTTGGTATTAGCATAAAGAATTTTGTTGTTATTCTAAAAAGTTGAATTGTATATAATTGCAGTCGTTAGTCTTAGTTAAAAATATATTATTAAAACTATTAGTTCTAAGATGTACATAAAGCGTCATTAGAAAACTAAATAAAATTAGAATTTTAAATTTAATTTAAAATAAGTTTTTTTTTTAACAAAAAACCTCAATCAAAATGGAATCACAAACAAAAAGTAAAGATAATGTGGTTTACGTTTTCAAAACTGAAACGGAATACAAATAAAACTGTCGACTTCAGCTTAGCAAATGATTTTTATTATTTTGCAAGTTATATTTATTTAAAAAAATACCGTTGACACCACAAGTGTGAATTGAAATTTCATTGACATTTCCTCTCTTGTAACAGATTAAAAAGAAAATGAAAATGCGAAATTGACACGGCCAACAGTGGTTTGGTTTGTATGGGAGAAGGGAAAAAAATCTGTTAAATCTGAACTCTTCAACGGTCTTATACATATTTGATCAAAATTTTGTTAAGAAAAAATCATAAGTAAAAAATTTATTGACATTTTTCTAAAATTTGAGGTTTTTGATGTTTGTATGAGAGAGCGGAAGAAGTCTGTAAAAATTGAATTGTTTAAAGGATTTTAATAAAATTCGGCACATTTTTTGATGTTGTATTTAAATAAAAGTTTTTTTTTTAGTAAAATCTGAACTTTTTATTTTGAATAAAATATTATATTATAAACTATCTATTAGTATAGAAGGTTTGAATGAAAACAAAAACCACCTGCATGAGCTACCACCAAGTCATTATAGGCTCGAGTTATAGCTATTTCACGGCTGCCAGACCAATCATCAGACTCCTTTTAGTGGTGCTTAGTCTATTACGTTCAATTTTAATTTGAAAAACTTTTTGCCTCAGCTAAGAGTTGAACATAGACTAAGCGTCTTCAGAGCACTGATCTCTATAATACACTGCATAGCGCATTCATACATGAAAGTTGACGCAAATTTGAAGAATTTTATAGGTGCGCTTTTCCGTAGAACTATATAACAGTATAACATTTCTTTTTTGCCAAAGCGACTGAACACAATAGACGCGAGTTATGGCGCGCGTCCTTACCTGTTGACGTTAAAATAAATAAAACCTTGATAAAGAACGGTGTTCACATTGGACTGTCTCCTCTGACTTTTGTTGACGTCTCTGTTAATCTCACTCCCACTTTACGGTGAGAAAGAGCTGGGGAAGAAAGGCAGGATTTTTTAATTGTTTTACAAACTAGTTGACGTTTTCTTTTGTGACGTTATGTTCTTTCAGTCTGTACTTTACCTTTGCCTTTTGCCACCAAATCCTAAAGAATTCAATTTTTTCAATTGGTAACATATTTATTTAATAAGATTTACGTTTTGTTAAAAAAAAAAGAAAAACTTCGAATGAATCCTTCAACGAGCACAGATTTTATTTTATTTAAACGACTGCTGAACGTCAACGTGAGTCCGATGTGTTAATAGTAGGTTGTGTCTGAACAATACAAGTTGGATTCACGTCGGAAGAGTGAGTCCAATGTGAAAAACGTCAAGTGAATGCAATGGAGCTGCAGCCACAAACGGGATTCTGTAAGTTAAATAATGTCAAATTCTTTCCAATTAAAAATCGGTTGTTTAGAAAAAAATCGATTTGCTTAGAAAATAAGATCAATTTTTCTAGATACATGAAATCTTTCATTTTCACACACACACACTAGTAAGCTTTGATATTTCTCATTAAGTTAAAAGTTTCTTTTTGGCGTAGAAAGAAAACTAATATTAAAGAGTGTTTAATTCCACAATTTCAAATGCAAATAAAGGCTCTCCCAAACCGACGCACAACATTCGCGCGAATATGCAACGACTGAAGACTCTGATTTTAACAAGTCCGTTCTTTTAATTCCTGCTTCTTTTCATTTTTGAATTGTAATTTTTTGTTACCTGGATAAACACAAAATTGCCTTACAACTTTTCACTGAAATAAATTTCTATTTATTCTTATCAAAGGGACCTGATAAATTAAATGCACTTTGAAATATTTGTTGTGATTCCTGCCAAATAGGATACACACCATTACGTAAAAAAAATAATCGATATCTAATTGTTGAAAGGTATTCGACATGTTTTAATCTTTTAATAATCACGCGCGTGTGAACGCGCGTCTTACCGCACTTATTGTGTTCAGCCAGCGAAGCAGAACTGCGACGAAATTTACGTCAAATTACTTTTTTTTTGTTTCGGATAGACGTCAAAAGGTGCGCTTTTCCGATGAATGTCGTCTTCAATTGGGGGTCACAAAAACTGTTATACATTAAAGGGAATACGCTTTCCAGTGTATTATAGAGATCAGTGCTTCAGAGCCAATCGCATAATGCACTGCGCTATCGAAGCCACGTGATCATGTCCAACCCAGTGAAGGTTTTATTGTTTGACCATTGCATTTGAATCAACTAGCAGCAACAGGCTGGTTGTTGTACATTCGGTTTCTTTCTTCTTTCTCCGTACTCGATTCGTAGGCCAACAATTCGTTGGACATATAAGAAGGGAGATTGTGTGAGAGTTTTGACGCTTAAAAACGATATCATCCAAATTATGGCAGTTTTCTTCAATGCAAAGCGCTGGAGTAATGCTTTGAATTTCATTTCGAATATTTTCCTGCTGTGCCTGAATTGTCCGGGGATTGTTATTATAAACCTTTGATTTGAGGTATCCCTAAATTCCCATAAAAATCTGCTAAATTTAATATTTTTTGAAACACCCATTTTTGCACTCTTTTTCGACTTTACACTGAGTAGAAAAAAAAGGTTCAAATATAATCAAGCCAAGCTTGACGGATAGTAAATCCTTATATATCTTTTCATATAAAACCAAAAACTCAGCTGCATAAAGTTGCATAGAGCTGAGCCAGAGCGATTTGATTTGATGAAGTCAGTAATTTTTTCTGAGTTTTTTTTTGTCAGGTCCAGAAAAAAAATCATGGAAAATATTTTTTCTTTGTTTTGCGGGTATGAGTGTTGGTTTGAAATAAAATAGTTTTGTAATTTAGGAGGAAAAACTTACCTAAACGGTTTTATAGCTTATTTCTTGTGACCCCTAATAAAACTTTTAAGTATGAATGCTTTTGATTTCGAGTATGATTAATTATTGTCAGGTAGTTTAATGGATAAGAGTTTTCAACTGGATTAGAATTTTTTTTTAAGACTTAAATCTTATTGGTAAACAGATTACCTTATTAGGATGTCATAAAATTGAATGTTTTTAGTGCAGGTATTTAGTTTTATGGTATAAAAAGATAAAACGAGTTCTTTTTAACTAATTAAACCAAAGCAAGGAAATAGCAATGATGGAAACACTTCAAGGAGATTTTTTGAACAATCTGAGGCAACCGTTCGAATAACCAGGATCAAAATATTAATATGTTTTGAATTGCAGGGAAGTAGTGAATACAGTTAAATTTGGAGAGTACACCAAAAAAACCGCAGTTATTGAAACAAAAGTACCCTGAAAAAAAAACTCACACCTACTCTTCATAAAATTTTGGTCCATAGTCAAAATATCATCGAATACCAATCTCTACCACTTGGAGAATTGTCAGAAGAAACCCAGGAGTCCAAAAATAAAGACTACAGGAAATACAAATATTAAAATACGTGCAAAGTTTCAAGAATTCGGTAGAATGAAGACCTATTTGACATACTAGTATTCTCATCCAATCCAGTTATTTCTTCCTTAAGGCAAGTAAGAAACCAAATAGATCTGAAAGCACAATACTCACTGGAAATGATAAGTTTATTACGCATTACCCCGGACTTAGATGATAGTTTAAAAGAAATTTAATGTTTTTCTACTTTTTGAATTGTAATCTATCAATAAAATACTTTATAAATGTGCTATCTTATAAAAAAAATAAAAAATCAATTAATAAAAAAAAAACAAAAACTTATTTTTTTCCCCACTGTTTCACTCAAATTGGTTTGTTTTCTTTTTTCCCACTATTTCACTTTAATTACGCTCAAATTACTAAATAATTTGACTTTCGACATTTTTAGAATTAAATACCAATTATGTTAACCACCTTTACTAAAACTTCTTATTTCAGCAGCAGATTCTGAAACACCCTGTAAATATTTTTTTTCTTAAAATTCACAGACTTGGAAATTCCCTCCAAGATAAAATTTTTTTTGGCGATATCTTTATTCGTTTAAGAGATATGATTTTTGCAACTAAAAAAGTCAAAACGGGCCACTGTGGCGGCGGTGAATTAATATTTAATAAAAGTTAATAAGTTCCTTGTTTTTTTTGCAATATAGCAAACCGAAATGATTATTCGGTGGATTTTATTTAAATTTATCGAACGTGTCCATGTTTGTTGAAAAAAAGTGATTCTTTTTATCACAATTCAGTCAAAAGAGAAGCAGCATACAATTTGTTACTGCATAAACTAAAAGAGGTGGACACGGAAGCTACGAAGGCAAAAGTAAAGGCAAAGATTAACAGGAAGGTTTTATAATACAAATACTATATACTACTGAAATACATCAGCCAAGTAGAAGACTTGGCACTATTTAATTGGACTTGTTGAATTATGGATTCAAAATAGCTTTTAACGGCCTTTAGTCCATGTAAATTGGCGTTTCGTCCCGCGATCTCACTTGGACGTATTGACAAGGGCCTCACTAGTCAACTGATGAGTCCAAGTGAGATCGCCGGGACGAAACGCCAATTTGTATGGACTAAAGGCCGTTAAAAGCTATTTTGAATCCATAATTCAGCAAATCCAATTAAATAGTCAGGTCTGCTACTTGGCTGATGTTTTTCAGTAGTATATAGAATTTGTATTATAAAACCTTCCTATAAAAATAAAGCCTGGCCCTGGGCAAACATTTCCAGCTTAATGATTAAGAATTTTAATCTTGTTAGATATAGTTCACATTGGATTTTTGGCAAAAAATTCATGTAAGTTGAACTGAACTTAATAAAAATTGCGTATTGACAAGGCCCTCACTAGGCAAAGATTAACAGCATTCTTTCTGCGTATAATAAAGAGGTAAGAAAAGTAAATCAGTCAAACAAAAGTGGAGCAGGGACGGATGATGTTTACGTGCCAAATCTGTGGTACTTTGATCTGCTGTTTTCATTCTTGAATGATCAACAGCAAACTCGTACAAGTTAGTCCACAATGAACAGTAATGACTGTCAAGAAGAAGAAGCAGAAACAAATGATGAGTATGGGAGTTTGTTCCTACTTGAGGTTGGGCTCTCATCCAGAGGCAAATTTAAAGCATCTTCAATAAGTTTTTCGTAAAATTTTGTTTTGTTTAAAACGCCCCCATCTGTAATGCTCCCATTTTTGCCGACACCGAACATTATAAATTCATAATTCGAGTTTACAATAGCCATCAAAACAATGCTATGAAATTTTTTATAATTCCAATAAAGTGAACCACTTTCTTTTGGTGGTATTATCCTGACGTGTTTCCGTCAACAGCTCCAAGACAATTTGGAAATTGACATCTGGTCTGGAAACCTTGGGCAATTTTTCTCCATTCCATTTCATTTGCGGGCATCTGTAAAAGTGAAATCCATTAATTGTATTTAATAAAAAAAAGATAGTACTAGATAATTTTTACTACTTTAATTTTTGTTTTCTTTTTTTAGGAGCCATCAAGATCCACCGTTGAAAACAATGATGAATCCTCACAGGAACCTAAAACGGAAATTTCATCAGTTGCTATGTCGTCCAACCTACTACTGAAAGAACTTATGCCAAAAGCAAAAGACCAAGAAACAGAAACAGTGCATCCAATAATAAAGTTTTGCAGTTGGTGCTGATCGATTAAAAAATAGTGACCAGGGAAAGCACGCTACGTATGGTAAACATATTGTGGAGGAGTTAAATGATATGCCACCGGAAATGGTACCATACGTTAAATAAAATTATAAATAATACAATATTTGGAGGTGACCTCAAGCCTTTAAACGAGATATAAAAAGTTGTGACACAACCAAGTGAAAGACAATTTGCAGCATTTCAAAGACCGTCTCTAACAACACAGTTCGTAATGACACCAACAGAATTATCTCAAGACTCAACCGTTTCACAGTTTGTAATGAGAAGCTCCACACCAACAGATTTATCTCAAGACTACACGAGTTCTTATCTTTATATAATCCTTAAGTACTTTTATTAGGTATGGCTTTGCTAGTTTCAGGTATAATTGAACTTAGACTTGGTGTCGATATTGCGGTAGAAAATTTAAGGCTTTGGTAAGTATTTCCAGAAGCTAAAAATCATAGGGTTGCACTCAATCTTTCGTGAGGTGATATGGCTTCTCTCATATTGGTATCTTGTTTTTTATAATTGGAGTCACTAGTTGCAGTAGCTCCAAATATACGTTTTCACTCATACGTAAATAGTTTGACCAATCATCATGTTTAAACCTCAAATCCCTCATTAAATTTACGTGCGATAGGGTTCGTCTTTTTAAGAACCAATCCTTACTCCATTTCCTTCTTCTTGTTTCAGGTTTATTGAGCGACAAAACAATAGCAACTGCAATTAAGCTTTCATCGTCCATTTTATGCAATGTTTTTTCTTTCGACTTTCGACTCACAAGTTAAAATTAAAGCTCAACTGAACACTGGACTGATGTCTTTTTTTTAACTGGACTTAACTGAACTGACGACTGATCGTCTAAAACGGGCTTAAGACAAGTATGAGAAAATTGTTTAACGAAATTCTGCCAATAATAAAAAGAAGGCTTGGAAAATGTTAAAAAGGGCACGCTTTTTTACATTTTCCAAACAATTTTTTTATTATTGGCAGATTCTTGTAAAACAGACTTTTTAAAATCATAATTGTGAAATGCAAATTTTTGCAGGCAGAATTTTGAAAAGCAGAATGTTGAAAGCAGAATTTTGAAAGCAGAATCCTGAAACAGAATTTTGACCCTACCAGAATTTCGACCCAACCCCTAATTTTCCTAGGGTATTTTTAACAGAAAACAAAAAAGCAGGCTCAAATAGGGGGGTTCACATTAAACGACGTGTCGCTCGACCCGAGTCGTTTTGTTAGCGTTCACATTCAACGACAGTTTTACCGACATCATTTTCAAAGAGAGAACATGTTGCAAATTTCATTATTTTCACCAATTCTAATCAATCAATTCTATTTTTTTCCGCTCTCTTTTTTTTTTGTTTACTTCGAGTACAACTATTTTCTTCAAATCTTGCATATAAAAATAGAAAAAAAAGATGGAAAATTGAAATCATCGGTCGTTGGACTGGAGTTCACATTTACTACAGCGGTCGTCCGACAGAGAAAATTATTAAAAAAATTGAACTACACAGTAAGTCGATCAACGGTCGTTCGACTGGTGTTCACATTACAAAAATCTGACATAACGACACGTGTTGATGAACATGTCGTTGAATGTGAACCCCCCTAATAAAATAAAATAAAATAAAAAAAATACAGAGAATCATTAAAAAAGGCGTAAGTAACGGGTGATTTTTAAGCTGGTTTGGTTTTGGCAACACTGGTTTTGGCAGCTGACGTGTGTTTAGTACCTTGTGTCACTGTCAAACAGCTTCAGTTTGGTTTGCAATTTAACCATGGATCGTCTTACAAATGAACAACGCTTGCAAATTATTGAATTTTACTATCAAAATTCGTGCTCGGTTCAAAATGTTCATCGCGCGCTGCTTGTGTTCAGCGATGAGGCTCATTTTTGGTTGAATGGGTACGTAAATAAGCAAAATTGCCGCATTTGGAGTGAAGATCAGCCAGAAGCATTGCAACAGCTACCAATGCATCCCGAAAAAGCCACTGTTTGGTGCGGTTTATGGGCCGGCGGCATTATTGGGCCATATTTCTTCAAAGATGATGCGAATCGCAGCGTTACTGTCAATGGTGAACGCTACCGAGCGATGATAACAAACTTTTTTTTGCCCGAAATGGAAGTTCTTGACTTGCATGATATGTGGTTTCAACAAGACGGTGCCACATGCCACACAGCACGCGAAACAATGGCGCAATTGCGAGGCGAGTTTGGTGAACAGTTAATTTCACGTTTCGGGCCGGTCAATTGGCCGCCTAGATCGTGCGATTTGACACCATTAGATTATTTTTTGTGGGGGTATGTCAAGGCTAATGTCTATAGGGACAAGCCCGCTTCGATTGACGCACTGGAAGCCAACATCCATGCATTCATTCGTGAGATACCGGCCGGTATGTGTGAAAGAGTATGCCAAAATTGGACTCAGCGGATGGGCTACCTGAGACGCAGCCGCGGTCAACATTTGCATGAAATTATCTTTAAACATTAAATTGCAAGGTTCAAACTATCGATTCAAATAAATATTTCATTCATTTTTTCGAATTTTTTGTGTTTTTTTTTTTTTTTAAGTTCTAAACCTCTTAAAAAATCACCCGTTATTAGATGCAGGATTTTTTTTTGAAAGGTAGGTAAGATAATACGAAAATTGCCTCCACCAGCCACCCTACTGAACGAAATCCTGGATCAACGCCTGGGACAAAATCGCATGTGCTTTAGGCGGTGTGTAAATTGGATATACAGATTCGTTTCTATCGTTCGTTTCTCTACTCCAAGTTTCTCCAAGTCACAACTAATTGCAGTTGCAGTTGGAGAAAATATTTTATTTTTTATTTATTTACAATAATTATACATAGTTGCAGTTGGACAACTATGATGCTTTTGATGTTTTATCCACTGAGTTTGTTTAGTCGTTCCGCAAGTATTCTCCACCGAATAAGTGCCTTCCTCAGTTCACTGTGGGTTAATTTACTTCTAGAGTTATCTAACTCTGGTCAACTAACCACTGAAAAACTGAGCTTTAGAGTAACAAAATTTGCCAGTTTAGTGGAGAACGTCTTACAGAACTCGCAAGTTTGCTTTTTGGAGAAAATGATTTGTTCATAGTTTAAATTATTTCCTAACAGTTCAAAGGTATTTGTTCTTTGTTTTAACTGATTTTCTTTTGGGTAAATTTGTGTTTGAGTTAAATACACATACATATTTGCATTTGGGTTAAACTTATTTGTTATTGGGTTAAGATTACTTGCTTTTGTGTTGTATAAAAATGTGGCATATGAAGAAAAAACTTTTGATGTGTTTTGCAGGCATTTTTTCTGGTATAGATTCAGGGGAGCACATACTTAAAATCAAATATGCATGCACATATACGTGTTTAAAATATACGTTCATTTTTTTTGATTTATACATAAATTTAGATTATGTATACGTAAGGTTAGGTTGGGTATAACCAAAAAAATTGTTGTACATTGTACTGCAAAATCGACCCGACCACCACTGTCTTTTGTTCATCTTTTGTTTTATTTACAGTCAGTTATTATTTTCCTCATTTGCTCTATTGAAAGAAACCACTTTGCGGCTCCCTTGAATATGATATCTTATTTATTAAAAAAAAAAGATTTACTAGAATCTTCTTTATTAAAAAAATAATAAATCAAAGCTGGTAAACAGTGATAAGGATATGAATTATAAAAGAATTGGCAAACATGATATTAAAAACTTCCATATGCATACAAAAACAATATCGTGTTACTTAAAGGCTTAGGTTCCTGAATTAGAATAAACTTGACTTTGGAACCTCGCGTGCAGTTTTACCTTGCGATCGTTAAAACTGAAATGGAATTTGAAAAGGTCTTGCATAAATGTGGCAATTACAGTAGATATCAATTTTTGTTATTGACCTTATATGGGATAGTGAATGTATTTTCGGCGTGGCACTACTTTGCACAAACCATAGTAGGATTTACTCCACCCCACTGGTATGATTGCTGATGATTTTGTTATTTAATGAAGTTTTACGAACATAATAGCATGTTAAAAAAATGTGAAAATCAAATTAATTTAATGTTGTATATGTATAATTAATTCTTTTTCTTCGTATAATTAATATCTATAAAGCTCACGATGCTTGCAGTGACGTGAAATAATGACCTACGATATAAATCCTTATGTGGACTTATCTCCATTTTAAAGTGTAAATAAGGCCGCACAAGTCATGTGGACTTTTTTCTTATTTTGGCTTCAATATAGGATTTGGAGTAGGTGCGAAGTTGGTTACATGCAAAGTTTTTTTGGATTCATAAGAAACCTCACCGTTTCAAGCAAATTCAAAACAAAATATATTATCTACTTCAAAATAAAAATTTGCTTGAAACAGTAAGGTTTCTTATAAATTCAAAAAAAAAAAAACTGCATATAACCAACCTCGCAGCTACTCCAAATCCTATATTGAAACCAAGCAGGGGGTCGCAGGGGGCAGCATGACCCCCATACCTACCTCACTGTTTATATGCCGAAAACTTTATATTTTTGTCTAAATATAGAATTTATTTGGCCGGAAGTTATAGTTTCTAATTTTAAGTTCTAATTTATTTTAGTCTAATTATAAATTATTTTTTAAAAATTTATGAATAATGAAAAATTCTTTTTCATAAATGCGGTCTTATTTACATGATTGAATGTGGCCTTGTTTCCATGGTAGGTTGGAAATGAGGCCCGCCGGGTTTTATTCCAATTTTAACATGGGAATAAGGCCATATTTATTTGTATGTCTTATTTGGTTAACTTTCACCCACCTTTAATAACATTATAAGAGAGTACGATTACTCAGGCGACATAGTTAAGTTACGGATCTGTACAGAACAGTTATTTAAAAGCATTTTTTACTATTAGAGGGGTCTATCTCAAGCTATTTGGGCGGGAGGGACAATTTTATAAAAAAAATACTTAAAATAGAAAAAAAGTGTAGAAATAACGGTAATACTTACAATTAAATATTGCACATTTTTTAAGCTAAAAGTCTGTTCTATCATCTTGTTTCTAAATCAAGCAATTTTTCAGTATGTAATAATTATACACCTAAGAACGTAATTTCAAAAAAAATTAATTTATTTTAAAATCCGAAAAATATTTTTTGGGAAAATTTTTGTATGCAATATTATTTTAATTCGAATGGGCTTCTTGTTTTAAAACTTTGATCGAAATCGTTATTTAGAAATTTGAAAATCAAAAACAAAAATGGTAAAAGCAGTTCTTGGTAAACATTTTATCTACCGAAATATATAGGTATGTATATGAACCTTCACAATTTGTTTTATCAAAATCTCTGGAGCCGTTTCCGATATAAATTATTTTTGTCATAACGGCGGTTGTGTGGAAGGTAGGTGCCGTTATTTTTAAAGCTAATAAGAAATTTCAATTTCCTCTCTAGAGAATCACTTAAAAAAACTAAAGTCCAAATATCAAGAAATCGCTTCAGTCGCTAAGGCTATAGGACGAGGTACAAACAGACATACAGAGAAAGACAGACAGACGGACGGAATTGCCATACCCACTTTTTTCGTGTTCTCTACTATCGTAATAATATCAGGTATGATTAAAATCCAGAGGACGATTTTTTTAAATCGCAGGTAACAACTAAATAATTAAGTGAGAAGATGAAAATATAAATTTTTGAAAACGTTTGAAAATTAAAAAAAAAAATATTCCTAATTGATTGTTTGTTTAAATACCGATGATGAAGGCTTGCATCTATTATTTTATTTAATACTTTTTTTTTGTATTTTTAAAGGTGCTACCATGACTCTCTCTTTAATGTATCTTTTGGGGATATTGAAGCGATTTATTCAAAATTTGAAAGACCATCTTGTACTAAGCTGATCAAATTAGATGAATTAGACTTATTTGTTATGTCTGAAGAAAAATGCACCGAATGGATTTACAACTACGATTTTGGTTACGAAAGCATATCCGCAGAAGTAAGTAAGGCGTGTTCACGTTCAATAAATACAAATTTTGTCATAATTTGCGGGATCCGATCAAAAATTTTTGGAAAAGTAAGGTCTAGTTTTCCAAAGAAATTATAGACTATCAACGCTAACTGAAAATGAATAGACGCTCCATTAAATCTCATTTATGACTTGAATGATAGGTCATTAGTAGAGTTGTACAAAGTGCAGTCTTTTCAGAATTGACTGTAGTACAGTCAGCAGTCAGTACCGATTATGCAGTTAAAAAAACCTAAATTTATTTTAAATTAATTAACTTCAGTACTTTTTATCTGGTTTTAGTCATTTATTCAATTGAAAGTCAGTTTAACTGCTGTGGTTCTACTTTTAGTCAATAAGTCTCTTAACTGCAGTCAATTAACCCTGAGTCTTTGAACTGAAATACTTCAGATTTGTACGTATAAAACAACAGAATAAAATAAAAAAAAAAAACATTTAAAAAATTTGCATGGTTTATTGACATTATATGCATTCGACATGATGTAAAACAAGTCTGAAGTATGTAGTTATAAAACTAAAAAAAAAGTGAAAATACTACAGTTTAAAGACTTATTGCCGATTTCATAAAGCACTTTTAACTATTTAACTGGCCTGTTAAATATTTGTGAAACCGAACATTACTTACTTAAAGTAAAACCATAGTGGTACAAATGACTTGCAACTGACTAAGAGGCAAAACTCAGTTAAAAACTTTTTTTAAATCCACGGTCCGAATGTTATAGCACTATATAACTTTTTAGGCTTTCGGGGATTTTCGCTGGGATTTTTTTTGCAAAAAGTATTATTATAGTTAAATTGCAGAATCCTCTTTTTAATGGAGCATGAATTGATAATTAATTATTAAACTAGTATATAGAAGTTTGGAGTCCCAATATTGACACGGTTTTATGATATAAGAGATTTATCCAAAGCTAGATTTAAGTCTTTGAGTCTTAGGTGTCAAAATACTTTTGAATAATACCAATTGGAGCACCTCCAAACATCTATAAAACTAGTTCTGTCATGAAACTAGTTTTGGAACAAGTCAATAATATGGCTGTAAGTGATCTAGACAATTCATAACAGTTTGTTAATAAAAGTATCGGGCCGGACCCTCCGCCATACTAGGAGCACCTACAGTTTTCTTTGAAGCCGCGTAAAGTGAGTTGTGTTGTATGATTCCTAAATTCAATAGCAAAAATCTGTTATAAATAACTGTTATAAATTGGACTTACTTTGGTCTTGTCCGATTCATATAGGAATTTACTACTATGTTATTGCTGTATATTTCCAATATAAATAATATTGATGCCCATTTCATTGAAAAAAAATTTGTGTCTGAATCTTCTGAGATCTTACTTCGTGGTACGCGTTTTCATAGAATTTCTTAAATTTCAAATTGTTCTTGTTTCTTTTTTTTTAAATTTTGTCTTCTGTAAAACAAATAGATGAATTGGGTTTGTGATGATGCATACAAGCTAGCTGTTGGCCAATCACTTTATTTTATTGGATCAATGATAGGGACGATTCTCTTTGGATTATTAGCTGATCGTATGGGACGACTTCCTACAATGATAATGGCAAATCTTTCAGCCTGTATTGGAGATTTTGCAACATCATACACAAATTCACTCCCAGCATTTGCTTTATGCAGATTCATTTCCGGAATGGCAACTGATACATGCTTTTATCTTATGTATATTATGGGTAAGTTTAAATATATATATTATACGTATACCGGATAATGCGCAGAAGAAACGAACAAAAGCTATTTGAATTAATTTTCTAAAAGAAACTGTTATTGAGAAAATAATTTTTAAACTCAATGCTGTTATTTGTTTTTAACGAAACCCTAAAACTGCCGGTATAATAAACATTTTAAGCAGTGACACTAAATTTTGATTTTTTTAGTATTTGAATACATACGACCGTCTAAAAGGACATTCGGATTAAATATTATGATTGGGGTTTTCTACTGTTTTGGGCTGATCACTATTCCTTGGATGGCAGTTCTTATGGGAAATTGGAGAAGTTTTCTTCTTTTAGAATCAATACCAATAGCTTCAGTTGGGCTTTATGCATTTTTTCTATGTGAAAGTGCCCAATGGTTGATAACAAGGAAAGATTACGAAGGTGCTGTAAAGTGTTTAAAACACGTTGCAAAATTTAATCGACGAAAAGTTGAAGCATCAGTTTTTGAAGATTTTAAAACGTACTGCAAGACCGACAGTGAAAGTATAACTAGCAAAAAACATATAGAAGATAACTTTTTAGGGATGTTCCGTACGCCACATTTGTGTAAAATCACATTTATTCTCTTAATAAAATCGTAAGTGTCACATATTATATAAAAGAATTGTTTCTATTATTTGCAAGTTTCTTTCAGCATGGTTATCACAATATCCTATGATATAATTGGAAAAAATATGGAAGGACTTGGAACATCACCGTTTATTCTTTTTTCACTTACGTCTTTGGTTTATATACCTGCCGCACTTTCCATTATATGTCTGCAGAACAAAATTGGACGAAAAGGAATGGCATGTATTGCATTATTCATGTGTTCAATTTTCACAATGGTGATAGGAATTGTTATTTCACAAATCAAGTCCATTGAAAATGCTGCGCTTTTAGCCATACTTGTTACTATTTCTCGTTATGGAACCGTAGTAGCGTATGATTCTGAGGCACAGTACGCTGCAGAACTCATTCCAACAAGTATTCGAGGGCAGGGAGTGGCTATTATACATGTCGTGGGATATCTCTTCAGCTTCCTTAGTGCCTATATTATATATATGGGGAACTTTTACAGGTCATTTCCTTCACTGTTTGTCAGTGCAATAATGTTATTCGGATCTTTTCTGTGTTTATTCCTTCCAGAGACTGCTAACAAGTAAGATATACCTACATCATATAAAATTCTATAATAGGTATTCTCCTTTTTAAAATAATTTTTGATATAATTTCTATTAATCATTGCTAGAACACTGCCGAACAATATTTTAGAAGGAGAAGAGTTTGCACGTAATGAAAAATGGTTTCAATTTCAAAAGCCATCAACAAATAAAAAGGAAATATTATAGCCACCAAATTTTAAGAGTAACGACCGACGAACATAGCATTAGGCTAAAGTGGTGGAAGAAGTGCAAACTATCAGCTCTATTTATTAGACTTCGCTAAACAGATGAATATAGTTATGTATTCATATATGTATTGTATAGGTAATAGCCTTCTTCAAATTTCTCTAAATATTACTATGTATTTTGTTTGTATTGCTTTCAATTAAAGATTAAATATTTTTGAAAAAATCATGTCTATTAATTTATTATCTAAGTTAAACTCATCCTTTCCGAGGGGCTGGCCCAACGGTTCGACTTACTGTTTCAATTAAAACAAAAGATTTTCTACCAGGTTATAATTATGTATTTAATAATGAAGGGGAGCAACCTTAAGATTCGGCCGTCGGAATGCATTTGCATTATTACTTAAAACTAAATCCAGCTTTTCAGTCCACGCATTCTTCCCATTGAATATTGCTGACCCGCAATATTCAGTGCCACTGCATTGATTCCCATATTATATCGCTGACCCGTTAGTAAATGCAATGGAGGATCGTATATCCTGCACATGCGTTATTATATAGGCCAATGCCCTGTCGTGGTCGTGCGAACTGTAATAACTGTTGACTCAGCTAAAAACAGGTTTGCGCGTTCTAACGCCGTGCGCATTGGATGGTGATAACTCCTCCCCCTTCGAAAATCTACGACCCGTAGATCTTGAGTGACGTCATGGTTAGGCTGTGACTTGTAGGTTAGGAGATAAAATCGTTGGGATGTGGGGTTTGGGGTAAATCTTCCGCCAAATGGTGAAAACGACAAACGCCACCGAAACAAGGACGACGGCTTCTGTAAGTATAGACATTTTAAATTCTTGGCGTTCTATGTTTTTAACGCTGAGGTCATGTACGAATCCAAAGTCGATCTGGCGATAATGATTCGTGATGTTCATTAACGCCGGAGGTAACGCTTGCAGGGATGTAGCCATAGAACTGGAAAATGTCCTGCCCCTATTGGATCGTCTCGTTAGCAAGTTGAATTATGTTATGTTAGGTTAAGTCACCCTGGAAGTTTGTAACAAAATTGTGTCCTCCTTAATTAATTCGATGAGGTCTTCCATGCTCGTTTGGAAGGTACAAGGCGCGTGTCCTCCTTTCAGTAATCGGGCTACGCATGTATCCCCAGGAACTTTCTCAAGTAACTTATCCTCACAGATTGTGGAGTTGTTATAATCGCTAGAAAGTTTCCTACCAAACCGTATGTCACTTTGTGCTTGATCAGCATCTTCTTAAATTTCAGATCTATTTGCTTCCCTTCGAAAACTGATGGTTTTGTTATAAGCAGGTTGTATTCTTCTTTTCCTATTTTTGGCATTGAAATGATACACAGCAGCATCGATCCCTTAGTGAAAATCGATGGTGTGCCGTACTCGATGGCTTCTATCTCGTTAGCATAGGGTAGTGTCTCTAGTTCATTGATAATTGAATTGATTTCTTCAGCATCAAGAAGATTCGTATTGATGAAGCCACTTTTAGCCATTTGACAAGCCCGAACTATCTCATTTACCTCGCCTTTAACGGTAATGATTTCATTTAAATGGAGTCCTTGATATTTTCCTCGTATTTCTCAATCACTAAGTTAATCTTTCGCGTGATGTCTCTCTTGATTCCAGAAAGTTTTTCGTTAACTCTGTATTGGTGGTTGTTATTCTCGATTATTGTCTCTTGGCTTTGTAGGATTTTTTTCCAGTCAGTGGCGTCGGGATTTCCGGCTACCCACTTCCAGGCTGTTTCAGTCCAGTCGATCGACCTCGTTTTTCTCTGTGATTTACCCTTGAGTAAATTGAGGCGCTCTTTTATCTGACGCAAGTGAAACTCTATCACGCGTTTTCTGTCTTCGTCGTTAATGTTGTCTTTAATGGCGTCACTCACCCCATCCATTTGAAATTCTGCTAGATCAAAGGTATGTACTAATTAGAAACTACCATCAACAATCCATCCTTTTCCTTCTTTCAAGGAGACTATCGGTGTCTTATATTCCAAAATTTGGAATGCTTGGGCTGCAGCTATTAAGGTTAATCTGGGAATATGTACAAAAAATAATAAAAATATTGGGGCATATTCTTAGTCACTTTTAAACTCCAGTTTATCATAGACCTGGGTTTATCCTATCTAAATAACATTGAATAAACCCCAGTCTAAGATAAACTGGAGTTTAAAAGTGACTATGATTATGCCCAATACCCTTTTTGCTTTGTCTGTGGTATCTGGGACCTCAGCGTAAGCTTATGCTAAGATATAGTGATGCAAAAGTGGAACTTCATCGACAAATGAAAAATAAGCAAGTAAGTTTTTCATCTTTACTTTAATTACTATCTATATTTGTATGATATGACTTAAGGAGAACATTTATATTCCTACAATTAAAAATGAAATTTTAATAATATGATTAATTAAAGTTTTCGATTAGAATTAATTATTAATTTAAGTTTTGGATTAGAATTACCAAACTAAAGTTAATATTGTTTTATATATTTGCTCTAGTTAAACCAAGGAAACAAATTTAAATTTGTAATAAGTTTTGTGTGTATATTTTGTATTTATATCAGTAAAGGTAGGTGCATTGTGATCGTCTTAAACGCATTGCAAAAGCGCTGTGCACACACCCCCTTTTTTTAAACTCATTTTCGTTATTAAGTTTTAAACATTTTTCGAATGAGTTTTGTGGATTTTTCTTAAACCTGATGTGGTGATTGTCACCTTGTTATCCTTAACAACAATCTCTCTCCGAAATATAGGTTTATTTTTGGCTTGGATACCTTTAACTCTTGCATAAACGGTATCACCTTTTTTATATTTTTTTGGTTTTGATAGTTTTTCATTTCTTCTAGCATTGCTGGTTTTTTGCTTTCGCATAATTTCACCATTTAATTCCCTATTTACTTTACTTCGGAAGTGAACTAAATGTTGGTAGTTAATTCTCTGATATCTGTTGAAAAATATGTATGACGGTTTTTTTCCGGTAACTGAATGAATAGAATTATTATATCTGTCTACGCCTATGTTAATTAACTCCTTGAAATTTGATGTGGAATAGCTTACCAACTTTCGAGAATTTATCCACACAACTTATAAATTTCTCGTTTTGAATTTCCACTATATCCAAGTGCAAAATTTCACAAGGGTATGAGGGGATAGGGGTCCCCTGAAATTCTGGGCTAACGGGATGCCTATCCTACTTGTTGAGATGAACGCGATTGGCTTATCGAGACCCGAATTTTCTTGTGACAATACAGCTCCGATGGCATAATTTGAAGCGTCTGTGTTCAGAGCACACATTGTATTAGATACAAACTCTGTAAGCTAAGTGGTTGTAGACCTGCCCTTAAGGAAACCGTGTTGCTTAGTTGAAAAAAATGGTTTACAGTGAAAGAAAAGGGTATCATAGATAATACTCTCAAAGAGTCTTGGTATACATGACAGTTTTGCAATGGGTCTATAGTTAGTGATATCATTTTTTGGTCCCTTCTTGTGAACAGGTATTATGAAAGAATCTTTCCAAAGCTTAGAAAAGACTCCAGTTGAAACAGACAATTGGAAGAGGGAAGTTAGAGGCTGGGCTTAGTGTTCAATGCAGTTTTTAAACAAAATTGAAGGAAGGCCATCAGGACCGTAGGAAAAATCGTCTTTCAGAAGTTTCATCTTATTGATCACTGAGTCAATGTCAATATTTATGGATGTAATAGAGGTCTGAGCAGGACCATTCATGTAATTGAAATAGCAAGGATCAACCTCTGTATTGTCACACGAAAAAGCCGTGCCGAAAAATTCTGCAAAAAGATTGGATATAGCTGTTGGATCAGAAGATGAAGAATCAGACAATTTAAGTATTGAAGGGCAACCATCGGACTTTCTTTTGCTATTAATAAACTGGAAAAACAATTTTGGGTTAGAGATAAGGTCAGTCTGCATTCGATGAAGATATCTTGAGTATAAGGATTGACATAAATTATTATAAACTAGAATGTAGTTAGACAAATCGGAGCTAGACTTGGACTTTAGGAATGTTTGCCAAAGTTTGTTTCGTTTGTTGCGGAGAGAGCGGAGTTCTTTGTTGTACCAAGGCCGACAGAATGTAAGGTTTTTTTTGAGATAGTATTGGGATTGATTGGGAACAACACTCAAATATACGAGCATAGAATCTTGCAGTCGTTATGTCGATATGGGTGCGGTAGTCAGATATAAATTCAAAGTTTAACTTACTAATAAGATCGTTTAATTTGTCAAAATTTGCTTTACGGAAATTAAATTTTCGCTGCGTTAAAACATCGGGGTTGGTATTATTGCTTACTTAAGCGAAGATAGTAGAGATAGGAGGGTGATAGGAATCGAGTTTAGTAATAAGATGATTACTTTTCGTAACAAAACTGTTATCGGCATCAGAGCTTAAATTTAAATCTAGTTGTCTCCCTAAGTTATTTTTAACATTACTCATCTCTACGAGACCAGAAGCTTGAAGACGGTCGGTAAATAAAATTTCTTTTTCTGAGATTACATTGCTTGAGATGAAATGTGTCTCATCGTCAGAATTAGTCCAAACTAAACGTGGAAGTCATCCTCAGGGTTAGCTGATTCAACAACATAGTCAACTGCATTAACAAAAGCCTCGTACTCACTTGTGGGTTGAGTTGGAGGAATGTAGCAACACAAAATATAAAGACTACGTTTAGACAAGTTGATTTTAACGCATATCAATTCCAGATTTAAGGTATTTGGAATATCAATTAAAAATGCATCAAAATCGGAATGGAGAGCCAATAAAACACCACGACCTGATGGTTTATTGTCATTTGAAATAGAATTATTAGAAACATCCTTGCGAAAAACCGTAAATTCAGAAGTAAAAAGCTCGTTACTTGCAATATCTAGGGAAAGGTTAGTTTCAGTTAAAGTAAATAAATTATATGCAAGCTTTTGGGAGTTAAGATAAACTTCGGCGGTTTTGGTACGAAGGCCTCTTACTTTCTGATAGTATATTGACAGGCATTTATGATTATTAATGTTATCAGATGTCGGTTTGAAGGATATATTGTTAGGGACGAAAAAGCTGTTCATCGGCAGTAGAGCAACAGGAAGACCTTCTTTTAGTATTAAGAGTTCTAGGTTTGTTTTAGTTTTCCCGTCAATACCGGTTTGATCTGGTTTGTCATGTAAGAACCTACCTATTCAACTCACAAACAATAAAATTTATTTTTATCAATTCCTGTGTTTCCGTATTCCTTTGTTCCTGTAATGCTATCCTAATGTGCTGTTCAATAAATTTAATTTAATAATATACATATTATGTTACCTCAACTATATTTTTGTTTGTGTGTGTTAACGCAATCATTTTTTTTTTTTTGAATCCCTTTAATATCATAATAATAACCGTGTTTTTTTGGAAAAGCTATCCGTAGTGCAGTACGATTTTACACTCATAACAAATACAACATCGGCAATAGGATTACGGACGATAAAAGCTAAAGTAGAATCCTACCGTGGATGGATTATTGACGTTTATTCGAGTCTCGAATTGAATTTTGTCAGTTTCGTTCTTAGATGTTGGTACGATTGATAATCGAATTGTATCTCGATGGTTGTGTTCATGAAGTAGTTATAATTATAAATTTCCATTGGCCAGACAAAGCGATCTTTTTGATATTTTTTTTTAGTTGCCCATTTTATATATCTAAGAAATCAGAGAACTCCGTATTTTCATAAATATAAAACTGTTACTCACAAAAGTTCCTTAGTTTTGCTATCAAAAAGAGGAATAAAATTTTTTTCACTCGTTAATCGAAAACAAATTAGAAGGAAAGTGAGGAAGGAAAATTTGTAAGTTAGCAGAGCTTTTACAAAGAGCAATTTTGTATCGTTGTTTTTCTTTGGTTCCCTTTTCGTTGCAATGTTGCTTTTAAACACTTTCTTTATTATTTTGTTCTTTTCTCCGCTTATGTTAAATGAGGTTTACTAAGTCAATACCAAATAAAATATAAGCGGAAAATAAGTAAACCCACAAAAATTAAAGAGCGATAACACTTAAATTTTGTATACCGCTATCAATTTTATGATTCGAAAGAATTTCGATTTCTCTTCTTTTTGACGAAGGGTAAATGTGGTTTCTGATTTGTTTAATTTATCTGCGCTGTTAAAATTCTTTTCAAATATGTCTGTCAAAAATCATGAATATCTAAAATAGTAAGCAAAGCATGTATTTATTTAGTAGAATTAACGCCCATGCATCTACTGAATGTTTTGGAAACGACAACATTTTATTCTGACCATAATCTACGAACAAACCCCTGCTTTTGTGTTTACTTTTTTTTGGGTTGTGTTTTAATTGTCGGCTGCTAATTTCAATCGTCGCTTAACAGAAATGCCAAAAGAAAGGAAAAGGATCTGAATCCACCATATTTTCTTGAAAATTGTCCATTTTATTGAGTTTTTTATTTAGTTTATTAGTTTTTGATTGAAGTAAATTTGTATTGCTACTGATTTTTGGTAGAGCTGTGTCAATCGTGATTGATTCGGTCTTTTTGACCCGTTCACCAAAAAGAACGATTGATTGCAATCACAGTAAACCGAAACAATCAATCGCAGTATCAATCATTTCAGTTTTCAAATAAACGAGGTGACGCGAAGTATGTTTCGTTCATTACAATCGTTCTCAATCAATTCACAAAAAGAAAGAAAAACACAATAAAAAAAACAGAAGCGCATCAAAAGGTAAAGAAACTAATCTAAATGAATAAACAAAAACCCACGACAGATACATACAATTATTTCTTCTCAGTTTAACTTCGTTTATATGTGTTTGTCGTTTCTTTCTCATATGGTTCAATGTCTGTTTTGTACGTTGTACCTATCATTTGATTGAGAATGACTTGAAAGAACGTAACGTATATCGTTCATGTGAACGATTGAAAATTGGATACATTGGTGTACGGCACGGGTTACAACTCACAACACAATAACAAAGACCGAATCAATCTGATTCCAATGTGAACGATGCGATCTTTGTGCTTTAAAAAGTGCGTTACCAATAGAGGTATTATTTTTTTAATTTGTTAAACATATATATATATATATCTTTGAATCGCAACCAAAAAAAAGAATGACATTTGAAAAGAACGAAGTGTTCCTATTTTACTGACGACAAAAACGAAACTGAAACCAAAATGATTGGAAAAATGAACGATTGAAAAGAACGAATCATTGAACTGAACGACAAATGAACGATTGAATCTTTTAAAATGAACGATTGACACACCTCTAATTTTTGGAAAACTTTCTTCTATTTGTTTTTTTTTTTTAATTATTCTGACAGGTGTTTGTTCAACCAGGCTACTGCGGATGGACTTTTTTGGGAATATCTTACTGTACTATATGTATATAAAATCCCGAAAAAACACGGCTAATGTATGTAAATAATTGTAATACGCATTAGTTTTTTTTTTGTTACGATTTTACTTCTTCCTTTCTTGTTATTGTTTCGTTTAATGTGTTCCTTTTATTTCTAATGAATGAATTTGTAAATTGTTGCTTGTATGTAATTCGGTCATTGCCTGGAAGGGAATTCCCTCAGTGTTTTGTTTGTGTGTGTTAATTCTTACTTCCTATACAGGTCAAAAGCTACGCTGATCCAAATACTGTGCGCAGAAGTAAACGGATTCAGGTATGTGTGTTTTGTTCTGATTTCATATTATCCCATTTTTATTATTTTTTCTTCCTTTTACTTACTGAGGGCATTCAACTCCTACATTGAACTTGAAAAGGTTTTTCTAGTTCCAGTTAGTGATGCCACTTTGAGTTTAAATTTTGTTTATTAGTTAATTATACATATATTATGAAATACCACAATAACAATAATTTTAATTAAATTCTTATTGGATCATTTTAATCGTTAATATTAAAACAAATATTTTTTTTTTTTTTTATTAATAAATCTATCTAATAGTCAAATAATTGTAGATAATACAAAAATGTGCTTCTTTTATAACGTTATTTGAGTTTTTTTAACATTCATTCAAGGAAATATTTTAGAACCATTTTTTTTATTGGCATGAATTCTTGAGATATGGAAGATTAAATTTCTTAGAGTGGGGTGGCAAAGGGCAGATCGGACATGAGGGTCATTGACGAATGAGCTTCCGTAGGTGAGGCTTATGGCCAATATTAGGGGTTGTCACAATTATTGAGCATGCGACAGCCATGGTGTCAGCTCAGTGATGAGTTTGGCAATGGGAAGGGATGCTCAAGGGTACTATTAACACCTAAGGTGCCCGTGCATTGAAGGGATTAGTAGGTGAATCAGATAGAAAAATTCTTGGTTCACTTCCAAGCATCTTTAAAATCAATCTTTTTAACGTAGCTTAATTTCACTTGTTTGTTTTGTCCGTTTGATAATTTACCATTTACTGTCCTAGTATATTTCAATTTTGTATTTTTCTTTTATTTCTTTTAAATAAATTTTTAGACCAGGCATGATAATAAGTACGTTAGCCCAGACAGGCAGGCAAAGAACCCACCCCACATCCGACGAGCTAAGGAAATATGCAAGCATGCCTGCCCTGGTCCTTGTCTTCTGGATGCCCTTTCATTCGTTTTGCAGAACCTGTATCTGCAGGGTGAAAGTGTTGACAACAACAGTGTTTGTTGTTGTTTTATACCGTTACAGATTTTATGGTGGAAGTGTTTTGTATTGACTCGATCTTTTTAGGATCAGCCCGTATACCATCAGGTGTTATAATATACCCCAAAAATTCTACTTCGGTCTTAAAGAAGGATGTTTTATCCAAATTAACCTTGAGATTTACCTCACATAACCTGGAGAGTATAATCTCAATGTTATCTAACATTTCCTCAACGCTACCTCCAAATATGACTATATTGTCAATGTAGACTTAACATATCTTACCGATGAATTCTTTTAGAACGTCATCGATCATTCTTTGGAAGATTGCGGGGGCGTTTTTGAGATCAAATGGAAGTCTCAGCCATTCGTATTTTCCGTTCATGGTTGAGAAAGCAGTTTTTGGGATATCCGATTCCAACATGGGTATCTGGTGAAAACCAGAAGTCAAGTCTAAAGTGGTAAAGAACTTGGCTTTCCCAAAACTCGCGAGGGTTGAGTTTATATCAGGAATCGGATAGGCGTCAGCAATCGTCACAAGGCTAAGACGTTTGAAATCTACTACCATGCGATATTGCTTCTCACCTGACGGCTTTGGTTTCTTTGGAACCACCCAGATTGGCGAGTTATATAAACTCCTCGAAGGACGTAAATATTATAAATACCTTCTGATAAAAGATCCTTAATCTCTTTCTCCACTACTTCTCTCATACAGGGAGGGTAAGGATAACTTTTGGTGTAGATTGGTTCGCCTTTACTAGTCCTTATGTCTGCCCTCACTGTAGTTTTCACTAGTTCGTTTGCGTTAAGAGGTGTGAAAAGTGTACTATATTGTTGTTTGATCCGAGAGAGTCTTTTTCGGACGTTCTCAGGAATTTCTTTGTCAATTTATTATTGTATTTATTTCTGAAGAAAATTTATCCTTCAGAGGAATTGTGATCCCCTTTGTCAAAATGAGCGTATTCATCTTTCGCGTATCATCGCCAATGATACCATCGAAGCTCTTAAGGCCGGGGAGCACATAAAATGTCAGTGGGGTGTCATTTACGATTTAAGCGAAGAATTTGCCTGTTACCTTGTCGGTAATTTTTATATTACCGGCAGCGGAATTAACGGCGAAGGGTTGAGCTAACTTTATCGTATTTTGCGACACATGTGGGGCGATGAAGTTTTTATTTGCCCTAGTATCAACAAGGAAGCTCAACACTTTTCCGTTTTTGAGGATATAGTGTATGTATGGTACGCTGGACAGGCGCCCATCATAAAATTCACCTCATCTTCCTAATTTTCAGTGATTACTTCGTCGTAAGTCTCTAGTGGTATCTCTTCCACTGCTTGTAGATTATATAATTTTTGTTGTTTTTGTCCCATACCTTGGGAACGTGAATAGTTTTCTGATCGCGCTTTCCTTTTAAAAGGATTCGCATGAGGTCTATTCATATAATTAACCTGTTTCAATTGGACCAAATGGTCCACTTCAATTTTTGGGTGAGGTTTAGGACCAAGTCTTGGTGGACCAGAGGTCTTAGGATGACTGTTATAATTCATACCCCCTTTAAAATATGGCTTTGGATGAATAGGCGTTCTACTGTTCAACCTAGACATTTGGTTAAGGGGGACTGTTGGTCTGGGCTGAACATGGGGTCTTTTATCCATTCTAGACATTTGGTTAAGGAAGGATGTAATAGTATTGCTATATGCCGTTGGGTGAATTACATGATTCCGGAAATTCAGATTCTGAATTTCCAGACAAGAAGCAAACGCTTCAGGAAGGGTTTTTGGTTTCTGCACGATCATCATCCGCAACAAATCACCACTTAGCACTCTTATAAAGACATCTAACGCCCGATTCCTATAAGTTTCTACGAGCGCGCTTAGCGTTTCTTGCGTGTACGACTCGGTCTTTATTTTATTTATTATCAGAGAGAACTGGTGGTTCACGGTCGTGTAGAACTCATCGAGCCGTAAACCCCTTTGAGAGAGTTGGTTGAGCTGATGCTCAAGAGTGCGGATATCTCACTTATCTGCATAGAGTAGGGAAAGAATTCTTTTTATTTCCTCCCAGTTATCGTCAAAAATATTATAAGAAACTAAAGCAAAATCTGCATTTCCGTGGAATTTCTGCCTTATGTGCTTTAGTATTGCACGGTACATCGGTTTGTTTCTTATTATTGCAAAGTCCATCAGGATTCCCTCTACAGTGTGTATCCAGGATACATACTGCGTTAGGTTCCTATCAAAAGATTGCAACTCCTTCACGCAATCAGGGAGTCGGCTGATCTCCTTGAGATCAGCTTCCGTCCTAGGCTCGCAAAGTGATGGTGCAATGCTCTGATTAGATTCTGATGCCGCACTATTTACATCTTCGACCCTCTTTAAACGCCCATCTATTTCCTTCAACTGAGCGAGAATCTGGCCTACTGCCCCATTCAGCTCAGTTACAGCTTTACTCATTTCGTCCATTCTTATTTAGCACAATATTTTGTAGTATATATAGGTTTCGTATGTTTTATTTGAGAGCGGGGTGTATGAATGCACTTAATCAATTGATTGGTTTCCTTATTTTAGCAGCAATAGCAGCAAGATTTTCTCTTTCACAAAAAATAAAATTTTGTTTGCTTCGTTAAATTAATTTTTCAATAATTTTTTTTTTTCGCTTGATATTAAAATTATAATTTCATTTAATTTTAAGTGTGGTATTATCTTCACATAACTTTTTCAATTTTTCAATAACTTTTTCAAACAATTTTTCAATTAGTTACATTCTTTAATATAAATATTTTTTTCTATAAAAATTCTGTTATCAGAAATTTCTTTTTTTTTACTTTTTTATTCACTTCGATTTTTATATATATTTCAACGTGAAATTTTTCTCTTTCTTTTTCTTATTTATGGGAATTTTTCCAAAAAAAAAGAATTTTTCTTTTTGTATGAAACACTTTTCTTTAATAACTCTGAATTAAAGATTTGTCTTCTTTTACTTTTTTTTCTACACAATGGTTTCTTTTTTCTTTATTTTAATGTGAAAATTAGCTCACATACAAAATTTTTATTAAAGGGATTTTCTCCTTTCTCACTTCGAATTAAATTTTTTCCACTCACATCGGCAGAAGGAACATCTGGTATTAATCAGTATGTATCGGTATAAATTGATGTACATCGGTGTAAATCGGTGGTCTATTAAGAAGAGAGAAAAATAAGAACCGGATTAGTTTGATGGTCATGAACCAGCTCCGGAAGAGTCGCGTTGATCCCTTTCAGTCGCAAGTGTTTATTCTTACAAGCAACCTACTCGTGGCACGAAACTTCACTTTCGAGTCCTTGCACCGACGATGACTACATGTTCCCATGGATATGTAGTATTTGTGGCTGGAGGGTTACTGTGTTCCCAATGTTCCCATGGTTACAGCTGTACATCTCACTCTATGGAGTGTATAAAGCTCCTGTCCTGTATAAAAGGACACAACAATTCGCACAGTGAAAGGATCCGAAATTTGAGCCGGTCCCTGCTCGGGCGCCACTTATCCCTTCCGAGGATGGTAAAAAAAACGCGAAAGCCAGCCCAGGGGTGATGGTTTGTTTACTGTGATGATTTTAGTAAGTCCCGAAGTCGTTTATATCCAATTTTATTTGGACATGCTTAATGTCTCTATTCAACGTATGTATGTATTCAACAATTATATTTACACTCAGACTTGCCAAATTATTGTTCGATACCTAAATTTTTTTAAATATTGTGGTTTGAAATTTGATTTTGCGTATTTTGATTTTTTTGCGGTTTTTGCTTTATTAAATTTACTAAAAACTGTCTAGTGTTGAATCGAGAAATTAGTAAATTTTTTTCCTTTAAAGCTTAACTTGGATTTTATTGTAAATTCATTTTATTTTATTCGTTAAAACATAATAGTCCAGTCATTTGGTTGAAAAAATAGAGGTTACTTGGAAAATTTTGAAAATTGGCAATTTTATAGATTTCGACATGCTCTTTCAGAAATTTAACTTTGCCCCCTCGTATCTTTGCCGCTCGCGCCACCATATTGGAAAAATGGCGCCTAAAAGCAGTTTTTTGATAATAACTCCTTTCAGGCACATTTTACAGTAAAAATACCTATACAAAATAAAACTAGAGAAAATCTCCTACCATTTATGTTCTTACATTTTTTTTTTTAAATCAATAGTTTCGGCGTACGAACGTCGCAAACCATTATACGTCTACGTCAACCCACAACATTTAATTTAAACTGCATTATAAAATTTAAAAATTATACTAAATTCTGTACTATAAATTATAAAACCCGACTCACTATGGTCTGTCTCCACAGGTATAAAGGAATGCGTCGCCTTTGTGTCGCGCCCCTTCTGTCCCTTATCTGCCTTCGTTGACACCTACCTTCGTGGACATTGTTTTTACCTTCAACGCATTGACTTTTTTCGTTGAACGTGTAATTAGCCTGAGCAAATGTTAGGACACATTGACGCAAAGCGTTGACCTATCTCCAGGTTCAGCAGTGATATGGGAACGAACAAAATGCAAAGCAATGGGGAAGGAAAAAAGACATGAACGGGCTTATTCCTGCATAAGCACCGGCAGGATTTTTCCAAGGGGGGCAAACAAAATATTTTGAGATGACATTTATAAAACGATGTTACATTTTCTTGAAAATTCATTTAATTTTTTGTATGGTAGGTACTCACCTTTTTTCTTTTATGTAAATAATAAATACTATAATAATGCTCATTACAAGACATAAAACAATTTTTTTTTTATTTTTATTCGTTGAAAACAGGAATCGTTGTTGTTTACCAAAACGGTATATAATTTTACTATAAGACTCCGTATCTTCTTTTACTAGATTTTTGTGAATGTTCATCATTCACAACGCATCAAGATTTCCAATGCTCATTTTTGAGCTTAGCCCAGTTTTTGTTTTTCTTATTGCACTGAAAGATCGCTCTGCTGTTCATATTGTGGCGGGAATGGAAAGGCCTATAGGTACTGCTGCGAAAACCGATAAAATTCTTCGGCATTTTTCAACACATCACATGTATTGGTATATTAACTTTGGTCAAAATTCATCGTATTGTGGACATGATGGACTCGGCAGAAAATTATCGAGAAAGGTTCCATATTTGTCAGTTTTTTTTTGGACAGTCAAATTGAAATTTGATGATTCCATGCTCTGCATATATAATATAGGAGATAACTGAAATATTGCATATTCGGATTTATTTTTTTCTTGAAACCGCTCTTTAAGGGACATTATCAGAGAATCCAATTGAGGAACGAAAATTGGTGTTGTAAAATAATTTTTGGGTGAGAACTGAGGACGAAGGAATATTGGATCGGTGTGTTTGTTTCTTTACAATTAATGGGTAGCTCAATTCAATGATTCACTCAAACATTTTTCATTTATTTCTCAAAGCGTTTTGAAAGAATTGTCAGCATTCTTCCGATCTTCTTCAAAATACTTGTTCAAGAAAATGATCTGATGTTTTACACTTAATTAATTCTGGTAAAATCCCTGACTGACTGACTGGCTCAAGTACCGATGAGTAAAGAGCCATTATGAACAAGCAGACTAAAAAAGTCGGATTCGAACACCAGTAATAAAGTTGAAGGGCTCCTTGTTTTGTAACACATTACAACGACTATGTTTTACCTGAATACTCGTAGACTTTTGTATTTTGCTGTCCATCGTGTTTCACAGAACAGGAAGATGCTGGGAATATATTTTCATCGCAAATAACTGTCCCGGAATAAAGGAATTATTTCTTATATCGTCCCAACAGCATATCAGCACTCAGTTTATATAATATTTTTTTGTATGACTTAAACGTTTAGAGTTATAGAGTTATGTGAACAATTTTTCAACATGAAATGAAAAATTAAATCCATTTTTATGATAAGTAACGATAGAACTTAGTTATGGGATTTGACAAAAAAAAAATGACCAATTAGTCAAAATTCCCTGTTAAGAACTGATAAAGTGTTGGTAGAAAAAAGTCTTTGCTCAGAGCCAGGGGAGGGCAAGTGCCCCTGGGCCGCTTACTCTACCTCAAGTTGGTGTGGAAATGAGTTTTTCTGCCGGAACGTGTCGTCATAAATTGTAGGAAATTTTCTCTAGTTTTATTTTGTTTCCGTGTATTTTTACTGTAAAATGCGTCGGAAAGGAGTTATTATCAAAAAACTGCTTTTAGGCGCCATTTTATCTATAAAAAATCTATAAAATTGCCAATTTTAAAAACTTCCGGAAAACTTTCCAGGTAAAATTACCAAATGACTGTACTATAAAAGCTGATTTCATTATTGTTTTTTTTTATTTAATACCATTCTTTCGTCAGTATACAGTTTTTTCACTTTTTACGATGATAATTTAGGCTGGTTTTAATAAATTTATAATGTGAGTTCAGCCTAGGCAACAATTAAGATATAAATATAAATATTAGGCCAGAAAAGCCAAGTCCAATGTCAAATATTACATATTACAAACAGGGCCGGCCGCAGCCAAAATTGCGCCCTGTGCAAGATTTGTTGAAAGCGCCCCATACACATGCATAAGACTTTTCCACATTACCCAGGAGGTAGACTTTCAATGCGTACATAGGTCCAGTTGGATCTTTAGTTTAACGATATTTTGAGTTAAATTCTCCTTGAATGCGACTACGAAAGTGAAGTTTGTTTGTTAGTGGGCAAGAAATAACTTAGCACAGTTATGATGGATGTTATTGTTTGTGGTTAAAATGCAAATGTCAGTACATATTTGTTTGCACAAGTTCAGATTACATTTTCTTGCTCCTGGTAATGCGCCCCCAGAATTTTGCGCCCTGTGCATTTGCACATCTTGCACATATGGTTGGTCCGACCCTGATTACAAAACAAAACAGGAATGTTTGTATTATACCTAAACGCTTATGTTCTACTTTTTTCTTAGCATAGATTGTCACATAAGCTCTTATGTGAAACATAAATTCTTCAATTTCGTTTCAGCAAATGGACCTTTATAGTTTAATTAGGCACATGTATAGAATGTGGTCTCACATTTTATTTTTAAGAATTGAGTCATAAACGAGAAATTTCTTTAAACTATGCAGACAATTGCGATGCAACATTATCGAAAATATAAATACATGACCAATTGCATAGTTTAGTTAAAAAAGTAAAAAGTTTTACCTCAGTTCCTCAAGCGCATGATGTGCAAGCAAAAAAGGTTAAAAGAAAAACCAGAAATACCACAAAAATCAAAAATACTACGACTATCGTAAGCAAAAAAAATCATCTAATCGTAATAGTGATGAATTGGATGCAGAAAGCTCTGTGCAAAAATCTTGGAAGAAAAGAGCGGTTATCTAAACATTCGATGCTTATATAAATTCTTGTCCACTTGCTTATTTTAAATTCAATCAGAATTCTTCAAATCCTCAAACTCTTCTTCGATCGACATCAGCTGAACTAGCGCAATTGCCTTTATTAACCCCACCTTCAACAACAATAACAACAGCAATCACAACAGCCTCGCTCTCTGCTAATCATCATAAATACAATCGGTTTCCACCATTTACAAACTCGTGTCATGAAGTTATACTTAAGGCAACAGAAAGATTTACTTGCCTGAACAACGCTTCCAAATTGTGCCCCAATGGGGCCAACACAAGATTGCCGTTGATCCCAATTTTCATAAGTGAATTTTGTTAACCATGATTACTGACTTTTTCGTTCATCAATTGAACAACCGTGATGGGCAGGTGCTGTGGTTTCAACAAGACGGCGCAACATGTCACACAGCTCGTGCCACAATTGATTTATTGAAGGAAACGTTTGGGAACCGCATAGTTTCACGTTACGGACCCTTGATTGGCCTCCAAAATCGTGCGATCTAACGCCGCTTGACTATTTTCTGTGAGGATCTGTGAAGTTACTAGTCTACGCCGATAAGCCCGAAACGACAACATTCGCTGCGTTATTGCGATATATGGCCACAAATTTTGGAAAAAGTAATCGAAAATTGGACCTCCAGATTAGACTAGGTCCGAGCCAGCCGTGGCGGTCATATGCCAGAAATCATATTTAAATTATAATTCCAGAAGATTATCTTTCGAAAAAAGTAAATTTCATGTCAATTTAAAAAAATCGTGTTTGTTTTATTCCATTTCAAAATTCTATACCTCTAAAAAAACACCCTTTACATATTCCCGGTGCCAAACCTGCCTGTTGGCAAAATAGGCAATTGCCTAGGGTGGCACTTGACTAGGGCGCAAAATCAATACAATAATTTCAAAGCGAAAAAAAATTACACATCCGTCTACTTCAATAACTACTGCCCTGTACTTTCTTGTTTTTCTTTGATGTTTGTTCTATGTAAGATTATTACAGATGCTTCAATTGAAATTGCAGGAAGTTCGGAATTCGGAAAATTCAAGTTTTAAAGCAACTCAACGCCTACACAAATTCAAATTTGAATTGTCAACACTAATTTGGAACGAGTTTTTATGCAAAATAAATATCCTTTCGAAAATGCTTCAATCAAAATCAACGGACTTTTTAACCTTTTAACCTAGTTTGGAGCATTTAGATAAATTGCGACAGCACTTCCAGATAAACCGTTATGGAATCTTTGTTTGAAACATTATACAAGAACGCTGTAAACATTGCTTCAAAAATTAACATTAACATTCTGTCCGAATTGATGAGCCTACGTAGCCGCCGTTTTCAATCTGAACTCTCTCTTGAAACAATCGCTTCATATTTGAAATTTAGGCCTCTCTTGAAACAATCGCTCCATATTTGAAATTTACGCTGATTTCTTTTTTTACGTTATCGATGTTACACTCTTGAGATCGACGAGCGCTCTGCGAGTATGAAATTTGGGATTTCTTGGCAATATTGAAGCAATAATAACAGCAACAATGAAGTTCAGAAGGATATTATTGCTAAATATTTCTTGAATAAAATTAATATATTTAACCAAATTTCTGCTGTTGTTAACTTCAAACTTTTGTCAATTTTAAACTATTAAGCTTCACACTTCTTACTTGAATTGTATCCAAATTTATTAAGATACTATATATTAACGTTTCCTGTAAGTGTTAAATAAGGTGAAATTTAAGCTTATAAACCCCTATATCTTCGCTCAACATTGTTCCAAGAGCGATTAACCGGTCTTGCAACTATTTCAATTGAAAAAGATATGCTTAGTTTAATCGCTATCGCATTGAAGAAGAAGAAATCGCTACAAGATTTGCAAAAACAAAATTGTGCAGAGCAGCATTTCAGTTTCAAAATTTTGTAAACATGTAGGTTGTGAAATCTGTCATATCTGTTGTTTATTATTCAGTTACTGATGCCAATTTACCATAGCAAGTTACACGATTGAACAGTACGTCCAAATGATAAAACTTATATTATTATATTATAGAAAACTCTTGCGGCAACGATGCGTGCCTTGCGCCTATTTTACGGTTTATATGCGTTGCCTTCTCAGTCGACTATTCAACTTTTGATGGCCAAAATTGATTCACCGATTCAGTGAACAATAAGCCAACACCCGTACGTCAACGAAACGCAAGATCTACTGAAAACATCGCCTATGTTCGTGAGAGTCCGGACTTATTCCGAAACGAAGATGGCATTGCCATCACCATCAACGGAGAACGCTATACCGATCGATGATAAACAATTTATTTTATAGCCCAAATTAGATGACATGCATGTCAACGACATGTGGTTCCAACAGAACGGTGTTACGTCCCACACAACAAACACCACAATAGACATTCTGAAAAAACGATTTGAGGGTAAGGCTAACTCTCGTGGAGGTGACGTGTGATTTTACCCCACTAGACTTTTTCTTGTATGGGGTTTCAATTTATTCTGAAGAATCCTGAAGCCCCAGGTCCATACGAATAAACCACAATTGACCGATGCCCTTAAGGTGAACATAACAGAGGCCATCGCTCAAATTCAGTCGGATCTATGGGGAAGAGTCATTGAAAATTGAACCACTCGGATCCGTGCCACCGAAAGAAGCCGAGGCGGTGAACGATGTCATACAACATACATAACGACATACATGGCCCTTTCAAATAAAAAAGAATTTTGTTAATACCTCACACACAGCTTGTTTTTTTAATTTCACCATCTACCCGCCCTTATTGAAAAATCCTTTATTTTGTCGAAACCCTTTGATTGTTATTAAAAAAAAAACGTTTCTAATAAATGTTAATGTTGTCGTTATCTTCTTTATTTTATTTGAGGCGGCAAAATATCAATTTTCGCCTATGGGGGCAAAATTTCCAGGTTCGGCACCGCATATTCCTATTGATTCTGCCACAAGCTACGATAATATAACTCTCGCTTCTCGAAGGCTGAACTAAAAATTGAACAATTGCCTAAAAAAAGTAATGAATACCCATCCTTAAAGCTCTTTATGTTACACAGGAAGTATTCAACCAACTAAAGGGTCCGCCAAATAACTTTTCTTTTTTTTGAAAATGGCGCAAAACATCGAGTGTAGCTTCGGCTGTGTGGCACGTAGCGCCACCCTGTTGAAACCAAATGTTGCCAATATCATCCTCTTCAATTTTTGTGAACAAAAATTCGTTCAACATGGCCCGATAACGATCGCCATTGACTGTAACGGCCACTACTTGCTCATTTTCGAAAAATTGCCCAATTATGCCTCTGGACCAAAATCCGCACCAAACAGTGACTCGTTTTGGGTGTATCGGCTTTTCAATGTATGCGTGCGGGTTTTCTGTGCCCCAAATGCGACAATTTTGCTTGTTTACTACCCGCCAAGATCAAAATGAGCTTCATCTGAAAAGATGATTTTTTTGGCAAAATCGGCCAGGCAAAATCGCAGGCCCACTTAGCGAAGCGTATACACAACCATATTCGTTCAGCGGAAGGATAAAACTAATTATCTGTCAAATCAGACATGAGCTAAGTGTTACCATTCACGAAATAAGCACTATTTGAAAAAAAAAAACGTTAGATGGCGGACCCTTTACTTGATAAATCTTTTTGGCCCGATAATATGTATAATTGTTCAATGAATTTTTTAACAAAAGGATTAATATCCTTTTCAGGACAACACATATAAATCGTAAGAGAACTTCGGACAAAGACCAACAAGGTCCACTATTTGACAATGACTTGGTTTTATGACGTCATTTCCCTTACCGAAACTTGGTTGTATGCTGGCAAACTTTTTGACAGCACATTATGTTTTCAGGTGTGACCGCTATTCAGATCCGAACAAAGATACCATGGGAGGTGGAATCCAATACATGTTCCAGTAGCTATACAACGAATTTATCTGCGTTAAAGTAACATTAAATAACAGAAACGTCTATCTTATAACCATACATATCGTTCCTGGAAGCCCTTATGATGTTTATAATAAAGCTTTCGAATTCATAAGCTGTATCAATGAATTATTAGAATACACCTAATGATTGAAATAATCTGCCTTGAAGATTTCAATCTAAGCAACGTTGCTTGGTTGCAATGTCCTGAATTAAATGTTATTTTGCCAACTGGACCTCTTAAATCTGATGACTCAAAACTGATTTATGATGTAACCTCACTTGGACTACAACAATTTTACGATATTTCTAATAACAATGGAGGACCCTGGATTTAATTTTCGCAACCTGTGACGAAAATATTGTTGTTGAAAAATCGACCGATCCTGTAGTAACTGACTATTTCTAAATTCAGATTTTTCTTTGAAATCCAGTTGAAAAATTTAGGACTTTTAATTTTAAAAAGACAGATTTTAACAAATTAAATAACCTGTTATAACAAGTTGACTGGTCATATCTCAATAATTGTTTAAATGTCAACACAATGGTCTTTGAATTTTATAATATTTTATTTGATTGTTTTCTTAAAGTTGTGCCTCTTGCTGCTTTAAAACTTAGATCATCAGTTCCATATTGGTACGATAGTGAAATTAAAAGCCTTATAAATATTAGAAACAATATACAGTCACTCAAACTCATATTCGTACGGAAGCTAGCATGCAGTTCTTTTGCAATTATTTCGAAGACCACAACAAAATCCAAGCTTTATTTGATTTGAAGTCAAAGATTTTATTAACATTTAATATTAAAGGCCCAAAAAAGTAACACCCCTTGCCAAGAAGAGGACATTTATTAACAAAACTCTGAAACTTAATTGAAAGAAGTCAAACTCGTATTCGTACCCCAAAAGTTTTCTTGGATTTAAACCAAAACCTAACACAATCTCAATATTTTGTTGCATATTCCACATTTGATATCCCATGGTCTAGTCTATTCAGCACAAATTTTGAAAACCTCTTAGTCATTTCTATTGCAGTTTTAACACATTTTCCAACAACTTCTTTTTCAACACTCTTGCATTTATAATGGTATCTTTTCTAAGTCGTTGGTGTAAATGGTCCTACAGATTCTCTTTAGGGTGAATATCTGCTTAATACTGTCTGGTCGCAATTTTCTTTCCGGTAATTGTAGACATGAAACATGCAAGTTTTATAAATTTTGTGCCTTGGGTCATTGTTTTTGTAAGAAGTAAATTGATTTTAAACCCCAATTTTGGTGCACTCACTTAAGATTTTCTAACAAAATGTTGATGGATTTCCTTTGGTCTAAATTGCCTCTAATGTTATCCAACTTACCAAGGCTGGTTGCCGGGAAACAACCTAAAACCATCACCAAGCCGACTTCATTTTTTACTTCGTAAATTGCATATTCTGAATAGAGCTCTGTATTTGGTTTTCGCCCAACAAATTACCGCTCCTTTGAAATAAAAGATCTCATATTTTGTCTCATGGCTCATGGGTGAAAATGCTTTTTTTTCAAAACTCAAAATCTTTGGTATTAATGACCACTTGCAATGTTTAACTATTTTACTATGTTTATAGAATATACGATTAGCAACTCTTACGTTACATATCTGTGCTTCCATTGTGTTTTTAAATATGGAAACTTTTACAAACGTTTTTGCTAATTACCCGACGTAACTTCTCTCCAAGTTTGGTTTACTTATTCTTTGTTTTTTTCTTATTTCGCGAGTAACAATGCGTTATTTGTAAGAGTGGAATATTTCTCAAGCGCTTTGACTTGCATGTTCCATGTCTACAATTATCTAAAAAGAAAATCAACCCGACCGTATTATGCAGATACTAATCCTTAAGAGAATCTATAGGGTCATTTATCCCAACGACTTAGAAAAGAAACCATTAGAATTGCAAGAGTGCTGAAAAAGAAATTATTGGAAAATGTGTTAAAATTGCAATAGAAAGGACTTAGAAGTTTTCAAAATTTGTGCTAAATAGACTAGACCATGGGATATAAAATGTGGAATATGCAACAAAATATTGAGATTGTGTTAGGTTTTGGTTTAAATCCAAGAAAACTTTTGGGGTACGAATACGAGTTTGACTTCTTTCAATTAAGTTTTCAGAGTTTTGTTAATAAATGTCCTCTTCTTGGCAAGGGGTGTTACTTTTTTGGGCCTTTAATATTAATTGTTAATAAGATCTTTGACTTCAAATAAAAAAAAAACTCGGATTTTGTTGTGGTCTTCGAAATAATTGCAAAAGAACTGCATGCTAGCTTCCGTACGAATATGAGTTTGAGTGACTGTACGCATGGTCAGTTTACAAACTATCTGGAAGTGATGCTGACTATAGGAAAAGTGTGACATTTTTCAATTAATTTGAAAAAAGTTATGAAAAATAAAAAATATGTACATACCTAGGAAATTATTCTGGAATGAAACCATCGTCTCCTTTTGTGAATTTATTGCTCGCAACAGGCTAAAAGCAACAAACCACGGGATCAGAACAATATTTATTGGCATTTTTTCAAGGTTCTGTCAAAATAATTATTCATCAATCATTATATTTTTTTCATTCAAAGTGAGTATTAAAAATTACAAAGTCTGCATTTACATTGACCGATTTTTCCAATGCCGATCTTCCTAGGTAAAGGGAGTAAAAAGTGAGGGGAAAAGACAAAATCGTTTGTTTCTCAGAACTGAAACGATTTTTCCAATCTGTTTTCGTTCTCTTTCACCTTCTTTACAGTTTCTTGTATGTATTTAGTGTTAATATTCCGTTTATTTGATAGTATTTCTGGAAAAAGCTTCGTGGAAAAAACGGTCAATATAAAAGCAGTTTTCATAACCATCACATGTACTTTGAAACGATTTTATTTTTTTTTTTTTCAAAGAGGTGAGTAGGTACTAGGCTATATGTAAATAAAATTAAAATGAAAACGTTAAGCTTATATTAAACCATCTAGTGTACTAGATGTAAGCTAAGCACTATAAAGTTTCTGAGAGGAGATTTTAAACTTTTGACAATATTCTTTAAAGTTCGTTCTCACTTCGTGGCAATGATCTCCACAGAAAAGATTCCCATGTTGAGCAGATTCCCGTAGAATTATTTTCCTGCGTTTTTCAAACACCATCGCAGCTCATATGCAATCTGTGTTTAATTTAATGTTATTTCTGATTCTGAGCTTTTTGATTTTCTATGCCCAGTTTTTCAGTGGTGAGTTGAACCAGACTAAGTTAATTATAGAAGTAAATTAACCCGCAGTGAATTGAGGAAGCAGTTTTTGGGAGGAAAATGCATGCGAAACGACTTAACAAGCTCGGTGTATAAAACATCAAAAGAATCTGTTCAGCATCCTGACGACTTAACTCAACAAATTTGATGAGTTAACTCGGGCTTAACTTTAATGTCGCACTAAAAAACTGGATCTTAGAGAACAAGAATCTGTGAGGTGAAATATTTTTGGAGTGAAACTTGCAGTAATTCTGAATGTATTCTATGCAATAGTAGATAGATTTAATGAAGAGGATCGACGATTTTCTACTAACCAAACGTGTAGGATAAAAATATAATATGCAGCATCTTACTTCATATAAAACTTGTATCACATTTTTATTGTGTAGGTTTATCTTTTTATAATAAAATACAACAACAAAATAAATATTTTAAACTCAAGCCAAAGAGACACAAACTATACAAAAGAAATGTACCTGCTAAGGAATTTTTACTTTTCTTTAAATCTATGAGCATTAGTAAATTTTCAATTTTTTATTATATTATATTCTATGTATTATTTTTTTTAAAATATTGCATTATCTAGTAAAAAATATTCTACATTATATATCAATCATTTGCATACGAATACTGTTAGACAGATGTTATATCGGCTTCCGACTGTTCGGGAGACTCATCAGGCTCCTTATTACGCTTTGAAAGGCACGGAAAATCTAATAAGCGCTCGCCTTTACCAAATTCTTCACCTTCTTCCAACGATTTGGGAAGTGTTCTGTGTAAATGTAAATATGAATTAAAACAATTAAATTCTTAATACAAATAAATCTTTTTGATGCCTTACCTGTTTAAAGTTTCGGGCAATAAGAGGCACACAAAGGCTCCACTAAAGAACAAGACTCCCAGTATTATTGATGGCGCTGCCTTAAAATATGTTCCTAAGTATAAAATATAAGGCGCCATAAATGAAGCTGCAAACCCAGCTACATGTACAGCCGCAACACCTTGTCCACGAACACATGTTGGAATTAACTCTGTCGCATACTGCGAACCAGATTCATAAGATATTGCCACTCCAAAGCGGGCAGCAATTGTTAAACAGGCTAAAAGTGTTGCATTATGATTGTGCTTTTGGTAAGCAATTGCAATTCCAGCTGCTGTTGTAAAAATGCCACCAACTAATAGCGATGAGGATGCCATTCCCTTTCGACCGATTTTATCTTGAAGCAGTATCAATAGTACACTGGAGGGTAGAACTGCTAAGGCGCTAAGTGAAAACATCACAAAAGGTGATAATCCCATTCCTTCCACATTTCGTGACACTGCATCATAGCACAGGGTTATAACCATTCTAAAAAAATAAAATGTTTGTCTATAGGTAAAATATAAAAAGTGTATTTACATAACATAACATAACATAACATAACATAACATAACATAACATAACATAACATAACATAACATAACATAACATAACATAACATAACATAACATAACATAACATAACATAACATAACATTACATAACATAACATAACATAACATAACATAACATAACATAACATAACATAACATAACATAACATAACATAACATAACATAACATAACATAACATAACATAACATAACATAACATAACATAACATAACATAACATAACATAACATAACATAACATAACATAACATAACATAACATAACATAACATAACATAACATAACATAACATAACATAACATAACATAACATAACATAACATAACATAACATAACATAACATAACATAACATAACATAACATAACATAACATAACATAACATAACATAACATAACATAACATAACATAACATAACATAACATAAAATAACATAACATAACATAACATAACATTACATAACTGTATACTTTGCTACATGTCAAAACTTTGCTATAGTTTAATAAAATTTTTAATTATGCAGTGCATTTTTTGTATCAAGTGCGAACAACCTTTAAATAAGCAATTCGAATGTTATGTGCCTACTTACGATTTAAAAAATAATATCAATGTGTGTTTCCTCATCCTTGGTGTCCTAAACATATCAATTAAGTTTGATTGCTTCTCCCCTTCTTTTCTTTGTTTTTCACAGTATTTTCTGAATTCATTAAAGTCTTCATCGGCAACTTTTTTTCCATTAAATTTTGCAACATTTCTGAGACGTCTTATTGCACCATCTAAATCATCTCGTGTTACTAGCCACTGGGCGCTTTCTTGTATAATAAAATAAAATAAACTAACGGATAAAATTGGCAATGACGTCATCATTAAATAACGTTGCCAGTTTCCAGCAACCACTGCCAGCCATGGTGTGAAAACCAATCCTAGGCAATAAAATAAGCCTACGACTAAATTGAGACCCAAGGTACGCATTGACGGTTTTATGTATTCCAGAACTGAAAATTAATTTTCAGTTAATTAAACAAATTATGTATCTACATACATATAAATAAGTACTATAAAACATAACATACCCATTATATACATTAAGTAAAAATTCGTGTCAGCGGCCAAACCGGAAATAAATCTGCAAAGCGTAAATGTGGGCAACGTTGTTGTGAAAATTGTTGAAAAATCTCCAATAAATCCGGATAAGTTGGATAATATCAGTGCAGGCAATCGACCAATTTTATCTGATAAAAGACCATAAAATAATGTACCTACAACCGATCCCACGAAAAACATCGATTGGCCAACTCGTGCTTTATAGGCGGAATCACACACCCAGTTTAACTGAAAAAAAAGTAATATTTTGTAAAAAAGAAAAATATATTTAATTTAACGTTTTCTGCTGCTATTATTTAAAAAATTAATGATTTCTGCTATGAGAGTTTGGCTTTTCAGCTTTATTTACCTACTAATTATTTTTTGTATGGATTCTTAAAAAAATGTTAAGTTGTAACTTGGTAAAAAATTTCCGTAATACATGGAATCTCTACTTCATCCAAAATTTGATAGATAATTGTTTCCAATGATCTTACTTATCATCTTGACGGACTTCTCTTTAATGAAATGACATCACTGAGTGGCAAGCTTTTCTTGCTATTTTCATGTTTTACTCTAAAATTTTGGTTTAATTTATTTATTTATTTATTGGAATCAAGCTAATTAATATCTAGCGTACAATATGTTTCTAAGAATAATTATAAATTATAAAATGTTCTTTTAAAGTCAGCATTTGATACATTATAAAAATTAATTAATAAATTATGATTAGTGTTATACAATTTTAACATATTATTGAAAGGTGAACTCCGTTCGTAGTTGGTACGATAGTGTGTTATGTATATAGGGTCAGGTGTACCTCTTAGATTACGTTTTGGAACATTAAAGTTAACGCGGGACAAAAGGTTCAAAGAATCAATATTGCCATCAATAAGTTTAACAATAAAAACAAAACATAAATATGAACGTCTACTCTCTAGACTAGGTAGGTCAATGAGTTTTAGCTGGCTATTGTATGAGGGAAGATTTAATGGGTTCTGCCAGCCTAAGCCTCTAAGAGCAAAATTCAAGAATCCCTTTTGGGAAAACTTTCGATCTGCATTGCATGAAAATGAATCGCTTTCGGGTGTCGAAAAGTTTAATTTCATGCAATCGGTGTTCAAGGAATATGCGGCAAAAACCATAATAGGTTTTACTCAATCCGAAGCATTTTATGATGGAGCCATTTCCCTCTTGCAAGAGGAATATGGCGATACAGAGAAGCTTATAGACTGATGGAAAATCTTATGGGTTTGCATTTGCAAAATTTAATAGTAAATCCCAGACCCATACAATTTTGTGTATCAAATTTGATACACAAAATTAGTGAGCATACGTCCATGTATCAAAAATGACCACGAAACTAAAACATTTTTTTAACAGCAGTGACCAATTATGAATGCAACCAACCCCTTCTATGTTGAATCTTACTAAATAATAATGTTTTTTTCTTGAAAAAAAGTACCGGACGTATGGGCGTTTTTAAATAATTTTGTAGGGGGACAGTGAAGCTGAGTTCTGTTCATGTATCAAAAATGATACATGGACGTAAGTGACACGAACAAAAAAAAATGTTGTGTATCAAATATGATACATGGGACGTATTGTTGATGTCTTGAAATAATAATGGACGTATGAGCGGTTTTAAATCAATTTGTATGGGGACAGTTAAGGTGTTAAAGTAATTTTAGGTATCTGTAAAAAATATTTTTTTTAAGAATAGCGCTCTAACAATTTTGAAATTCTGTTTGAATAAATTCAATTTTTTTTCAAGAATTCAGTTGTCGTTTTTTATTTTGAGATTTAATCTTTTTTAAGATTCTTATATTTCTTTAACATTGTTCTCTAATTTATTATAAACATGTAATATAATAATATAAAATCTTTAAATTTCTAAGCAAATTGAACCGCCAGATTAAGTTCATGCGACCCAGTCGTGCATTTTATTAAAATAAAAAAAAATGTTTTGAAAAGTAGAAATATAATTTGAATTCATCAATATTCCCAAACTTCAAAAATTCAAAGTTTGGTCTTAAAAACTGCATGTGTCTTTCCTTTTTCTAACCGCCATATTATTCACTAGATACATCCAGATTAATACTTAAATCCAGATGTATTTACATTGAATTTGTATGGATTTAAATTTTTAATCTGGATGAATCGAGTGAATAATATGGCTCGGCAAAAAATCCTCGTATCAAACCCTCCTAGTGGGTGCCGGGCGGGAATGATCACCACAATTTTATCTTGTGCGTTGTCAAGATGGTGATCAGCTAAAGTCAGGTCGAATTACTGAGGTGTTCCTTTACTCCTCAATAGTTCAACCCTCAGTAATGCGATTTGACCATAGATACGAGGCCCTAATTTTCAGTGGTGGTGTGAGCGATTTTTCATAATCCGTGCCGAAGAAATGGAAGGCTGGGGGGTAAACCAGTCACTAACGAGCTCTTTCGGACGCCTTGGCAGGGTCCGTCATACTCTTGCCTTACCCCGGTATATCGGCTCTACCGGGGCTGACCTTTTCTTTCCGACCTACTCGTGGGAACCATATTTCAAGTTTACACAAAATGGACGAATTTAACATGACAGACTACTTACCATCCGACGACTTAGAGGATGAACTTTTGGCCTCCAGCCAGGAGACCCTTAAGGGGAGCGCATGTAGCACTGGTAGTGCTTGTGGGCAACCCAAAACTTCAGGAAGCATAGGCAGTACCAGACATAGTACCCCTGTGCCTCCTAAACCGACCAATATAAACCCGATACCCTCATGTAGCAATGCGAGCCATAGCGGCGCTAAACGAGGAAACAAAAAACATTCGGCGAACGCCTCTCTCAAGGTGCAATTCAGGAAAGCTTCCTTTATTCTTGACAAGATTGCCAAGAATGAGGAAGATGGAAAGGTCCATGAGAGGGACGCCGCCGACAAGCTAAGGTATCAGAAGATTGTTGAGGAATACAACAGTCTTCTGTCCACCGAAGAAAAGGCCGTCAAGCGCAACAGATCTCGAGACGAGACCAGTCAACTTCCTAAGAAGAGTAAGCTTGACGGTCCTAAGAAAAGCGTCAAAGTACCACCTCCCAAGGCAGCGCAACCGCATATGTTTAGTGAAGTTGTCCGAGACGACCTGCAAGTATCGGTTGTGGATGAGCTCTCCTCAGATAACAGATGTCTGTTAGCTGTGTGGAACTCCATCGAGGCCAAGCTTTCAGAGATGGTATTCATGTATACTTTATCGGCAAATGAAGGTCCCTACCCTACGTTCGACTCTGGTGAGATTCTCAGGGGATATAGGGTAATCAAGTGTGCGGACAGGTTCTCTAGGGATTTCCTTAGTACCAGCATTGCTAAGATCTGCAATGACTGGGAGGGCTTGAGGCTCAAGCTTATCCCAGCTAAGGACATCCCTAGGCAGCCAAAGGCCCGCATTTGGTTGCCCCTCATGGGAGTTAAGCCAAGCGGACAAGAACTGATCCGCGGTCTTCAGAGGCTAAATCCGTTGGTTCCTATGCACGACTGGGCTGTCATTAAGGCAGAGGAACCCCAGAAGAACAGCGGATCTTATCTTCTGAGGATCAGCGAAGAAAGCCGAGAGGCCTTAGAGAAAGCTGAATTCAAGCTGAGATTCGGCATTAGAAGCATAAAAATTAAGATTCTGCAAAGTCAGGGAGCCGACCCCGACAGAGCTGACTGCAAAGTCGAGATCGACGATGTTGCTGGCGAAGTCGAGGTCCCCAGCGAGCCGCCGGGCCCTGACTGCGCAGAATCGAAAGCAAATTAAAAAACGAGCTGCGAGTCATCCAGATTAATCTGAAGCACTCTAAGTGTGCTTCGGATAATCTGAGAGTTTTCCTGAGGGAGGAAAATGTTGATGTTGGCTTAGTTCAGGAACCGTGGGTTAATGGCCTCAGAGTTAGAGGCCTCCAAGACAGCCAGTATGATGTTTTTTACAAAACCGAAAACCAAGGTAAGCCTAGAACTTGTATTTTAGCTAAAAAACACTTAAAAGCTTTTTTGTGTCCTAACTTTAGCACTCCTGATCTAACAGTAGTTAGGTTGGAGGGAAAGTATGCAGGAGGCTTGCTTGTGGCATCTGCGTACCTGGCCCATGATCGACAGTCACCGCCAGAGGAGATACGCATCTTAACAACAGAAGCGGAATCGAAAAGGACTAACCTCTTGATTGGATGCGATGCGAATGCTCGCCATACCCTCTGGGGTAGTTCTGAGATTAATGAACGGGGTGAGTCACTCTTTGATTTTATTATTGAAAATAATTTATCGGTTTGTAACAGAGGCAATACTCCCACCTTCGTTTTTCCGAGATCGGATAGATATGAGGGGTGGGAGGATGTTCTTGATGTTACTATAGTTAGCAGCAATTTTAATCCATTAGTGGAAAATTGGAGGGTTTCCCTTGTGAACTCGTTTTCGGATCACAGGTGGATTCTCTTCAATATAAATTTCGAGACTGAAACCCCTCCTCCGTACAGAAATCCCAAAAGAATTGACTGGAAGAAGTTCAGTCAAATTATTAATTCTAAACTACGCATTATACCGCATCTGAGTCCAGATTCGGTTATAGATCTTGAGACAAAGGTGAAAACCTTTGAAGCATCGATGAAAACTGCTTTTAAGATCTCTTGCCCAGTAAAATATAGCCGTAAAACCCTTCCCCCGTGGTGGAATGAAGATCTGTCCAGCCTCAGAAAAATGACAAGGTCAATTTTCAATATCTGCCACAGACACAATTTTTACCAACCATATAAAGATTGTCTTAGAGTCTACAAGCGAGCGCTCGCTTCAGCCAAGCAACAGGGTTGGAGAGAATACTGCCAATCTATCGAAAGTATAAAAGAATCCGCAAGGCTAGGCAAAGTTCTATCAAAGGAGCATTGCAATCCTTCGTTTTTGAAGAGACCTGATAGTACTTGGACAGTTTCTCCGACTGAGTCTTTGGAACTACTGATGTCGACACATTTTCCGGGCTGCGAGAGCAGCAACCCCGAACCGCGTAGAACTATTAATTTCTCCATAGCTCAAGTTGAGCACATAAATACCGTTATAACAAGAGAAAACATTGCCTGGGCAATAAATACTTTCTCACCTTTCAAGTCTCCCGGCCTTGACGGAATTATGCCAATCATGCTACAAAAGTTGCAGGAAGTGGTAGTCCCGTGGCTGGAGATGATCTTTAAAGGATGCCTCCAGCTCAATCATGTACCCGAGACGTGGAGACATGTAAGAGTTGTTTTTATACCGAAGGTCGACAAGCGAGGACATGAGTCCGCGAAGGACTTCCGACCAATAAGCCTTACGTCCTTCGTACTAAAGACTCTGGAGCGCATTCTTGATATCCATATTAGAAACATCCTAGAGGAATGTCCTCTTGAAAACTCAACATGCATATCTTAGGGGGAAGTCCACAGAGACGGCTCTTCATGAGGTAGTGCGTACAATCGAAAAAACAATACACTATAAGGAATATACCCTAGCCACCTTCTTAGATGTAGAAGGGGCTTTCAACAATGTCTTAACCGAATCCATCCTAGAATCACTCGTTGACTTTGGTGTAGAGGACTGCATCAGGGAGTGGATAATATCCATGCTCAGCGACAGGAGGGTTCAAGCTACTTTAGGTAATAATAAATCGATCAAACACGTCAATAGAGGTACCCCACAGGGTGGAGTTCTATCTCCACTTCTCTGGATCCAAGTCATGAACAGAATTCTCGTTGAGTTGGAGGGATGCGGGGTGAAGGCAGTTGCGTATGCGGATGATTTGGTGATTTTGGCTTCAGGAAAGTTCCCAACTGTGATCAGTGAGATCACAGAGAGGGCTTTGAGGAAAGTTAGTAACTGGGCCACGAGTTGTGGACTTGGTGTCAACCAAAACAAAACGGAACTGATGCTTTTTACCACCAAAACAAAAATACCTCCCTTCACGCTGCCCCGACTCAACGGCGAAGTTCTCTCACTTTCTTCCAATGCGAAATACCTGGGCGTTATTCTTGACCCCAAGCTAAATTGGAAACTGAATATTGAAGAACGGGTTAAGAAGGCCTGTATAACCTTTTATGCCTGTAGTAAGACCTTCGGGAAAAAATGGGGCCTCCAATCGAAGATGATACTGTGGACGTACACTGCCGTGGTAAGACCGGTCCTTACGTATGGCTCTATTGTCTGGTGGCCCGCACTTAGCAAAGCGTATAACATTAGCAAACTCAAGAAGGTTCAAAGAACAGCAAGCGTTGGCACCACAGGGGCCCTACGCTCCTGCCCGACGGATGCCTTAGGCGTATTTCTGCACCTCTTACCTCTTGATTTACATATTAAATATTTAGTATCCTGCAGCGCGTTAAGACTTAAGGAGTCAAATTGTTGGATTGCTAAACCTTATGGTCACAGCAATATCACTAGTTTGATTCCTAACGATATGTTTTCATTGCAGACCGACTACTGCACTCCTGCTCTGGATCTAAGAAAGGTTCTTAAGGTCAAATTTCCATCCAGAAAAGATTGGAAGGATAATGTCGTGACGAGAGACTTCGACACTACTATTTTCACTGATGGTTCCAAGATGGAGTGTGGTGTTGGTTCTGGAATTTTTTCCGAATCCTTGAACATCTCTAGGTCCTTTCGGCTACCTGATTTCGCAAGCGTATTTCAAGCTGAATTACTAGCAATCAGGGAAGCATGCAAGATACTCAAACAGGATCCCAACCAAAACCGGAACACTGCTATCCTGACAGACAGTCAAGCAGCTGTGAAAGCAATTGATTCGGCTATAACATCATCTAAATTGGTCCAGCAATGCCGAGATGAACTACTTAGCCTTAATGTTAACCTCAGGGTCACTCTTATCTGGGTTCCAGGTCATTGTGGCATTGAGGGAAATGAGCGGGCTGACGAACTGGCCAGGCAAGGATCAGCCCTTCATAGCTCACTTGCGGAAAGAGTTAATATTCCCCTTGGAGTTATGAAGGGCAATTTATCCTCAATTTTTCTTATTGAATCCAATCGCAGGTGGGAAAGTTTAACAAACTGCGTCATATCCAGAAAGATATGGCCCATCTATAATAAATCTCGAACAAGTGATCTGATTTTTAGGCCCAGGCGAGACATAGCCAGGGTTGTTGCGACATGTTCTGGTCACTTGCCTATAGGAGAACATGCGGCGAAGCTGGGCATTCCGTACAATACTTTCTGTCGCAGTTGTGGGGACCATCAGGAGAAGGAAACAGTGGTCCACTTCCTCTGTAAATGCCCTGCTCTGGCCAGATCGAGAGCGAAATCTTTTGGAAATGCTTTTCTTGAAGATCTACACGAACTTTCTGAGATAAAGATCAAAGATTTGATTGCTTTTCTCAATGCGACAAAATGGATCTAGGTCAAGCTTCGACCTAAATTCCTTTACCTCACCCTTTGGACTCCCTTAGGCAGTGCGTAAGCCAAATAAGGGCGTTTTCAAGGACCCGTTAAAGGGTATATGTGCAAACCCCTTCAACAAAAAAAAAAAAAAAAAAAAAAATTATAAAAATAAAACCGCTTTTCAACCAACAGGTCAATACGAGTTATGGTGTCAAAACGGCGCACTCTAGCGCTAATTGGGTCACGGAGCGAGTTTGCTCTGGGCCGCCATCTCTACCTACCTACCTACCTATGGCCGTAAGACTTCTGTTTTTTGGGCGTCGTGCTAGTTAATGTTATCATTAGCTTAATATTCACAAGAATTTAATTTTGTATTTATTTGGAAGAAATAAAGGGCAGATTGATACAAATTAAACAATAACCTTTAATAGGACAAGCTTTTAGCATTAATATTATATGTATACAATTTAATAGTTAATACAGAAAAATAAGATTTTATAGAAAATTAGGTTTTTTACTTTTTTACTTACCTCAGTATTCATGCTTCTATAACCGTAGTCATAGTCATATATCCATTTTGTGCATGCTTCATTACTTACGGTTACATTGTAACCCTTAATATCATGAAGTCTTGTACACGATGGGCTTTCAAACTTGGAATAGATAGCAGCTATTTCCGTAAACGATTTATTTTCTAGTTTTTCATGGTAGCACCTATTAAAATGAAGAAACAAAAATACATTAAAAATCAAAATATTATTATATACTTGTTCTTAAATACAACTTCAGTAAAATTAAAGTTCCACCTGACAGTGTAAAAGATGATACATACCATAAAATAAAATTTACTTAAAGTAAAAATTTGAAAAGAAGACTAAACTTAGAAATTACAATCCATAGACTTTTTTTTTAATCTAGTTTTATTTTCGATTTTTAAGAAGAAGTGTTTTATTGAACCGGGGTAACACACAATTTCTGAAACCATTCTGAACACCCAAAGTCTTAATTTACTAATAATCTTCGAAACGATTAAACATTAAAAATAAATTCAATATTTTAAGTACCTACCTACGTGGAAATCTTTTTTTTTATAAATATTTTTTTCTTGTTTGAGGACTTTTTTCTGAAAATAGTAAGACCTTTTTAAAAAATATCATTTACACAGAACAATGATGAATTAATGAAAGCTTACCACCTAGAATTTAAGTATAAACTTGCATTTTTTTTCTGTCGTGTTTAAATATTTTTTTTTTGATTAAATCTAATTATAGGTAGATTTCTTCCTTCGTTTTCAAAAAAGGAATATAAACAAGGTTTATTTAAAACAGGAAAAAGAGCAACATTTTGGGATTTAACACTTTATTTTCATCAGTGTTTTTGCATTGCAATATAATAAAAAATATATAAATATAATAATATATAGATAATATAAACGAAATACAGAGTGCGTAACATTTTGAAAATATCTTTTGCTTTTAAATTTGAACTTTCAAAAAGTATTTAAAGGATTTTTCAATTAACGCGGGTAGGTTTTGGCGGCCTGTGACGGCCATGTTGTTTTGGTGACATCTGTCAGATCTTTTGTTTATTATTCAGTTAATAATGCCCATCCCCATTACCATGCCAATGAGTGTTCGTTAGTGCAAACGTTCCGCCCATTTTACGGTAGACCTGGTGGCCCTTCATAGTCGCCTCTTCAATGTTTGGTGGCCAAATTTGAGACGACTAGTTCGATAATCAACATTTGTACATCAAAGGGATGTAATATCGGCTGAAAACTTCGCTGCGGTCCGTGAAAGTGTACAACAGAACCCGAGGCAGTCGATTCCTCGCCGTGCATAAGAACTCGGCCTTTCGAAGACTTCAATTTGGCGAATTTTGCTTCGGCACATGGGCCTGGAGCGTTTGGAAGAGGACCCCAATTCTAACCGAAAAATCATCCTTAGTGACGAGGCGTATTTTTGGATGAATGGCTATGTTAACAAGCAAATTTTCCGTATATGGGACGACACCAACCCACCAGAGGTTCACCGGGTGATAATGCATCCTCAAAAAAATACTCTTTGGTGTGGATTTTGAACCGGCGCGGTGGCGTCATTGGGCCGGACTTTTTTGAAAACGAGCTGACACCACGATTGACAGCCTCCATGAACGTTTTGAGAGTAAAGTTATCTCTCGCAGAGGTAATGTGAATTGGCCAGCAATTTTTTTTAGAAGAATTCGTTTCCTACACAAGGGGGAAGTAAACGCCCGGAACCATATTATTTTGTTCTTGTTTCGACCCAACCTACACGCTCTAACGTCTTTATGCATTTTATACAAAACACCATAAATGGTACTGTTTTCAATGGCGGCGCGAGTGGTGCTATCGTTCACTGAGACATTTCATGATCTTATTATTTTAAATGAGCAATTCTTGTATATAAATGTATATATATATTTATAATTAGTTTCCCAAAAACGGCTTTAACGAATTTGATGAAATTTTCACCGTTTTCTTCAATGAACTAGAAAAATATTAAATTTTTATTTTTTTTATTCCATTGATTCCCAGAAATTGCTTCATTTCTTGAAGACGACTAGAATTATTTGGATGAAATTTTCAGAGTTTGTTCTTTTGTGTATGAGACAAATTAAAAAAATATTTTTAGTAAAATCCGTCTACTGCCGCACAAATTTATCATATTTTGGTTTCTCGGAAACGGCTCTAACGATTTGGATGAAAATTTCAGTGTTTGTTTTTCTAAGGAAGAAAAAAAAAACTAAAATTGTCATAAGTAAGATCCGTTCACTACCATGCCCACTAATCTTATACGTTAGTTTCTCGGAAACGATTCAAACGATTTAATGAAAATTTCAGAGTTCTTTTTAATGAACGATAAAAAATCAGAAAGTGAGATTTACTAAAATCCGCTTTCGAGTTCGCATCGGTCTGTCGAAGTGATAACACGTGTTTGTTACAGTGTGATTACTTGTCATTCCAATTACCCAATTTTACGCGGCCTTGTCCGTAAATATTAATTTTCCCTCCTGAGACAATAATGAGTCTAAAAGTGAAGACTAATGAAAAGTTAAGTTCTGATATTCCAGCTCCTACGCTGGAATATAAAAACAGTTTAAAACAAATAAATAAAACAAATTTTCCAAAATGCCATGATTCAGACAATTTGCCGAAAATTGCCCTAAAAAATTAAAACGCCAAAATATATTTGACAAATACAATAGCGGAGGTAAGCTCTCTGACACAAGAGTGAATTCTCCTAGTTCCTCTCATTTTGTATGTGCCAATGCAAGCAATGCTGGCACAAATAATAATATTTCTGACAACTCTCAAACATATAAAGAGAGACACTCATGAAAAAATCATGGTCAAGCAATGGATCTTACCGAAAATGACTCACTCGATGATGAAAGCGAGTGGACATCTTAAACGTTCTGCGCATGATTTCCAAAGTAACCCATATCATTAAATCTGGGATAATCTCTACCACAAACACCGATCATTTTTAATAATAACAATTGTAGTAATAAATCTGATAATATAATTACTAATCAACCTAATGTTTCTACTAACATTTCATCAAATGAAACTAACTCATGCGTAGTAAAAATGTATCGCTTTGCAAACCAATATTTATTTTTGGCGCTAACTGTGAACTTTCTGAACATAAATTTGTAAATGTAAGCTATAGAATAACGAAGGTCTATGTTGATAATTCAAATGTACACAAAATTACTATTGAAAAAATACGAGAAGCTGGAATTAGTGCGTTCTCGTTCCATCCCAAAGAGACTAAACGCCTTTCTATTTTGTTGAAGGGTCTCGAAGGGGACACACCTATAGAGAAGGTTAAACAAGCTTTAGTCGCGGCTGCTCCTAACATACAAATTTATAAGATATCCCCATTTTGTACGGCTAGAACTAAAGAGCAGAATGATAAATTGAATATTTTTACATTTCAATTAGAGCCAGGTGAATCTCTCAAAGATTTAACTTGTATTAGGTACTTACTCATCCAACGCATATATTGGGAGAAAAAACATGGAAGGCCTGTCATAAGATGTTTTCGCTGTCAAAGATTTGGACACTATGGAAATGTTGTGCCTATTTAAGTATAGATGTGTACTTTGTGGAGAATCACATGATTCAGAAGCCTGTATAGCATCTTCCAAAAGCCTTAAAGAGTCCAATAAGGAGACTCCAACTCCTAAATGTGTCAACTACAAACAAACAGGTCACGCAGCAAGTTATATGGGTTGCCCTGCTTATTTAAAATATAAAAATAAAAAAGAAACTTTAGTCCAGAGAACCAAAAAAGACGCTTATGAAAAAAGAATACTAGTGCATGACAATATTAACAAGTTAACAAATACAACCGGTTCTTTTGCTGATATAGCAAAAACATCTCTTAAACTAGCCCCGGGCTAAATTACACATTATTTCAAATGACATAAATCCACCAAAAGGTGTTTTCAATAACTTCTTAAATGAAGTCAAAAATCTATTTAACATATCATTCAAAGATCTTTTAGTAAAAATACGCCAATTTTGGCCTAAGTACCAAGAACTACGAGGTGAAGAAGAGGAAATGTTCGCATATCTCGACTTTGTTGCCTCTATAGGAGTATGAGGGATCCCAGTAAAATAAAAATAAGATCAACTAATTTTAATTCAATTATCTCTCATGACAGAAGACTGGCACTCAATAACTTGCTTAGCATAAAAAAAACACAAATATGATTCATATCAGAAACAAGACTAAATACTAGACGCAATCCTTTCTATAATTTAATACGAAATGATTCGGTAAGAAGAAGCAATCATCTTAGAACAAAAATTTATATATAGTGTAGTACATTTTCCAATTGAAATAAATACTATCTGTAGTCTTAGCTACTTTAAGTTTTAGGAATACTTCTGGTTTGACAAGTAAAACTCTTACTGGAAGTGTATATATTCCTTCTAAAGCTGGTCAACCATTACTTGGAGAATTACAAAGACTATACACTTTTATTGAGACCTTTGATGCTGCTATAATTGGAGGTGATTTCAGTGCCCGTCATCCCGAATGGGGTGATGCTAAAAGTAACCAAAATGGAAACTTATTCCACAATTGGTTTTTTGACGGTCCTTACCTTTACTTAGATTTAATTTCTGCCTTAAGCCCTACGTTTCCAAGATCTTCGTCGGTTTTAGATTATTTCTTAATTTCCACCACTATGGCGTATGCGCATCCTTCCGTATGTGCCACTCATTATGGAAATTCACTTGAATTTAACTTTACGGACTTCACCCCACTTTTGCAACCTCCAGAAACATATACCAGCTTTAAAAATACGAATTGGGAAACATTCAGATATGATCTACATAATGGTGTTTCTCAAATTAATATCATGAATGATAGAAATGCATCTAATTCAGAAATAGATTCACTAATATGTCAGATAAATGAGAAAATTACCTCAAGTGTTGGAAAAAACTCTGAAATATGCCACACAAAGACTTTAAAAGACCACAATATATCTGATTTTACTTAATAACTACTAAAACTAAGAAATATTTACATGGTTACGGCAACTGAAGAGACTTTTCCATAGGGTAGATTCAGAATACCAATAATTGTACTCTAGAATCCAGTGTTTGAATAAAATTATAAAAGATAGGGTTAGATTAGAAATGAACGAAAGTTTTAAAGAAAAATTGGAGAATATCAAGCCATCCCCCCAAAGATTTAGACAAATTGACAAGATAACCAGAAGAAAATTCATCGGAACAGACATTCGCAAAGATGAACTTAATAATAACGACACGGATCAGAAATTAGAAGCATTTAAAAACTTTTATTCGGAATTTACTTTTCAAACTTATTTCCTTGGGTTTTCCAAGTGGGCTAACCCGAATTATCCAAAGTTTTCTAGAGGACAGATTTACGTCTGTTTATATAGGATCAGAATTTTCTAAAGAAATTGCAGTTCTTTCGGGAGTAGCTCAAGGATCGATCCTTGGCCCAACATTAGTTAACATTTTCCATCATGATTTCCCTTTTTCAGATTTCATTATGCAGGAGCCATGTGGTACTATTTAGGCAAGTGACAAAAAACCAAGCAATGTTCTTTTCAAAATTAAAGAGAAAATCCCTACCTTAGAACAATATTTTAAGAAATGGGGTTTGAAAATAAACCCAAAAAAGTGTAGACTAACTTGCTTAGAAATTCAAGTAAGAAAGGCCACTACCTAGCTGTAAAAGAAAGCAAATCTTTATCGCTACAAATCAACGGTCATAACGTTCTTTTAAAAACTGAACCCAAAATATTAATAAACATACTAGAAAAACTCTGATGAAGGTATGGTTACATTGAATTTGAAACCGTTGATGAACTCCAAACATTTGCCTGGAAACACCAAGGTGTTGATGTATAAAACACTTATTAGAACGATTTTAACTTAAGGGTTTGGTATCTGGTTTTCAATTTCTCTAACTGCTGCAAGAGAGATGGAGAACTTTGAAAGAAAAATTTTAAGATTTTGTAGTGGGAAGTTTTGAAAACGTAATAAGAAATGGTTCTCAAACAAAACTTTGTATGAAACCACTTATGACTTATCAGATTGAACTTTTTTTTAAAATGACTTGAAAACTGTTCTTCACATTCTAACCCTTTAATAAAGCCGTGTTTGACTTTAATAAAAATGAGTGTATTAACAACAACTACCTTTCTCCTTTTAACCTTCTGCCCCCATATAAGACCAGATACAAATAGAAACTTCATTGTGCCATTCTATGACAAGGCATCACCAGGAAATCTAACAGGATAAATTCATTTTTGACTAATAGGACCAACGTTCAATTTATTTATCTGTTTTTTTTCATATAGTCATATGTATATGTAATTCAATAAGCAGATGAAAGAGCTACGTATATGTACTTACTTGATGGGTGTTGACAGCGATTTAAAACATATTTCAAAAGCACTTCACCCAATGTATATATTGTATAAATATTTATAATGTACATATTTGATACTCTTACGCCCAATTTCTTCACAGAAGTACTAAGCCAGCCTAGTACCCAGTATAGATAGACCAGGTACTAGCTCTGGTACTCGGTCCTAATGAAAAGTAAGTACCTGAGCATTTCTCCACATCACTAGTACCGGATCTAAGTTCACCAAGCGGTACTAGGACTTAATACGTCTAAAACTGGTCTAATTCTGATTTTGACAATATTTTGGCATTTCAAATATTATTTTGATATTTATTTTGACTGAACGATTTTTATTTTATTCTATTTTCGAATGAATTATGACAATTTTAACAAAAAGGGGACATAATATCCATTCCACGATACCTGTCTCATCCAGCATCAACTATGAAATTTGTCACCGTGATCAACAATTTTCCGGTCTTCAATTTACGCAGTTAGTAGCAAAACGGTCGTCGTCATTGCTACAAACCTATAGAGAGTGGGAAGATGAAGAGTGCACATAAAGTTCTACCGATATTTTACAGGAGTGATCAGTGCTGCTCTGTTTTGAATCAGCATCCAGATGAAGCATTTGATTTGAGAAGAGCATTCTATGTTATTTTTTTGCGTGGAGTTTTGGACATTTTTCTATGGTGTTATGTGTGTGAAAGTCTTGGAGAAATGCCCTTTATTGTATGCATTTCATGTGCGGTCCATGCAATGTATTGGTCGCGTTCGGAGAAATATCCAGAGCTTTCAGGATAGGTTTTGTGTTTGTTTTAATCCCTTATGAAAACAGTAAATCCAAAAACAACAATGCATATCTGAAAATGTTGGGATATGTGCGGAAGGCCTTTTTGATAGCTTGTCGAAACTGTCCACAACACTATTAATCGTTTTAGATATGACGTTGTTTATTTTTACGACTGCATTAACACACGTCCATCCAACGGATTCATTGAAGAAAATGAAAAAAATTACTCCAAATTAGGTATAAGCGCCACTAGACTGCCGATTTTAAAGTCCTAGCTAATACCGAGTACTAAATAGTACTCGGTACCAACTTGACAGAACTAGGGCTTAGTACTTATGTGAAGAAATCATTTGGTACCGATTTGAGTACTTACAACTGGTATAATAACCAGGTACTAGCTGATTTTGAGGAGCCAGCTAGTACCGAGTCCTAACTGATACAAATTGACAAGACTACGACCTAGAACTTGTGTGAAGAAATGAGTTATGAGATACTGATTTGAGTACTAATTTTAGGACTAGTACCGGTACTAGCATTAGGACTCTGTGAATAAATTGGCCGTTAGTTGAGTTTTTTTGTTTTCTATGTAGTGTAAGTTTTAGTACAAGTTATATTTTATATTTTATTAAGTGCTCAAAAGAAACTAAGCAAAAGTAGTATGCCGGTAGCAAGCGTACACATTACAAAAAAAAATAAGATATATTAACCTTATAAAATACCATAATTTAAGTTGAAATTAATAAATGAATTTAATTTTTCATATTCGGATCAGCCAGACATACCTATAAAAAGTCGGTCACTGTATTTAGACTTAAGACTAAACAATATGTACTGATTTTTAAATTTCTTAATAAAAATTGAATTGAATTGAAAATCCGCTTACTGCCACGCCCACCTTTACGATTTCTTGGTTTCTTTGAAACGGAAACGGCTCTAACGATTGGGTTGAAATTTTCAGTTTGTTTCCGTGGGCGAGAAAAATTACGAAATTGGTTTAAGTAAAATTCGCCCACTGCCACGCCTGCCTTTATCATTTGTTTGATTCTCGGAAGCGATTCAAACGATTAAATGAAAATTTTAGGGTTTATTTTTATGAACGCTAACGCCCACTTTCATCATTTCTAGTTTTCTCGGAATAGGCTCTCGATTTGGATGGACATTTCAGAATTTGTTTGAATGAGCGAGAAAAAAAATTTAAAATGTCGTAAGATAGATCCGCCTACTACCACGCCCAGTTTTCTTAGTTTCTCAAAAACGATTTTAAGGAAATTTTCTAATTGTCTGATCTTCAAGGTATAGGGTTTTAAAAAAAATATATAAGCAATTTCAGGCTAGGTGCATATTATAAAAATTATTGTGCAAAAACTAAGAGAGGGTGAATATGTTATTAAGAAAGTTAATACAAAAATTCAGATTTTCGACAAATAATATGAGTGGTTTTATGAATATTAACGCTCATATTCATTTTTTTGCATACAACCACTCCCAAAATATGAAAATAAGATGTCGGCTCTTGAACTATAAGGGGGCAATTTGGGATAGAGCGTAGACGCGTTTTTGATGGTCTTGCATTAAAAAAGCTGCAAAATTACCCAATAATTTGTAAATTCCTTAATACGTAGTATAACACTTGAATTTTGCTTAAAGATTCTAACCTTCAGCAATAGAAAAGAAGTTTTATATAAAAGAACAGAATTCTTCTTAATATGATGATTGGCAATCGATCAAAAATTTAATTTTAATAATTTTAAACCATTATCTCGCAAAATTTCAATCCTTGGCTTTAGTAAGGTTAAAATCAGAAACCGTACAAATTTAAATTCCCTTTGTTTCTACCTAATTATAACATACAAACTTATCGTTCTTGTGCCAATAGGTTCGTGCCAGTATAAAAATTGAATTTTCTTTTATTACATTTTACATTTTCACGCGCAAATTTTCTTACGCTAAGTTATAACTTTCCCATTTAAAATTTATAAGATCCCGAGCAAAGCTTGGTCTCCCAGGTGCTATTTTTAAACAGCTGAGCAATTACAGGAATATACCATGAGAAAAAAAATTAATACGAAATGGTAATGCGGTCACCACGAAAAATCTAATTCCAGACCGAAATCCTTAAAATACTCGAGTTTTGTTTTTACTAAAAATTGACATTTTTGTTGAGTTTTATATGGACAAAAAGTTACATAAGTAGAATAAAACACTATTATGTTGCAAGATGAATATTGACATTCATTTGAAAAATTCTAATTTCGATAAAAGTTTTTAACTTTAATCTTTGCCTTTCGTAGAAAGTCATATCCTTGAGGTTTAGGTGGTATAATCCGATAAAAAGTCTCAGCCATTCCTGTGTGTATGAATTTTTTTTTTTGCAGAAATGCTTTGTTTGCTTAATATGTACTTATCATGCTAAAATGCTGGTCCCTCATCAAGTAAAATCAAAACGATCGGACGATATTGTTTCCGACATTGCTATCTTTATGATTTTTGCAGAGAAAAGTAAACTAGCTTATCTATCTTAAAAACGATATCGTTCGCTTGTTGTCAGTAGATTATAGCGTAAATATTTCGTTTTCAGCTTCCAAAAGACTATAACGTGAATATTTCTCAAACCCTGAATAATCCTCTAAGGCTTCTTCTCTTTGGTCACAGAACATTTTAAAGCACAGAATTTTACATTTGGTTGAGAACAGTATCACTGGCTTCGTGAGCTGTCAAAGGGGCATATACTTCAAAAATAGTATAAATAACAAGTCAATAATATGGATGTAAACGTTTATTAATCAAGTTTTTCAATGAAACTAGTTCTGAAAGACGGTGTTCACATTGGACTCACACTGGGCGACTCATATTGACATTTCTTTGTTTTATCTCACTGCACCTCATGATGAGAAAGTCTAGTGAGGGAGAATTTTTTTATAAAAAAATCAAAAATCCTGCCTCACTTTCTCATATAGTGAGGTGGAGTGAGATAAAAGAAATAGATGTCAAAATGAGTCGCGTGGAGTGAGTCCAATGTGAACACAGTCAAAGAAATCAATAATATGGCTGTTAAGGATTTTTAACTTTTATAGTTTGATGTTTTTCTTGGTTTTGTATGGTTTTCAATGACCAAAAAATTGTTAACGATTTAAATTCAATAAATATTCTTTCTATTGCCACCTTCGATGAAGTTAGCTGGGTTATATTTACACCAGCGTGGTTCGAGAGCTGTCAAAGGGGCATATACTTCAAAAATAATATAACTTATATTTACCAGTGATTTGGAACAAAACTAATAATAGTTTGTGTAAAATAGTGCATTGATATTATAACATTAATCAGTCCAAATAGCCCCAATATCATAAATTGATACCGATTGAAGTCTCCACATTTTTCTAGAATTTTGTCGAAATCCATTGGTCCCAATTAAGTTTTTCTTTTATTCGCTTTTATCCACTGCAAGTAAAATAAATTTTAAAATTTTAATATTTGTTGAATTCATGGATTTTAAATAAAATTGTGATCTGCCGCTAATTTCGTAAAGGTCCTATCTAAAAAATTTCTGATTTTTAGTTTATAGCATAATTAGGGTAAGGGAATCACTTCAATTTTGTTTGTATTTATTTTAAAACGTTAGATCATCAGATAAGGCAGAAAATTCAAAATTCTAGATGCCCTGAGTATACAAATCGAATGATTCGTTTTATAACACTAAACTGAATAATTTTACTCGTGTTTCTCTTAACATTGAAACTGCTTATAGGGTCGTTTTAAGTAAATTTTAATATTACCAAAATGAATTCAAGAGATGATCAATGAACTCCAACGTATAGGGGAAACTTATCAATTTTTTTTGGTTGGTGTTACCATAAAAATTATAAAAATGGTTAAAATGAACAAGCGATGCATTTTAGCCAGCGAATTATTGGTACAGCTTATACTGCAAGTGATAAAAATATATGAATTGGAAATTTTATACACAGGCGCACTAAGTCGGGATTTTTTTTTTAAATTCGTAGTGATTTCAAAAATCTGGAAATCATACAAGTGGTAGATTCTATTGAATTATATATTGTTTATATTGTGATATTTACATTTAACTGTTGTTTGACTAACTAAATCATATAATAACTCTTGAGTGGATGCATTTCCTTATTTAGATTTTTTTTCCTTAAATCGCGAGTACAATCATTCTGATATAATATACGTACCTGTACAACCTGCACAACTTCCACAATAATTCACTTAAAAACCTATAACCCTGGTTCTAATTATTGGCTTATCAATATTCACACTAAGCTCAAATTTTAGGGTGCATCTATATCATTACAACTTAATGGCTTATTTTGAGAAGAAAACATCGCCTTTGCGCTGTCCGTGAAAGTACTTTTTTCGAAAACCACGATTGCATTGCCTTCTCAGTCAACGAAGAATGATACCGATCGATCATAACCAATTTCTTTTGGCCCAAATTGGATGATATGGTTGTGACCGTCAAGATCAATGCAAACTGAAAAAAACCGGTGCCCTGATCAATGCGACAGTCATATCGCACCTCATTGCACCTCTCAAATGCACGTCATAAAGCGAATCCGCGGTCATTTCAACGATTTCATATTTCATACATAATTTTATTACCTATGTACATACATATATTCAAATAAAAAAATCTTAAACAGGAGGAGAACGCAACCAACTTGGAGTGCGCAACTGTTGTCAGTTAGCTAAAGACTGGGCAAACAGGATAGTTTTATGTCGTTTTCGATTGGATTTTCGGTAAATTGTACTCCTTTTCAATTCCAATCGAATATGAAAACACTGACTTTCCTAAATTTACACACACACTACCAAAGCTGCCATTTAACAAAATGACTTCTTCAAGTATTTATCACTTTTGACAAGTAATCCAACGAAAAACTTTATATGTATGTGTGTGTTCCTCATCTACTCCAAAATGAAATTGGGGACAGAAGAACACTCCGAAAACATTACTCGGAACAGCCAATCGAAGGCTTTTGGAGTAGTAGGAGTGAAAAAGGAGTGTAAAAGGAGTACTCCGTACATCCAAACGAAAACGACATTAGTATTGAGGCACATGTTGGCTCACCTCTAAGTTTTTATATCATAATTACGCTGGGAAGAAAGCAAGACCATCATTCAGTTAAATTGGGCTTTTCGGAAAAATATATTTGTCTTTTCTCCTTCTTGTTTTTACAGTTATAAAATCCTAGTCAGAGGGTAAACAAACAAATACAAACATTACAACAGTGAAAGTTTGAAACGTCTTTCTGAGAAAAAAAAGCAAGCATTACCAAGAAAAATACTTTGTACGAAAAGTTTTCTGAAGTCAGATTTACAACAACAAATTTAATAAAATTACTAAAATTTTAAAGTGTTAACATGTTTTGAGCATTCGTAGGAGAAGTTTGGTTTTTTAATTGTCATGAGCAATAATTTGAACGGAAAACTGTTCTTTTACAATAATATATTGACCCAATTTAGAATTCACAAATCACTTTGTTACTAAATTCGAGCCATTGAAAGACGATGTTCACATTGCTCTAACAATCAAAGAGTTTGATTAACCTCTGACAAGCTTTGTTTTTATTTTTTGCGGGTTGGTTTGACGTCTGCGCAACTCCTGATTGAGTTCCTAATCACTGGACTCCCGATTAAAAATTTGGCCAGAGTTTGTATTAGAATCAAAAACAAGGTACAAAAAAAGTGATAAATTCGTTGTATGGGTTTATTTGCTGCAAGTTTTTATTTACTTGTTTACCATGCAAGTTCTTATAAAACTGTTTTTGTTTCCATTAAAATTGTTGGCCCTTTCCTCCTACTATCGAAGCTTAAACAAAAAGGAATTGACAGCTACTCACCATTTTAATCTAAAGCCACACTTTTATTTACAATACTTTGACAACTTTCTCAATAGGAATTTTTATTTCGTATATTTGTGTAAACAATAATCAACGTAATATAAAATATTTTGCATCCCCTTTTCGTATATGCATAATTTGTTTATAGACTTCGTAGTGTCCAAAGAATATTTCAGAACAAAACAACTATAAACAATAACATTTCCCGACAAATTAAAATTCGTCCAGCAGCAGCAATTGAATCATAATTTAAAACAAAAAAGTATCAAGAACTAACCGCTTGAAAGCAGTAAAGCAATAATTGCCTCATGGAAAATTTATGAAAGCATACATTTTCATTAAACAGACTCACTCAATCAATGTGGGCTATCAAAGTGCTAATGCTGGTTGGTGGTGCCTGCGAAGATAGAATACGTGTAGAAAATTTTTTCAAGATTTCTTTAATTTGACCTTTTCGGGCTGAGTAATTAATAAATAAATGACAGATATTCATTAGTTTTCCCAATTCAACTGAGTTTTCAGTACAAAGAATAAACATAATATTTTTGTGTGTACTTTTATTGTATGTTCATTGGGGTGGTTTAAATTAAAAGAACTATTTTGAATTTTCTTTAATCTATGAGTTCCTTGCGGCCCAAAATGAAGAGAAAAGGAAGGGAAAAGGTTGACTATAGTTAACTTTAGTTAGTTAAAGTTGGCTTAGCAACTGGTTATATAAATAGCCCTTTTCTAACGCTATTTTGTTTATTTTTATATTTTAATTTGCGGTATTTATATAAGTATAGGTACTATAGGTTTATCTATAAACAGTTATGATTTTGATCACACTTGACATTATGATGCTAGGGAGGAGGAAAAAAGTGAGTCTCGAAATTATCTCCGTCCTTCTGTGTGTGCATAATGTAAAATGTTTGCTTTAGCCTTAATGAAATGATTTTCTCTAAAAAAATTTTTTTTATTTTTTTATTGAGAATTAAAATAACGGTACCTGCCATATACAATATTTTAGCCGTTAGGGAGAATCTTATATTTCGCATACAATTTTGCGTTTTAACAGATTTAGCTCTTATCGCTGAGCAAAATTTTAGTCAGTGGATCTTGTTCAAAATAAATACATTTTCAGATTGGATCATGTTAGCCAAAGTTTAGGTCAACATTTGAAAGAAATAATGTTTAAAAATAAAATATAAGGAAGTAAGTTAAGTGAGTTATTATAGGCCCAGGCTGACTTTTGGTAAAATATAATGTGATATAATGATCATTATTAAATGGTACCTCCCGTAGAACCATTTTTTTCTATTTATACTTTCTTGAAAACAGACCAAGATTTCTAAATAAATTTTTTTTAGGTTTAACAACAATAAGAATTAAAATTTTGTTTTGAGATCTTAATATTGCGAAAACGATTTTTCTGAAAGTTGATACTTAGCGGGTTTTTAACACTATGTAGAAAATTAAAACATATTGTTCTTAGAACCAAAAATATCAGTTCCTACTAAAGGGTTGTTTTAAAACCGTTGAGAACAATTTTATACTAAACGGAAACCGCTACTATACGATCTTGATAAAATTAAAATTATTTCTTTGTTTGATTTAAAAAAAAAAAAGTTTTTAGGTACCTATTTTTTGTCTTGATCATTTTTGAAATTTTATTTTTAACAGCACATTAATTAATACTAACTATTGGACTACCATTATTTTTTTAACATGTTTAAACTATTATATAAGTTCACAAAAATTAAAAATTAAAATTAATTATTAAACCTCCATTTTTAGACATTTTTTCTTATATTGAAAACTGAATTGAAATATTACTAACAGATAAACCATTTTTATCTTTATGTATGTAGTAATTTAAAAAAATCTTCAATTTGAACAAAAAAAAACATTCTTTCTAATGGTTACATTTTGCACATACCACAGAAACTAATGTTTTTTTAGTTTTCGATTGAGTAACAAAAATAAATCGTAGTACAGATACATAAGTGTTAAATTGACACATCTTAAACATTGTTGGACAAAATATTTCTGAAATGTTTTTTTCCCGAATGTGTGTAGCTATTTGAAAAGATTTTTAAGGTGTGTCTTACACCAAAAGAAATATTATTTAAAAATAAGATAAAGAATGTATTGTTGTTTGTTTTTTTGTTTGCCTTTTGTTCAATGTTTCTTTGTGTGTAAAAGCTACCAATGAATAATTTGTGAGATGTAACTTTTTATATATCTTATATTTGATGATGTTATTACAAATGAAAGAGCATACATATTTTCGTTTTTCATCCTGAAATCATTAATATAAAAATAGTATAGAGTAAAAAATAAAATGCATGACTGGGTCGCCAAAATTTGGTCTTGTGTGCAAACACAGTGTAGTTCTAAAGTCGGAATATTGGAAACCTAAATATCTGACTTTAAAGGAAATAAATTAGTCTGCCAAAAAAAATAGTTTAATTTAAGGTAGTATTATGGGAGCATATAAAAATACCGTGTTACACTTATGCATGAATGGAACTTACAGAATAAACTTAAAACTTTTTTGAATCAAAAAAACTGTAAATAAATTGATTAAACATCTTCTGAGATATTTTGATATCAACGCGGTGTACACTACACATTTCATTTCTTTAATAAATATAAGTTTATGGGAACAAAATTAAAAATCGTAAAGTCAAGTCGGGGGAAATTCTACAAAACGCTACCAAGTTAAAAAAAAAATCGACTCGTCCGTTTAGGCTGTAGTTGAACAGACAGATAGACAAACAGGCAGATGGACAGTATTGCGAGACTCACTTTGTTATCCTTCTTTTTTCGAGTTTGACTCCAAGACTTGCCATACACAGTGGGCCGAAAAAAATTGTGTCAGTGCCGGGACTCACGGTTAATATGGGTAAACATCAACGTGAGCGGATCCAAAACGGACTTGTTTTTGCTTGAAGGGGATCTTTAGATTTTTTTCACTGAACGCACAAACCCTAGTATGCAGATCGTAACGCTGCACAGCGTAGCGTTGCACGAAGTAACGTTGCACACGAACGTTCACGTTTTCTTTCACTCTACCGCCAGCATAAATGTTTACACATCAAAAAGAGCTACTTATGTAAATTTAAACATCTCTGAAGTACCTACTCTTAACGTTATCCTGGCACATCAGGTGCAGATCTTTTTCAAAATCGTGCCACGTGGTATAACCAACTGTGTTGAACGTCGATGTTTCAGGACCACTCAAATTTGGTCACTTCTGGACGAATTTATCCTTTTTTGATTTTTAGGAATTGGTCAGAGCCCTCCACCAGTGAGCAAACTTCTGGCAGCCAGAGTTTTTTTTTCAACTCGCTCGAAGCGCGTTGATGCACACCAACTTTTAATGGCGAAAAACGTTATAAATTTGTCGTCATTTTGACTTACCAATTTTTAAATGCGTATAACAAAAATTACAACAAAAAAAAATATGTTGCCAGAAATCGTCAAATTAATATGCTTGTAATTCTCATGAAAATAAAACACATTTATGTGTTTTTCTTAAACGTGTTTAAAAATCTAATAAACCCAAACCATAAAAGGATTACTTATACCTAGGTGTTTTGAGATTAAGCCCATGTAAATTAGACTTTCACTTCAAAAAATTCCGACAAAGTTTAATTTAGCTTTAGAGTTTTGTTTGTATGTGAAGTTTGTTGGGAGAAAATGTAGCTTATACAAGTTACAATGTAGGATATAAAGAATAAATACCAACATTTTCGTATATTTTGGAAGAAAATATTAAAAATTTAGATAGCACGGGTTAATAATAAGTTATAGAAACTTGAAACTTGTAGAACATTTTTTAAAATTTATTTCAAACTCTTTTAACTTGTGGGAGCATTATAATTTAAACAAAAAACTTGAAATAAGGACCACCCTAGTTCACATGACATCTCAAATACATTTCTTACTTCTTCGAGATATGCATATGTGAACCTATGTATGTTTATGTAGATACCAAGTCTATAATTTTCCTGTTAATAAATTTAAAGTGTATTCAAAATTAAAAACCGAAAAAGAAATAATAACTTTTAATTTTTTAATCGATGATCGGAAACTCGTTTAAATAAAAATAATATGATTTTCTATCAATTCAAACAAACGTAATTTTGTTCAAATCATCATTAGTTATTGATTAACGTCATCATATAATCGATATATTAACATAGATTTTTTCATTATTATTAAAATATGAGGTATGTATTTATTGCAAAGTTAATAAACATGGTATACACTGGTTAGCACCTAAGACATACTATCATTTGTTTATCTCCCAATATTTTTGCTGAATACAGATACAATTATGATTTTCGTCTTCTTGTCATTTTCGGATACCTATAAATGCAATCCGAACCAACAAATTTATTATTAATGATACATATGTATGTATCAATTTCATTCACTGAAATGAACAACAGAAAGCAATATTATTTTTTTAATGTAAAGTAAAATTTATACTATTGCGGTAACTATATCATCCAAATAACTATATTAAGAAAGTAATAATTCATGATCTCTTGAAATCAAATGAACAATTGAAAACGTAAATTGTACGCGTTAAGCAGTAGGTACCACCACCAATTTCCGTGTGGTAGGTAAAACGGATTGGAAATTTAAATTCAAATACCTACCTAGATAGATCTTGTCATGTAGGTACCAATGTTAACGTTTAGGAATCGATCACAATTGAGATTAAGGTACATATGAGGATTACTTTGTGTTGTTTAACATTACTTTTACTTAAAGTTAGAAACAAATTGTTAATTTTTGCACAGGAAACAAATTAAAAAGTCTTACCAAAAAGAAAATAATTTGTTTTGACAAACTTATTACGAAATTAAATTACAAAATTATATTTGAACCAGTACCTACTTATAAATTTGTTTTAATTATGTTTATTCAACCGCAAACACCTATTTGACCGACGACGTTAAAACATGCACCAGAGACGCCATCATACATCGAAATCTCTCTATGCTAAGTTACAATGCTGACATTTATTTATACCTTAAGTACTTAAAAACATTGAAATACTCTTTAGCTGTATCTATTTATTATTTTGCGAGAATTACAATTCAAAACGACGTGCTGCATTTGGGGATGTATTTAAGGACGCACAAATAATGTAAGCCTCTTAATTACAGACAGTAATTTAAAAGACACCAGACATGTTCGTGGTAAATAAATGAGCGCAAATAAATTAAATTATGCTCGGAAATAATTTCGGCGGTGCCCACTTAGCTTTCAATTTTTGTTCGATCTTCGCTTTTTTTTACAAAACAACTTTTAATTGTAAATTTCGCCAAATTATTTTTAAACTACCCGACAATGACCCGATCGCTTGGCCAGTTTTTTATCACAAAGAAAATATGGTCTTCACTCAGATTTATCCAATAAAAAAATATTTTTTGTAAGAAAAAAAAATACTCACATTTTTAACATGCAGGTATTTATGTTTATATTTACGAGCTTTGAAAATTAGAAGCAAATATTTTTTTTTTAAGCAAATGAATGAGTATAACCGTTCAAGAACCGATAAGATCACATACTAAACTGAATTTATGTACTCGACAGCAATGTAGACTATTCTAGATGGCCCCAACTTTGAATTTCTTGCCAATGTAGAATCGGAATAATGTCTCTTGAAGACGGAAATATTCACGCAAATGATACTGTGGATTTGTAGAGTGTGTGTGTATTAGGTTTATTGTTTAACGAATTAAATCGATCAACTTGTGCTGAAGATGTCTTCTCGCTGATGGTGTGCACCTATTAACAGTTATTAAGAAGCCACCCTCCTTTATTTCTTTAATGTTGATAGGGTTATTGATGATAATGATACCATAGTAAAAAGAAAAGGGTTTGTTCCAGGTTTACTCAATGATGCCTCAAAGTTTAATTGGACATATATGTATTGCTCACGCAATTAGAAAGCTTTTTATGATACTAAAAGTTTGCAAATCGAATACATAATCATTGCCTTGACCTTCGATGCAGCTTTGTGGAGGACTTTTTAAATACAAGAAGAATGACGGACAAATGAAGGCTTGAATGAACAGTTGTGTGAAAAAACATTATGGATTTGGGAAACTTTGTGGTTTTGACAACAACGTATCTTTTTAAGAGGTAAAAATTAAAACCATTTTAACCCCATTCCTGCGAATACGTTCTACCCTCCCCTTTAACTTCAACACATACAAAATTATCAATATGTATATGTATGAATCCGTATACGATCTGTGCTTTCACGAGTGTGTCGTAAAAGAAATAATAGCAAAATTTTGAAATGTGTAGGTAGTAAATTATGTTCCTAGGGGATATAAAAAAAGGGAAGGTCCGCAAAATATTATTTTTGGGGTTCATTATTATTTTCTACATATGTTGTTATCTGTCTTGTCCTCAATTTCATTCGTTTTGTGGATGACAAAAACGTTTGAATAAATAACTGTTGATTGATTATACAATAAATATTAACAAAGCAAACCTCCTGTTTTAAGCTCGCGGGCGTGGCCTGGGGACTATTGGTATGATTTACCTGGGGGTCACCCCTACCTGTTAAAACAATAACCCAGACTACATGATTATTGATTTGTAAACATCTATGCTGGCGGTAGAGTGAAAAAAAAACGTGAACGTTCGTGTGCAACGTTACGTCGTGCAACGTTCCGGTGTGCAACGTTACGATCTGCATACTAGAATGGGTGCGTTCAGTGAAGATCTTAAGATCCCCTTCAAGCTAAAACAAGTCCGTTTCGGATCCGCATACGTTGATGTTTACACATATTAACCTTAAGCCCCGGCACTCACACAATTTTCGATGTGTAAACATCTATGCTGGCGGTAGAGTGAAAAAAAAACGTGAACGTTCGTGTGCAACGTTACGTCGTGCAACGTTACGGTGTGCAACGTTACGATCTGCATACTAGGATGGGTGCGTTCAGTGAAAAAAATCTTAAGATCCCCTTCAAGCAAAAACAAGTCCGTTTTGGATCCGCGCACGTTGATGTTTACACATATTAACCGCGAGCCCGGCACTCACACAATGAATTTTGGGTCTTCGTTGACTGGACTATTAATTATTTATTTTCAACTTACACCCAAACAAATCTTCGCTGTAAATTTAACAAAATGAGGCAATCAAATTTACAATAATTACTTCCAAATTTGTATATATCACAGCAAATGCACTCATGTTGACAATCGATTGCAAGTCTAACAGTATTTGCTTTTGTTTTCAAAGTAAAATTGTTAAAAGTGATCACAATTGCTTGGTGTAAGATTGACAGTGGGTTGTCAATTTTATTTGTTAAATATACAAATGAAACAAATGTCTTGAATAAGATGTCTTTCAATAGTAATAATTATTAGGAATACATTCAACGCTTTTTGCAAAAAAGGGACAAAAAGTGGAAAATTGAAAAAAAAAAAATATGCTCTAGAGATGCCTGAGGGCGAACAAATTTGTATTTGATCTGACAAGTCAATCTTAAATGACAGATCAAACACAACTTTTGGACACTATTTCACACACAGGCTTCTCTACCGCATGTTTTAATTTTTCACTTTTCCACGTTGTGGCAAAAAGTTATGAAAGTAGTTTAGCCCTCACCTCACAACTACAGTAAATGAAGATCTACTAACTATTTTAAACCGTGATTAAAAACACATCTGCATTTATCACAGATTTTTACTCAGGTACTGTTTTCAAAAGGGAATTTTGACAATGAGGTCGAAAAGAAAGATTTACTGGACTTACTGATATTTATCCTACCAAAGACCAAATGTTCAAGAATTTGATAAAAAAATTGAAATTGTAGATGAGGATAAAGAAATATTTTAGCACTTATACTTAATTTGTGTCGTTTTCGAATGGACGTTCGGAGCTACTCTTTTTACTCCAAGATATGGCTCTATAATTATGCCATAAATGAGTTTTGTAACTATTATTCTAAATAGGAAACATATAAATTCCTATAAATTCTTTAATCACAAATATTTCAATTGTTGGAATTTGGGGTTACGCCAGTACTGCTCTCAATGCCTCAAATACAAATTTATAAAATCGACAGCGCGAAATGTACAGTGATTTTCTCTAATAATTACAATATATTATAGAAACTATTTATTGTAGTAGCTATACATTGTAGTAGCCTGTACATTGGTTAGTGCATACATAGGACTGTCATTCTGGAACCTGAATATAAAAAAACGGCTACTGCCTCTTGGGAGGTAGTACCAAATCCTGAGTGTCTCTTGTCATTTGTAATGAATAAGTACTTCACATTATTAGGCTCTTCATGAGCTGTCACCATAGGCACCCGCAGGGAGGGCAAGGGGGGCACTTGCCCTCCCCTGGCTCTGTCAGCAACGAATTTTGTCTACCATCATTTTATCAGTTCTTAATAGGGAATTTTAACTAATTGCTCATTTTGTCCACTTTTTCCGTCAAATTCCATAGGTTGACCCCCCTGACTCTGGACCTTGGTTGAATTATTCCCTAAGTTCTATCTTCTTGCCCCCCCCCCCCCCCCCCCCCCCCTTTGTAGACAATGAAAATTGTTTACTGTTCATAAAAATGAATTTAATTTTTCATTTCGCGTTGAAAAATTGTTCACGCGCCCTTGCGTCTTGGTTAGCTATACGATGGTCCGTCTTCCTTGGCAGCTCGGGTCGGTTCATCAATCGGGTTAATCCGCGTTTCAAGTATTTCCTTAAATCTGGCAAAATTACTTAGTCAAATCACAGCCGAAGCTGGTAAAAATCGCAGTTAATACTGGTAAATATCGCAGTTACTACTGGTAAATATGGGGGAAGTGGGGGGAAGTTTTCAAGTCGTGCTGGCCCTTTGGTCTGGTGAGAACTTTGGTCTTATATCGGGACCCACTGGTATGATAGCTTTATTCTTCTGAACACACTATGATTTTGTCGTTTGTATGGCCGCCTCTTATCTTATTCTGCGGCCAAACCACGGATGAGCCGTAAGGCAATAAAGTGTTGAAATTTACTATATACGACGTCATCATTTCTTAGCCTGTATGCAATAATGTTTTCCTATATCAAAGAACAAAGGGACGGGTATGGTGTTCTTTCCATCTCCTGCTGCCAACATGGTAATATAACGGGTGCGCGGAAAGAGGTTTGTTTGTTATCAATTGTATTGCTCACCGTCAGTCGGTGTTCTGGAACCTTGACTTCTGTGCTTACATATGGTCATCATGGTAATATAAGGGGCGAGCGGCAACGGACTTGTTCGCTATCATTTGTATAGCTCGCCGTCAATGTTTAAACAACGAGCCCTTCAACTTTATTGCTCGTGTTCGAATTTGAATTTTTTAGTCTGCTTGCTCACAATAGCTTATTACTCGTCGATACTAGAACCATAGTCAGTCGCAAATATTTTACAGGGATTTGAACAGAATTTATTAATTCTAAAAAATCAGATCATTTTCTTAAACAATCATTTTGAAGAAGATCGGGAGAATGCTGACAATTCTTTCAAAATGCTTTGCGATAGGGCTTTGTCAATCAGAAACGATTGGATTTTTTGATCCGATCATGGAAAAGTATTGATGACTGAAATCACAAATTTTCGTTTAAATCGATGATTCTCGATTTTTCATCCCAATCTCAATCATTTCGATGATTCTCGATTTTCTATTCCAATCTCAATCATTTCAATGAATTTCGTTTTTCGATATTAATATATTTTATCGGAGAAAAGAAATATGGGTCAGAAGGTTTCCATCAAATCGGTACAATAATCTTTAACTTCGGAGATTGAATTTCATCGAAATCGAAATAAAAAACTTGTCTTAGTTTGACAGGTGTCAAAATATGCATTTTTGGTAGGGCGTATCGATAAACGGAGTACGCCAATTTAGGAGGTGGAAATTACCTAAAGTCATGCCAGTTCTCTAGGTCCATTAGAACACTTTTAATTTGACAGGTGTCAAAATGTCAAATCATTTCCGAAAATATGCGCTACGTAACGTTGTACATCGTATCGTCGCACAGAGGAAAGTCCACGTTTTTATTTCACTCCACCGCCGACATATAGATACACATCAAAAATCGAGTCGGAATAGTATGAAATAATGAATTGAGTGGAATTAAAATGATCGAATGATCGATTGATTAAAATGATCGAATGATTTTGGTAATCGATTCTTGAACGATTCGATCATTTGAAATGAACGATTTACACAGCCCTACTTTGCGAAATAAATGAAAAATGTTTGTGTGAATCAGGTATTGAATTGAGGTACCCAAAAATTGTAAAAAAAAAAAAAAACTCACTGATTAAATATTCCTTCGTCCTCACCCGAAAATTGTTTTAGAACATCGATTTTCGTTTCTTACTTGCATTCTCTGATAATGCCGTTTAAAGAGCGTTTTCAGAAGAAAATAAGTCCACATATTCAATATTTCAGTTATCTTCTAAAAATATGCAGAGCATGGACTCACCCAATTTCAATTTGATTGTCCAAAAGAAAACTGAAAAATAATGAAGCTGAAGATCGCTGCATCGAATGTAAAAATTTTATTTGTGAGGGAATCTGTAGGTATTTTGAGATGATTTTTCAAAAATTTAAAATACATTGTGTTAGGCGTAGAATTTTCTAAACGTGATGTCATTTATTTTTTTTTTAATTTTGCTGTTTAATATTTTTTTTTTTATTAAAAATCGTTAAAAATAATATTTTTTTTTTTGTTGGAGAACCTACGTCACACCAATTGTTTTTTGAAAAAAAATAAATTCCCGTCAGCAGAGCTTTCTTTCAGAACATTAAGAAAAGCAAAAACTTGGCTAATGTCAAAAATGAGCGATGGAAGGCTTGATGCGTTGTGTATGATGAACAATCAAAAAAATCTAGTAACAGAAGATACGGAGTCTTATAGTAAAATTATATATTATTTTGGTAAACAACAACGAAAACTGCAATTCCTGTTTTCAAGGAATAAAAATACAAAAAAATAGTTTATGTCTTGTTGTAAGCATAATTATAGTATTTATTATTACTATAAAAGGAAAAAGGTAAGTAGCATAAAAAAAATTAAATCAATTTTCAAGGAAATATAACATCGCCTTAAAAATGTAATCAAAATGTTTTGTTTGCGCCCCCTGGCAAAAATTCTGAGGGCGCCTATGACTTTCACACCAAAAAATTTAATTTATTTTTTTATGCTATACATTCAACAATGAATGCTGTTGCATCGACAAATTTTCTGACTGTAAAATTTAGAACAGATGTTGTTATTTTCAAAATTCGGTTTTGGAATTCCCAACTATGTCTCTGTGGGTTAAATTGAAACAAGTGGTTATCAGGTGGATTATGACAGTTAATGCAGTGAAACAGCTTTTTTGAACTTTTCTACAACACATTTTTTTTCGGTGTAATTGCTTATGATCTACTCTTTTCTCAGCGTAAACTGTCAGTTAAGCTCTAATGTTGAACTTAAAGATTTAAGTTTCGTTTCAAATAGCTGCCATACAACTAATTTGGTTTTTTCCAATTTTTGTTCGGCTTAAACAATTTTTATTTTGTACATGGAATGATTAAAAAATTGAAAGAAATTTGCATTTCAGGTTTTTCACTATAGAATTCACACTACCATTTCATGTCTGTTGGCAAAATGGTCTTATTTTTCATTCATTTTCGTCTATCTCTTGTAATTATTTTACAAATCGGTCCTTCTAAACAGTTCAAACAATATTGCATTTAAACGTATTGAAAATCAAAATATTTTTTAATCAAAACAAAAAATTAATTCTTAAGTGCATTTAACCTGTTTTTACATTTTCTTTTAATAAGCAAGTTTGGTTAAACTTCGATGTTTTTTTCAACAGCTATTGATTGTACAAAAAAGAAATTGTCATTATCATTTGTACATATTTAAAATTACATAACCTTTAATTCTTGCCTTCACATTACAAAATAATTGAAATTGATAGTTTTCGAGAAATTTGCAAAAAACTGAATTTCATCCAGAAACTTAATCCCGTGTCCAAATTAAGGCTACTTTTACGTAAATATCAAAGCCACAAATATAAAGCACTCCATCTCTCTAATTCAGCATTGGAAAGAATGTCTATTTTCTTAGGCTATTCAGGTTGCATGCATTCAAAACTTGCCCTATAGTACCGATCGGAAGTGAAAATGTAATGTAAATGCATTCGGAATGCACTTATTTCGCATAAGGCTGTATGAACAAATTAAACAAAAGCCATAGCAGCTCTCTCAACTCAACGCCACGCACAATGTCAGCATATCGTCAATAGCTGCAAACTTCATTGTTGTTGACCTGGTCATCACCGCGCGGCGCCACGCGCCGCCCGCCGTCGGCAAACAAAGCAAGAAATTATGAGGATGAAACAAAAGAAGAGAGCGAAAAATGACAACAACAATCTTTGGTGATGATCACGACGGCACAAACATCTAAATTAATAACAAACTCTCCGCAAAAATTTGAAGGTACGACCTTGAATTTTCCGAGCTTTACAATATAATGTATACATACATGGTTATTAAACACATGGCACCTGAAATAATTCTTATATTGGAGATGGTGTTTGCTGTTAATGGTGTTGCAGTGTTTACAAATACATAATACAAGTAATATAAACGATAAAACAGACGATTTTTGTTTTAATCTGGGCAATGCATTTATTTATTTATTCACAGAGCTATAGACTAGCTAAAACATACATACATAAATGATTAGGTCTATAATAGATACAAAATAAGTAAACTGTATTTCTGTGCCTATGTTTCGTTAGGTTGTATATTGTACATAACGTATTGTATATGAGCTTATTTTAAGAACATTTATAGGTATCAGAAGTTCTTGCTCTCGTCAAAGGTTGGCCTAGCCCTACCCTCTCCAGATTCTCAATGAGAGATACATGTATTTTTGTTTTAGAAGTCTGAGTGTCTCTGTTTAAACAAACAATCATTTATAAAGGGTTGAAACCCAGTTTCACAATAGGAGTAAGTGGTAATTATCTGGTCAATATGGGAAACATAAGTTCCACTTATTCCGGTAGGTAGGTGAATTTAAATGTTTTATTGAAAAAATTTATTAAAATTTTTTTTATTAAGAAAAATGTAGTTGATTAGGTAATCAAAAAAAAACCCAAAGTGAAAATATTTAAATAACATTTTAATACAGCTATGTCAACGAACTACCTTGGGCTAAAGCCTAGCGCGCTGCTGATACAAACCAAACAAAATAATTAAAACAAAATGTCGTTTTGCAACAGGTACCTATCTACACTGCTCAACGAGCTAAAGTTTTAATTGTAGCAGTTTATTTGGAGAAATTTCCACTCTTTCGATGGTGTAGTTGTTGAAGACCTCAGAAAAACTTTGTTTCGCATCAGCAGCATGTAGCATTTTGTATTTTGAAAGTAGAATAATTCATGTCGCATATTTTTTGTTGCATGCCACATATTGTTGCATGAGACATATGAAACATGAAACTTTTAGGTAATATTTGTTGAGTTATTTGATTTAATTATAAGTTTATAAGTGAGCATATTTAAGCAAAAAACATACCTTTTTTAAAAGCACACAATCTAAGACTGAGCCATACAGTATATAAGACAAACTCTTATTTCTTACAGTGCAATCGCCTCTGAAATATGAAATTTTATCACGCTCAATGCGATATAAATATCTCCAAATGAGATTTATTTTTTTCTGGCAGAGTCATCAGTGGTTGACCCAAATCTAAAAAAAAATCGAAACAAATTGTGTTTGTGCTGGGAATATGTGTATAGATCAACGTTTTTCTAAGCGCAGTTTTGAGGAACCATATTTGTATCCGCATGCGAAGTCTTCTATACGTACGGATCCAAAACAGACTAGTCTGACTGAAGTGTGACCTCGTAACGTCACACAGAGAAAAGTCCACGTTTTTATTTCACTCTACCGCTAGCATAGATACATAAAAACACATTGATAAAAGTTTCTCACTGAGAGAAACCGAAAAAAGTGATTTTTGTTAACAGTCCAAAAGATGAGCGTGATATAAAAAGGTTGAGTTTTACTTTTGATCTCTGCCAATATATCTTTTCATATATATAAAAATGAAGGATGATGATTGTTTTTCGTCCAATATGAACACTTAAAAGAGGCATTGTTGAAGAAGAAAGTTGAAGAAATCTTTTTAATAATTTAAAAAAATCTGAAAATTAATAAGATTAATATGATAGTTGATTTATGGGTACTTTTTGATGCTAGATCAAATGAAACGAAAAACATAACGAAAATGTGACAGAGGAGTCTTCGAACATAATCCTTTAATAGATGTAAAGTTAACTTTAACTTAGAAGCTTAAGATTTGAAAGTAAATTTAAAATAAATTTAAATAGATCATTTACATTTGCACAAGGGATATTACTATTTAAACTTACCAATTGATTTTTGTCTCTATTCAGCCTATTCTTATTCACTGTGTATCCTGCAGTCTGTTACACAACCTGTTTTAAAAGATATTAGAAATTGAATTTGGGTTATACTTTAACCTATTCAAATAATTTTTTTTTAAGTTCACAAATCAATATAATATTAAAACAAAAAGTACGCATACGCCCGAGTGTACACTTAAATTGTTCTGAATATATTTAAAATAAATGTGCGACTTGATCACACGAATTTACTACTGTGGTTTAAAGAAAGAATTTAGTTTAACATTTAAGAAGAACATACATATATTACATAATAGTTTATTAATACAATTACATTATTTTAGATAAAGTACCTATGGAAAAAAGTTAAAAGTATAGTATAGTATTGTATATTAAAAAAAGCAATCATAAAAAATGGTAGGAACTTCAAATTGTTTCAAATACTTGTTTACAGAAGTTTTAACAAAATCATTCAAGAGATATACGCGAATATTCCAACAGTTTCGATTTCTAAATATTCTTTATATGAACGAAGTTTAATCAAAATTTTAAGAGCCATATTCGAACAAATTAAAAAATATTGCGTGGGAGCTTCCCGTTTTTAGATGAGTTCACACAAAATTTTGTTTTTTTTTTATGGAGTTAAAAAAAAATGCTCTTCATAGAAATTGAAGCAAATTGGTTGGCCTACTTAGATTCAAGTTCGATTTACTTATGTAAACATGTACATAGATACAAATGGCTACACAGATATAAATCCCAATTCAACTTAAGTTATGCCGAAAATCAATTTTGTCCATCATAGTATATGATGGACAAAATTGTTAAGTTTGTTTAAGGTATCGAAATAGCCAATATTTTCTTACCCTACAGACCAAGTACAAAAGTTAGTTTTATATCTAGGTACTATATTTTTAGCGATTTGTTTCAATTTCTTGTTTCCGATTCTTGCAGACAAGGACACAGGAATGCTTGATAATTGTAAGTTGTATATACAAAAAGTGAAACGAAACCAACGACCCAAACTAAAAATAGTGTCCCTGGTTAATACTTATTCTTATTAACTTGAAATAAAAGACTGGCAATCCAAATTAAGTAAAGTAATTCAAAATTTTTTTTCGATATTTTGTTTGTATAAGAAAAACACTTCCTATAACGGTACTTAACAAACTTATAACAGATAATTTATTGCTATACAAAAATATTTAGGCGCATATAACGCAAAAAAGTTAATAACTCATCTTCACCTTTGTTTTTCATAACGGTCGCAATTCGACTTGGGAGTGTTCCCACATGATTGTAACAGCATTCTTAGTTACGCCATCCCGAAATTCTTGGATCTTTTGCTTTAATTCGCTTATGTTCTTAGCTGGATTTGTCCTCAATTCTTATTTCATTTTCCCACACAAAGTCTCAATTGGAAAAAGATCGGGGCTATTTGCAGAACACATTAGCACTGGAATGTTGTGTTCTCGAAGCCAGCTCATATTTGGCTCGGCTTGATGTTGAAATGTAAGACAATCATCTGGAGGGTAAAAGATGGCGCTTCAAGATGAATTACTGGTATTCATAGTGCCTTCGATGAAACAAAGGTTGCTCACTGCTTGGGCTGCCATACATCTCAGAACATAACTGATGCATTATATTTTGTTTTTCAGCGAAAACAATCTGGGTGGAATGCTTCAGCTTTCGTTCTTAAGACTCTTAATTGAGAGTCTCTAACACAAGACTCATCGCTCCACGAACCCATTTTAGCCGCTTCCTTGTATGTAAAGGAGTTAAAAGTGGTTCTTCTTTTGTCGATTTGTAAGGAATAATGGCACCAAATTTTAAACAGCCTGTTGTTAACGTTTTAGCATGATACTAGTTAACACTTTACTAATCTTAAAGTTTTTTACTAAAATGTTGTTAGTTTTAAACACTTTTTAACTAAATAGTATCACACTAAACCCATTTCCTTACGAAACTCAAGCTGAACGCCCCTAAAACAGTGACATTTCGTGCAAAAAATGAAGCAAACATACATTTTTAAAATGTTTGTATATCAAAGTGACATGTGGATTTAGTAATACGTTAAAAGATAAAACAGCAATCTGGCCGATTTTAACTTTAGTAAAATGTTAAGAGATAGTATCATGTTAAACTCGTTTAAAATAAGCAAAATTTTCTTTTAAACCTAGAATCATACTAAAAATGATTTAACACTTTACTAAATCGTCTAAAATTTTGCGCCAATAATTTTAAAAGACTGAATAAAAATAATTCCTACACTACAACGGTAAAAATTACTTTAGAAAATGTATATCAATTTTTTTTTCAATTTTCTAATACGCGTCTCTTGAAACTTATTTTTTTAAAGTTATTTTCCACTCTAAGGTGATTTTGGTGGTTGTAGCTTGACGATCTCTTTTTAGAATTCTTCTCAAAGTTCTTTTGTCACGACCGGACGCAATTGATGGCCTTCAAGTTTTCTTCAATAGGTTCACATTTCCGGTCTTTTTGATTAAATTAATTATATTTTTTTCCGATATCCTATGCCAAAACATATTGTTTGTAATTTTTCTTACTTCTTCGTTACTCCTTCCGATATAAGCAATTGCCACGCAGTTGAATTTTTACTGCGATTCCAATCAAAGCATGCTTCACTTAAGACAACCATATTTTAATAACTTTTAATAAACCAAGCCTAGGCCAACTCTTGTGCGATGAAAAAACTACTGGGCATACTATTTTGCAATAAAATAAACTGAGTTAACAAAATTAATTTATTGTTTCAAATTGTTGGTTAAATTATAGAGACCACATATTTTGGATCCATTCCAATGCAAAAATATCAACTTTTCATTAATTCTGTATATGATTAAAAGAAATAGGGAAATTAGTATGAGAAATATTACAATATTAGGCCAACTAAAAAAGTATCTGGAATTCTTATCACATGGTAAGGTATTTATGATTATCGTTATTTTGTGCTTCTCTTTGGTTGGTTTGTCATACAAAAGCTGCCAAAGTTAAGAGTGGTTTGAAAAAATGTTTAAAAGCCACGTTATATCTCATTAAGTACAGAAATATCAATGTACTGTAATGTAAAGTTTCTCTTTAAAGTAAGGTTAAGTAATAGCTACGTGTCATGCCTTTCAAACCAAACGCTTGACATTGACAGCAACAAAAGTTGTTTAATTTTGCTTAACTGTTGTAAACATATTTACTTTTTTGCTTAAATTATAAAGTTATTATATTCTTTTTTCTCTTCTACTTGTTTAAATATTAAATAGCAATGCTTATTTTAATTCAAATTTAACTTTATTTTTGTATATACTCTTTACATGTTTGGAATAAAATTGCTAGACTTAATTTTATTTAAACTTATTGTTATATGTATATTTAAATGTGTGGTACAGTTTGATCGATACTCACAAAAAAAATGGCTTAATAAATAAGTAAGTATAGGTACTAGAAGACTGATTTAAACTTCTTCCATCTCAAAATAGTTTCACTTTTCACTAAAAGCTGGTTTTTATTAAATTGATTAGTGTTTAGGCAAGGTAGCAACCTCTACAAATCTCCATCTATAATGATTCATGCGATGGCAGTAACATAAGATCATGGCAAATAGAAACTTTATTTCAATTATCGTTAAGGTGCTAAAATGTCTTCACACGGCTAAGCAAACCATACTAACATTTATTAATAGATGACTAAATACAACTGTATTTTCATTTTGTTTTTTATTTTGATTCTATTATCAAATATGCCTTAGTTTGTAAATGTTTGCAGCGTTCCAAAGAATAGTTATGATAAAAAAATGAAAATGAAATGCACATGTAAACGATTTGATTCCTCATATTTATGTATTAAGGGGTCAGTTATATCTATCATTGAAAATTTTAACTTAAAATTAAATTTTTCTGAAGAATCCTGTTTCTGAAGCTGATGAGATTGGTGAGATTTTTAATGATATCACATTGATATTTAACTGAAATTTCCAATAATACATTTCAATAAAAGATATAACACGCCATGGCACAAAAAACACATATCAATATTTCATAATCATCATCGACTTGAAAGCTACTGTCCTACCAAAATGATTAAATAAACAAATGAAAGCAATGCGCTCTAGCGTATAGGGAGAGAATAATACAATATTTGGTTTGTGATACCACAGAAAATACCAAAATGATTAAAATTAACAAAATAACTCACGCGATCAATTTCAGCCAGCGTACCTTTACGAGAACTATTGAATTTTTGATTTATGTTATAATTTGAACCCGACTCACAATTGTAAAGATTAAATACTGTAAGTTATAAAAATGTAGTAAATATTTGTATGAATATTAAATTGTATGTAGGTGCGCACTATAACACGGAACTTGTTGTCATTCCTAATATAAGTAGGGTAAAATAAGGTTTAAATGATAAAGGGTTGAAAAACTATACTCAAATTGTGTGTGATAGCTACTTTATATTGTTTAATCAATTTAAAATATAAAAAAAAAAGATTTACCAAAACAATCTTGAATATCTACGAAACAAGATAAAAACGTTTGAAATCGATAAATCGATGGTTGGAAAATAATTCACAATTAATCAGGGTTATAATTTAGTGAGTACATATGTATTCGTTCATCTCAAATCTACTAGCTTCATTTTATCAATTGATATAAGTGCACTTAGAAATCTATAACTTTGTTTCTAACTTTCGGATTATTATAAGGTCTTTAAACAAAGATGCCCATTTTACTATGGAGCTTTGGCCCAGAGTGTACACGAACGAGTTTGGTATCAAATGAAAGGTGACGTAAAGTCCGATACATGAGTAAAATATTTTCAAAATCATTCATGGGAAAGTCGAGATATTCGGGCTTGAAGTTGCCGATTGGAAAATAAGGATTTCAGATTTTTAATTGACGTAAAAAAATGATATTGGTATCAAAGGAATTTTTCTTGTCTTTAAAATAATAACAAAGTTATTTTGAGATATTTAGTTTTAACTTCTAAAAAAGCCACTTTTTTTGTGCTGACTTTGCCACAGCGATATTTCAAAAAATTCAGTGGTAATATATACTTTTTTTAAGCTCTAGTGAAAAGCTTATTTTACTACCTTTAATTTTATGTAAAATTAAGTGTACTTAATTACATAAATACCTAATTATAAAGAAAACATTTCTCAAAAGGCTTGAGGTAGCATAAATAATGCATATTTTCCACTGTTAACATATTATAATAGCGACATTATTTATATATAATAATAATCAACTAGGTAGAGTTGTAATTTGCTTGCAATTTCTTCAGGTCGAAGAGCGATGGGATGCTGCGGTGGTATTTAAGTTTTGCAAGGCTCGAACAGTTCTTGGAAAATATTTTATTGATATACATATGATTGGGATCGAAACTAAAAAAGTTGAAAATAGTATTTCCTTTTTACATCCACTATTATTTATTTTAAAACCCGTCCGTTAGCAACCACTGTAATTTGAGCTAGAGCCTAAATGGGTGCACCAATTTGCTTCAAACTTGGTACAGAGTGTGGCGTGTCTAAACGTTGTTTTAAGTCAATGTATAAACGCGTCACATACTTACCTACATTCCGTACCTCAAATTCTGTTACATACTTATCTACATTCCGAACCCCGATTTCTGTTACATGCTTACCTACGTGTCATATTTTTATCTTGAACTGTACTAAAATAAAGTTCTTGAACAATTCAGCTTACGCCATCTTATTTCCTATTCATTCTGATTCTGATTCCAAACGTGACTGTGGCAAGTCGTTGTCAATTAACTTTTTTTGGCCAGATACTTGTACATCCTTTAAAAACTAATTAAAACTAACTTAAGAATAAAACTAATAAATAAAAGATTATACTTAAACTATAAAAATAAGAATTTTGATTGACGTTCCAGCCTGGTGCATTAAAGAGTGCACGAATCAAATTTATTGTGCATCGAAGGGTGCACACAGAGTATTTTTACGTGATTCACTAGAGGTAAATTCGAATTTTCGTTTTAGCTCATCTGAAACGGTTAGCTGCCATACAAATATTTTGGTTATTTCAAATTTTCTCAAAAACGGCTCAAACGATTTTGATTAAAATTCATATCTGTAATAATCAAATCAATTGTAAGAAAACTGCATCTCAGGTTTTTCTCAAAAAATTCATATAACGGAATTTGGTATTCCACGTGTTTGGAGAAAATTGTCTTATTTTTAGGTTATTCAAGTATATCTTTTTTATTGTTCTACCGATTTTGTAATTATTTTTCAGTCGAGTGCTTCTCAATAGTATAAATATTATTGCATTTAAATATTTTGAAAAACATAGATTTATAAACACAAAAAAAAAAACAAACAAAAAAATCAATTTTTTGGTGGGTACTTTTGACTCTTTTAATATTTTTTCGTTGTGTTTAACATATCAAAATAACATTATTTTTTTAAAGACAAGAAAAATACCTTTCATTTGATACCAATATCGTTTTTCTATGTCAATTATTTCGCCCTTTATGGACAATTATTTGGAACAAAATTTGAAATCCTTATTTTGCAAACGGCAACTTCAAGCCCGAATATCTCGACATTCCCATGAACGATTTTGGAAATATTTTACTCATGTAACGAGCTTCACGTCACTTTTTATTTGATACCAATCTCGTTCGTGTACACTCTGGGCCAGAAATGGGCAATTCCCTTTAGAATGCTATAAACCATGCCTACAAAATATTGTAAAGTAAGAGTGATCCCAATTCAGAATAAAGTCGCAGTCCGCTCTAAAAAAGGTTAATTATATAAAAAGAAGGTAGTACCTAAATAAAAATTCAAACGAAAAGAAAAATTGTTTTTGGAACTGAACTTATGGATGTTTTATTTATGTGATCTACAAGTAAAATTGCAAAGTATGAGTGATATACAATACATACATAAAACAGAGTAAATGCTTTCAATGGGTCTTGTGAATAAAAAAAAAAAGTAAAACATTTTTTTAAAGGAAGCTAAAGCCAACTAGTCATAGCTTTTACTAGCAGCTTAAGCTGGACAGTTCTAGCTTAAGCTTTGTTTTATGTGAATAAAGAAATGATCGTGCTTAATAGCTTGAGCTGGAAAATTCTAGCTTTAGCTTCGTTATTTAAGATCTTGGTTTTTATTCACATGTTTTGACTTAGATAGCTTTATCTAAAACTGTTTTTATATAGACCGAATAGAAAAGAAAGGTTGTTTTGCATTTTGTTTTGTCATAACTTTTTATCTGTTCTATAGGGCAAACATTGGTTGCGGGTACAAATTTTTTTTATCATATTGTCCGTCAGTCTCTGCTGAAGCTATTTCATTTCTGCGCTGCTGCCCTCGTCTACGAAGGTTTATTTCGCTTGAGTTGTTATCATCAATTTGGTCTTCATCTAGTGTTTGTTTTTGTTGTATGTCTGGTCTATATGGCAGGGAAGAAGGTTGAAGATCGTGGTGCCAGATTGTGGTGCACGCAGCAACAAATGACAAGAGTGGGAACCATGCTTGTTGTTACATTCATTTTGTATTGCAGACATGAAAACCACTGCTTTACTTGGCCAAAACATCTCTCTTGTCTAACGTGCTGTCGGCAGAATATTTCATTGTATTTTTTTCCTGCATCTGTTTGCGGCTTTTGTAAGGTGTTTGAAGCCAAAGGGTAATTCCGTACCCAGAATCTATAAGAAGTATAGCATTTACCTGAAAATTCTCGTTCATGGATGCATAAATTGATGATTTTTTCAAGATCCATGAGTCGTGAATTGACCTTGGGCTGCATTGAATGTGGCTTGTACATTAAGGCTGTGGAAGCCTTTCCGATTAATGTATTCATCAGAAAATCTCGGGAGTTAGAGATAGCAATATGGGTGCAGTCTTTTGCCCCAAAGGCTCCGGGAAACGTTTATTTTTCCGCCCATTTTGTCTTTTCTGTTTCAATTTCTCTGTGACTCGACGGAAATCTAATATGAATGTGAGCCTTTTCCATAATCTTGGTGGCTAGGTGCTTAACAGTCTTGCATACAGAAGAGCACTCAACTCCAAAATCTTGTAGTACACCGCACTGAAATCCAGGTTAACACAGATATCTCAAAAATATCTGTATTCTCTGCCAAGAGGTCAGTGCACCTCCCCTACGCTCTGTTGAATCTCCTTTAAGGTAATCAGAAAGCAACTGAACATTTTCTTTTGAAAACCGAAATAAACTATGAAAATCTTCATCACTAATTTCTAACCGTTTCTTATACAATTTTGGTTTTCTTATGCCTATAAACTCGGCCATACTCGCACTATAACTAAACACAATAATAAAAATAAGAAATAGTCAAAGGTTTCTAGACCAGTAAAAAAAGTCTTGATTTTTTTGTAGCTTTAACTATAATATTCTAGTTTAAGGTATTTTTATTCACACAAATTGAAGCTTAGCCTGGAAAAACAAGTTAAAACTAAATGAATTTAGCGTTGGCTATTTTAAAATAGCTATTACTAAAAGACATCTTTAACTAGCTAGTTAAAGCTTATTTTTGATTGATGAACTTGTTTAATAAAAACTTTGTTCCAATGCACGCGGAAAACTAGTAGATACCTAAATATTTTGTATCTGTAGGAATTACATTATTTTTTCAAAGTTACTAAAAAGCGGGCGGTATGCTTAAAATACAGCAAATTATTTTACTGAGGATTTTCTATTCTTATATTTTGGATGCATAAAAAGGGAGTTAATACTTAAAATAAAAGCATATACTTTTTCGGATGAATTTTTGTAGTAAATAATTTTTTTGGAATCCATAAAACTAGTATGTACCTACTTTTTTTTGCAGGAAATACTGCAAATTTTTCAGTTTGCTATTGACCAACTTGAAAATTCCATAGCATCTCCTTTTTTTTGCTTTTGGTAGTTTCGTAAGATGCTTTAGTCAAAGATCAAGTTTATAAAGGAAAAGTTTTAATTCTAATAAGAATGGCAGCATATATACGTGTTTACTCCACAAAAGTATATAAGGAACGAAGATCGGGGACTGATTCAAATTTCTAGCATTCAATAAAGAATGAAGAAAGACGAAAACCGTAGAAAATGTAGGTATTTACCCTTGGGTGATATGCATAAAACGGAAGTTTTTCCTACAAGTAAAAGATTACAGTAAATACTATAACTTGCAGTAGAAGGTTCAAATTATAGTATTTGCTTCATTTCATATGCATAAAATATAGTTCCTACTTTCTTGCAAATACGTTCAGTATGTACTAAATTCACCCAAGTAATTACTATAATTCATCGGAAATTGATGGTAGATACTTTTTTTATATTATTATTATCGTGTGTACCAAAAAAATGTTTTGAAAGTTGTACGGCTTAATCCTATTGAATAAAATGTACCGTTTCTTAATTTCGTGTATTGTTAACACCTGTTTGTACTATTTCGATAATCTTTTACTAAAAGGCGAGCAGTCATGAGTAACGAAAGTTTATCAATCAGCCAAATGCACTTAGCGTTTGTGCGCATCTAGTAAGTTAACATACGACTATTACATTACAGTTATATTGAAAACACACTTGTCATAACAAAAATCAGTCTAATATAAACAATGCCAAGATATCACCGGAAGATGCCACAAAGACAAAGTGACCCATAGTCAAGTACATGATATTAAAATCAGAACAAGTTCAATCATGGATGAAATCGATACTCGTGTATTGTAGAACTCCAGACTCCAAAAGATGACATCATCCTCTCCCACCATAAAAGTTATAATTATAAAGCTAGTTTTTAAGAAATAAAGAGATCGAAGTGATCGGTGAAGATTTAGATAAATCTTTTTAAAACTTACTATATGTAGTAGGAATATTAATTTTGTATACTTATGAATAAATCGCAACAACCTTCTAGTTATAAAGAAAGCTAAATCAGAGGCTGTTAAGCTATTTATTGAGGGATATAAACATCAAACTGGTGTTGAACTAAGCGAGGAGCAAGTAAAGACGAAGCTTAAGGATTTAAAGAATGACGTGAAGAAGAAGACAGTCCTTAAAAAATGGGAAGTAAGCCAATTTAGCTTTAAGAATGGGAAGTTATGTTTCAAGGTCTTTCGAGTGCTGATGAAAATCCATCTATCTGCTGCATTCCTGGTAAGCATTTTTATATACATATAATATATGTGTATTTTGCACTAAATTAATTAGTGTACATACATACACAGGTGGTTTATCTGTTGGAGCAGATTATACTAAACAAGGATCTGAGATGGAAGCTTCAAAGAAACAAAAAATCTTACAAATGGCGAACTTCAACTTTTGGTATTGCTCGAACAGTTGAAGCTTATAAAAATGCAGCAAGACGAGTTCGAAAAAATTAATAAAAACCACAACGACCAAGGGGAACTGAACATATGCGCCTTCAATAGTTCCACAATCAATATAATAAGTGACAGTGGATCAACGTATTTAAATTTATAAAATTTTGTATAACTTTTTTCAGTTTCTATTGAAAGACGCATTTTTTTAGTGGACCTTTCTTTGTATTTTTATTTATTATATTTGTGTAGGTATATGTATACATATACGATTTGTTTTATTTTTGTTATATTATGAAGCTTTGTAATGTATGCAATAAATTTCTATAAATTTGAGTTCGATATAATTTCTGATATTTCTACACTGGGCATCAGTTCGACATCATCATTAACAGTATTTCCATTTTCTCTGCTATCTGGAAATTTGAAATTATTATAATCTTTCAAGTGTTTTCCAATATTGTGCAAAACGAAACAAGAAACTTATATTTGGTATATTATCTATGTGAAGCCGAATGCAATTTTGAAGAATGGGAAATCTTTTCTTCAGTTGACCAAAACATCTCTCAATTACAACCTTCTCTTTGGAATACAATTTGTTGTAAGATTTTTCCTGGTTACTTCTTTGGTTTTTAAAAGGTGTCATTAACCCAGCTGTAATTCCATAACCTTCGTTGCCCAGCAGAACAATGTTGGTGGCATTTCTCGTTATGGGTTCCAGAAAACTGTTTCTCCAAATTCTGGAATCGTGGACTGAGCCCGGCCATTGGCAATCAACACCCGTAAAATATTCCATTGCAACCCATGTAGCTTGGATATTTATGGAAGGATATCCTTTTCGATTAATTTATTTTTCCGAATGTAATCGTGGTTTCATTATTTCAACATGAGCGTAGTCCAACGCTCCTATGCATGATGGGAAGCTGTATTTGCTAAGCCAATCGTGTTTTGCTCTCAGCTGTTCTTCATAATGCGAAGGAAATTTAATCCAATGCGACGCTTTGTCTTTTATTAATTTTGCTACAAAATTAACAGTTCTAGAAACAGTACTCTGATGTACGCCTATATCTTCAACAACGCCAATTTGAAACCCAGGATCTCCAACGCACCGCAAAAAAAACTTCATCTTCTCTTGATGAGTAGTTGCCCCTCCTCTTTCTTCAGTTTGAATTCCTTAAAATATATTATTTACGAACACAATATTAACTATATAAAATTATTTTGGGGAAAAGTTAGTACAAACTTGTTATTATTAATTAACCAACAAAAAAACCTATATTTCATGTCTTTTCCTTGAGCTCACTTTTGTTATTTTATTACAACTTTTTTATTATTACATACTATTTTTTGTGTTAAGTTTCAAAACTGAGTTACAATTTTTTTGAATAATACTCTTAATTGGTTAGTTGTAATTGCTTACCAATGAAATATTCACTTATCCAATCTACGTTTTCTCTCTCAAAACGATAAAGTTGTTTGAAATTAGATTCCGAACCCGATCTTCGATCTTTGTACACTTTTTGAGAATTAATACGTACCAATTCCGCCATTCCAGTAAAAATTAACAGTAACCCAGTTTCAATAAATTAAGCGACCTTATTGCTTCAACTTCAGACCCAAAACTGTTATTCTTTGGTTTAACGGATACCTAATTGCGGGATTAGAGCAAAAAGTATGTACTGCGAAATTTTCAAGTTCCTGGGTGATATACATAAAACATAGTAAATGCTTTTAGTAGAGAATTTCTAAGTAAATACTATTTATGGTATTTATAAAACCGCTGAAAATTAAGTTTTTACTTTTGATCATAGTAACTACCGCATGCATAAAAACTAGTGAGTGCTTTTTTTCTGCAGTAATTACTTAATTTTTTCAAAGTTACAAAATAGCAACTTGAAAATTTCTAAGTACATACTAATGTGTCTTAAACTATTAACTGTTTTGAGTCTTAATTCGAAGCAATCAAGCTAATGTATTTTTTAAATTGGGTTGCTGTTATAATACTGACCGGAATGTACACTTATTAACTTTCGATGAAAAATGCGTTTAAATTACTACATTTTACTAATTTTTTTCAAAAACGCAGCGAAGCATGGAGAACATGATGAAAAAAAAAGGATTTTATATCAATTTGACTTATAAACGGTTTTTGCTTGTGGCCACAGTCTTCTCTAAAAGATTATAACGATCGAAAGTCGGGTTCTAAGTTCAAACAATTGTTGAGAAGATTGGTTGAGTATGAATGCCGTTGCAAATAGCCCATTTCAATTGTTAAAAAAGAAAATCTTTAATTTTTTTTTAAAATCAACATATGTATTTCTATTTTGTCTATTTTTAGTTCTCAGAACAAAACTTCGAAAATATTGTAAAAATAAAGGCACTTTTGTACAATAAACCAAACCTCATTGAAGCTGTAACATTTGTTGCTTTGGTTAATTTAGCATACAAAAGTTGAAGTTATTGCAGCAAAAATTTAAAAGTTTTCAAGGCCTTGTTTGTTAAGTTTATATAGTTCATATGGGGGAATGTTGACAGTCGTTGGCTAAGCACATGTTTTACTAAATTTACGTTTAGTTTAATTCGATTAAAATAAAGGTTTTGTGAATTTTTTTTTTATTTAAATGTTGACATGAAAATAAATCAAATAAAGTTATTTTAAGAAAATTAATTCAACTTTTTTTTACCTTAACATCAGTTTATTTATTTTGAGGAAGTTAGACAAGAGATAGAGGAATTATAATCATCAAGAGAAAGTTTTGTTACGGTACATTGGAGATATCGATTTCTATTATTTAGCGTTGGTGAAATTATAGGTATAGGCGTACATCAGAGTATACTGTTTCTAGAATTGTAAATTTTATAGCAAAATTAATTAAAATTAGTGTCGTATTAGTAACAAATTATCCAATACAGCATCCCATCATGCATAGGAACCTTAAGCTGCACTCATGTTTTAATATTTAAACTGCAATTACATTCGGAAAAATACATCAATCAAAAAAGATATGCCTGCATGAATATCCAAACAACAATGCAATGCAATATTTTTCGAGGATTTATTAAAAAATAAGTATTTACTATCAATTTCGGGTGAATTTAAGAAATTACTTGGATGAATTAAGTATCTACTGAAAGTATTTGCCAGAAAGTATGAACTTTATTTTATGCATATGAAACTTAGTAAATACTTTAAATCTAACCTCTTACTTAAAGTTATAGTTTTTAATAAACTCTTTTACTTCTAGTAATTACTTCTGTTTTATGCATATCACCCCCTTTTTTGTAACTTTAAAAAAACTATATCATTACTACCGAAAAAAAGTACATACTTACTAGTGTTTATGCATGAAAAATAAAGTTTTTACTAAAAAAGTTTATCCGAAAAAAGTAGGAACTGTGGCCTTAAGTAAATACTCTAATTTCAGCATTTACTGCTCTTTTATGTATATCATAGTAAATACTTTGAAATTCCCTAGTAAAAGCATTTACTTTGGGTGATATGCATAAAACAAAGTAAATGCTTTTACTAGTGAATTTCTAAGTAAAAACTATTTATGATATGCATAAAAATGCAGTTAATGCTGAAAATTAAATTTTTACTTCTGATCATAGTAACTACTATTCTCGGATGAATTTTGTTTAGTAATAACTTTATTTCGCATGCATAAAAACAGGTAAGTACTTTTGTCTATAGTAATCACTTAATTTTTTCAAAGTTAAAAAATAGCAACTTGAAAATTTCTTAGTACATACTAATGTGCTCTAAATCCATAATTAAGTAGCCGTGAAACCAAATATTAACTGTTTTGGGTCATAATTCGAAGCGAGCAGGCTAATGTATTTATTTAAATTGGGTTGCTGGTAATACTGACCGGAATGTACACGTATTACTTTAGATGAAAAATGCGTTTAAATTAATGTGGGGAATATGGTGAAAAAAAAAATATTTTATATTAATTTGACTTAAACGGTTTTTGCTTGTAGCCAAGCCGCAGTGTTCTTTTAAAGTATATAACGATAGAAAGTCAGGTTCTAAGTGCAAACAATTATTGTAAAGAACATTGATTAACTATCAATACTTCATTGGTTAATCGTTGCTATTAGCCTATTTTAAGGGTTAGAAAAAAGAACTTTATTTTTTTTTTAACTTAACACATGTATGTTTTGTCTATTTTTGGTTCATATAAAAGTTCCCAGAACAAAACTTCGAAAATATTGTATAAATAAAGGAACTATTCTTCACAAAACAAAAACTTCATTTATTGCATTGTAATTAATGCGTTGGTTAATTTAGCATACCTACATAAGTTTAAGTTATTACGGCCAAAATTCAAAACTCTTCAAGGCCTTGTTTGTTAAGTTTATACAGTTCATATAGGGGGATATTCACCGTAGTTTGCTAAGCACATATTTTACTAAATTTAAGATTAGTTTAATTGGATTAAAATAAAGGTTTTGTAAACTATTATTTCAATTTAAATGTTGACGTGGAAACAAATCAAATAAAGTTCTTTCCAGAAAATTCAACTAAATTTACTTTTTACCTTAACACCCGTTTAAAGGCACGCCAAATAGTGATCATAAATTATTAATTTTAAAGGAATTTAGACTGAAACAAGACAAGGAGGAACTATAATCATCAAGAGAAAATGAAGATTTTGTTACAGTACGTTGGAGATCCTGGGATTTCTATTTAGAGTTGGTGAAGTTATATAGGCGTACATTAGAGTATACTGATTCTAAAATTGTAAATTTGATAGCAAGATTAATCATTTAAGACAGCGTCGTATTAGAAATAAATTCCATTAAATTATGAAGAACGGCTTATACCAAAATACGATTGGCTAATCCAATACAGCCTCAAGATACATAGGAACCTTAAACTGTACTCATGTATAAATATTCCAACTGCAATTATGTATTCGGAAAAATACATCAATCGAAAAAGATGTAACTTCATGAATATACAAACAACAATGCAATGCAATATTTTACGAGAATTTATTAAGAAATAAGTATTTACTATCAATTTCGGGTGAATTTGAGTAATAACTTGGATGAATTTAGTATTTACTAAAAGTATTTACTAAGTAAATACTATAAATCTAACCTTTTACTAAAAGTTATGGTTTTTACTATACTCTTTTACTACTAGCAGTTACTTCTGTTTTAGGCATATCACCCTTTGTTTTATGCATATCACCCCACGATTGTCGTTTTTCCAAAACGACAGTAAAACGACTCGGCGTTACAAGCTACAATTGGTGTTGCAAAATAAAAATATTGTTAAAATAGCGAGAAGGGTGAAGAGCGTGGATTCACCCTTATTACGGTTGTCGTAACCTTTAATTTTAGTGGACTATATTTAATAAATTTAATTGAAAGTTTATTGCTACCATTAGCCCAAATGCGGTTCGCCTAGAACGCCAGTTGGGCTCATCGTTTAGATGCTGTATAGTCGTACCCTTCTAATACGCAAGATTTTATTAGAAATGAATGCTGGTTAATTCATGAATGCATTTAATAAACTTTACTCTAAGGAGAGAGTATAGAATTCTTCAAAGCAGGATATGGCTAAGTTTGGAAAATGTTCCAAATTAAAGTAGCCGTGAAACCAAAGAATAACAGTTTTGAGTCTTAATTCGAAGCAATTAGGTCACTGGAAATTGGCACACGACACTTAAAACAACAGTTTTCAAAACGTCGGACTTTTCCAAGTGAAGAAGGGGGTGAAGAAAAAATATTCCATTCATATAAAAAGCTCAACGTAACCTTTCATTTCATAGCAAACTCGTTCATGTACACTCTTGCCCAAGGTTCCATAGTAAAATGGGCATTCCCTTTGATAGTTTAAATCTTAGGCATCAGTTAAGTTTAGTTTAATACAGTTTTATGGAAAACAGATTCGCAGTGTTAGGAAATAATGATAACTTTTTTAATTTATTTCAGCTTTCAATTCAATTACAAGTAATTAGTAATTGAATTTTTCAATTACAATAACACCTAATTGAAAAAAAAACATAAATTTCCATTATTTGTAATTGAAAAAAATTAACTTTCAAATTACATGTAATTGAAAATAGTAATGGGTTTTTGCAAGTATTTACTTGAAGGAAAGCACTGTGTTAATAACATTTAAGATATTTGATTTCTTGGATTGAAATTCATTACATAGTTTCATTAATTGAAATTAATTAGTCTCATCCGACCACTAGACGTGAGCGGTTTGATTAAGCCTTAAAGAGTTTCAATCTTATCTCATTTTCTTAAATTCTCATAAATCTATTCTAATAATGTCCGAAATTTATACTAAATGTGATAAATCTGATTGTAAAAGTAGAATTTTACGTGGCAATATCATCTTATGTTCCGGATTTTGTGGCAGGAAATTCCACAAGAAATGTACTTTTCTATCTGAAAAATCAAAAAACGCATTGATTGCTGATCCTCACTTGTTATGGAGATGTGAACTATGTGTTACTGTTGGTGATTCTTTCTTTTCAATGCTGTCTGTGGTTCTTAATGATGTTGCAGAAACTAAATATCAGTTATCAACTGTTAAGAATCCAGTTTTTAAAAATGATTTACGGGAAAAAGTCTCTGCGAACGCAACCGAAAAAAACACAAACAACAAATGCAATAGCCAAAGTAGCTGAAAAAACACAAACAATAAAAGCAATATACGAATCAACAAAAGCAATGATCAAAGAAGCCGGAGCAATATGTCACTTTTCACCTCTCCCTTTAATTATTCCAACTACTTCTAGTCAAATGCTAATACAAGTGTAGCTGATGACGGTGATATTAATGAGTCCAAGTCAACATTTATAACCAGATGCTAGTGCAAGTTGGCGCAGGGACATAAGTCCTAGTTTTACCCCACATAGGTGGGACATAAATCCCAAAATATAGTTTGGGACCTATATCCCACTTAGATGGGACAAAGGTCTCACACAAAAATTTTTGGGACTTTTGTCCCACAAATATTTTATTTTAAATAAAATTACCGAATTAAGTTTCTTCTCTTTTGAAAATAAAAAAAAAATTGCGCTATTTTGTTGAGAGCTTTGCTCACAAAATTTTTAAATGCTGAATTTTAAAATCTTTGTGTAGAAACAACAAAATTTGTGCGAATTCTTCACTATTACTATAAATTTTTAAAAATGAATTTATAATTCGACTAAAATAAATTAGAACTTAAAATAAGCAACTATAAATTCCGGCCAAATAAATTATATATTTAGACAAAAATATATAGTGCACGGCGTATAAGCAGTGAGGTAGGTATGGGCGGGGCATGTTGCCCCCTGCGACCCCCTGCAACCCCCTTGCTTGGTTTCACTACAGGATTTGGAGTAGGTGCGAGGTTGGTTATATGCAAAGTTTTTTTTGGATTTAAAGAAACCTCACAATTTCAAGCAAATTCAAAACAAAATCTGTTATGTACTTCAAAATAAAAATTTGCTTGAAACAGTGAGGTTTCTTTAAATCCAAAAAAAACTTTGCCTATAACCAACCTCGCACCTACTCCAAATCCTATAGCAGGGGGGTTGTAGGGGGGCAGCTCCCCCCTCCATACCTACCTCACTGTTTATATACCGTAATTTTAGTATTATTATTTATTACTATATATTATAACATTTGGGAGTTATGTCCCACCTAAGTGGAATAAAGGTCCCAAATTAGATTTCGAGATTTATGTCTCACCTATGTTGGATATAAGTCTCAAAAGGTAAAACTGGGACTTATGTCCCTGCGCCGTGCAAGATGAAGCTGATGATGATGAAGGGGGTGAGCGTGAGCTTGAGAAGGTAGAAGAAAAAAACATTGTGAAAGCTTTGGTGCCAAAGCCAATGACAAAGCATAGTACGAACCGAAGGGTTCATCGTTCTTCAAAGATAACGTTTGGCACAGACATCGAGGCTTTGAATGTTTTGCCATCTGTTCCTCGTCTTCACTTCATACACCTTTCTCACTTAGATAAGAGTCTAACCAATGAAAATGTTATTTCTTATGCTGCAGGAAAGTTAAATATATTAGAAAATCTGTTTTAATGTACTCCTACTCGCTTATTAAAGAAATTCACTGACGAATCTTCTCTTCGCTATATCAACTTTAAGTTAGGTATTCCGTCCGGTTCTTTTGATGCTGCTCTTAAAGATTCTTCTATGTGGCCTACTGGTGTGCAAATAATAAGATTCATCAATTTGACAAAAAACGAGACCAAGGTTCTAAAGGTGATCGAAGTTTATTTTCAAAATGCTGGCGGTCTTCGGACCAAAACATACGAATTTTATTCATCTTCTTCTCAACATGGGGATGACGTCATGTTATGGTTGAAACTTGGCTCAACTCAAATATATCATCATGTGAACTTTTTGATAATTCTTTCTGTGTGTACCGCAAGGATAGATCCAATTTATCTGGAATGTAGTATGAAGGAGGAGTTTTTATAGCAGTTAAATCAACTTTAAACAGTAAACAATGCAACCTTTTGAAAGACTCAGAGGTCCTTGAGCCACTTTGCGCCTGTGTAGGCTCTAATTATTCGTCACTAAATTCAAGAGATTTCTTCTTTATCGTTAGTTATATACATCCTAGAAGTTCAATTGAAGTTTATTCAAATCATATTTTAAATATCAATCTTTTGGTTAGTGAATTAACGACTAACCAGTATCCTTTTATACTGGGCGATTTCATCATAAAGCTTTTTTTTTCTTTTGAATATTACAATTTTGCATCAGCGCCACTCATAAATAGGAAAATTTTCAATTTTGCAAAAACCGAATTCGTTGCTATGAATAGGTTTTTTGATAATATAAAGTGGAAAAAGGTATTTGAAGGCATTTCACTTGAACTTATGTACGACCATTTTAAACATTATTTGTTCAAATTACCGTGGTTCAACAAAAGACTTAAGAACTTAGAAAATGCGAAAAACAAGGCATTTAAGCGTTCAAAGTTAACTAAGAGCATAGATGACCGTTAAAATTTCCTTCGGTTAAGAAAAGAATTTTCATTTCTTAGTATTTTTTTGTATAAACAATAGATACATCAATTCTACCGAAGCTAATATAAAAAAAATAGCAAATCTTTTTGGGTGTTTTTAAATTCTGAAAGAAACAACTCGTTATTTCCACAAAGCATGGAGTACGAGGGCATCAAGTCGAATGACTTACAATCTTCTTGTAATCTTTTTGCAGATTTTTCTCAAACTTCATACAATTATGATACTATTTCGAATATTGAGGGACATTACTCTTATTTCTCTCAAATAACTGATTTTTTCCTAACCCAGTTTTCTGAGAATGATGTTTGTAGATGTTTGAATGAATTAGACATATCTAAAAAGCCTGGATATGATTCTATTCGACCCATTCTTTTAAAGAAGTGCTCATCTTCACTCTGCTCAGCACTGGTTCTCTTATTCAATGAATCAATTTCTCCTGGAAATTTTGTCAAGGATTGGAATATATCATTTATTGACCCAGTTTATAAAAGTGGACAAAAGCACTTAGTTAAAAATTACAGACCGATTTCAAAATTATCTGCTCTACAAAAACTTTTTGAAAAAATGATCACTGACCAACTATATTTTTCAGTAAAACATGTTTTATCGTCCAAACAACATGGATTTATAAGAGGCCGGTCAACTTGTACAAATCTTAGTACTTTTACTAACAAATAGACGTTTTTTATATACGGAAGTGACTGTAGACATGCCAACAGTGTGGCAGTGTGTCGGGTATCTTGGTATCTTCGGCTTTAAGTTTGAAAGTGTAACAGTGTGATACAGTCTGTTTTAAGAGCGAAAGTGTAACAGTATAATATTAAAACAGTGAGGCAGTGTAACAGAATAATGTTATAAGTAGTTTAACAGTGTTCTGTGGGAATATTTGGTTTTGGTGTATCAGTAGCAAAGTGTGGCAGTGTGAAACTAAATAGTTTAACAGTGTTCTGTGGGAATATTTGGTGTTGGTGTATCAGTAGCAAAGTGTGGCAGTGATAGCAGTAAAAATAAAAAGCGTGGCAGTGTTGAAATAAATAGGTCTGACAGTGTCAACACAAAAATTGTGATAGGGTTAAAATTAAAAGTGAGGCAGTGTGAAACTAAAGAGTGTCACAGTGTCAAAATATAAGTGAGAGAGAGTGAAACTAAAAATTGTGACGGTGTCAAAACAAAACATTCCGATAGCATTAAAATTAAAAGTGTGGCAGTGTGAAACTAAAAATGTGGAAAAATAAAAGTGTGAGGGGGTGAAACTAAAAAGAGTGAGTTGGAATATAAAAAGAGCAACAATGTGAAAATAATAATGTGGACCTTGTAAGAGTAATTGTAATAGTTTCAACCGAGTAATATGTTTATTTTTAAATTGCATTCGTTTGTGATTTCAGAATTCGATTATATTAAAATTGTCACATAGTTTATAATATTGAATACAATATATTTGAAGTCAACATAACTTAAAGAATTTTAATAGTCACTTCTGTAAAAATAAAGTTTTCATTTGTTGCATTAAGTAAGCAAACATTAAGATCGAACTCAGTATATTGTGGTCAATAAACTCCAATTAATCATCCATTACGCTTTTATTTTGAATCAATTTTTTTTTTCAAAATATCATTCATTTTAGTTTTCAAACGAATATATTTGATTATTATTATACCAGAGCGACGATGACAAAACTTATCATCACGTGCTAACCCTCATGCCTGATTTACAATGCGACGAGGAAACGGGACATGAGCGTGGGTGTTCACTTCGCGTGGTGAGATCTATAGACAATTTATCCAAAAGACAACAACAACAAAAAAAAGAAATAAAAAAAAAATGTTTGTTCTTGCACTCCACCAGTCAGTCTCAGTCGTTCTATCTGCTTCTATAGATATGCTTGTGTGCGCATGCACTTACTTATGTGCTGTCACTGTGCTGCTTGTGCATAACTCTTTCCCTCTCTCTGGTTCTGAGAGAGAATGTTTGCAATTCAAATTCCCAAATGCTGAAAGAGAACATATATATTTCTTTCACCAATCTACTCGAACGCATTTACATGAGTTTTGGATTTGCTTCTGCGAGAAACTTATACTTAAACTAACACATCACACATTACTTTCTTAGTATCATACTGGCACTTGCTCACTTCCACTTTCATTCAAACGTTCTTTCTGTCACTTTCACATTCACTGTTGCATTTTAACACTGTCACACTCTCTAGTTTCAAACTGTCATACTTTTTTGTTTTCACAATATCCCACTTTTTATTTTCACACTTCCACACTTTTTTATTTTCACTCTCTCACACTTTTTTATTTCATACTGTCACCCTTTTTATTTCAACACTGCCACACCTTTTTTATTTTCACTCTCTCGCACATTTTTATTTTCACACTGTGACACTTTTTAGTTTCACACTGCCACACTTTTAATTTTAAACCTCTCACAAATTTTGTTTTGACACTGTCAGACTTTAATTTCCACGCTCTCACACTTTTTTATTTTCACACTGCCCCACTTTGCTACTGATACACTGTCACACATAAAACCAAATATTCCCACAGTACACTGTTAAACTATAACATTTTTCTGTTACACTGCCGCACTGTTTTACTATTATACTGTTACACTTTCGCTCTTAAAACAGACTGTATCACACTGTCAAACTTAAAGTCGAAGATACCAAGATACCCGACACACTGCCACACTGTCACACTGTTGGCATGTCTAGAGTCGCAGCCAAATGTGTAATGCGAAACTGAAAGAGAATTAGGATGTGTTGAAATAAAAAATCGAAATGTAAGAATTCTGACGGCAATGAAACACGAGGCTATAGTTGCTTACGCTTTCGTTTGATTGCTAGAAATGTATGATGTCTTGTTTTTCCTATTTTTTTAATTAAATTTAATAAAATTTTGTTATATATATATCTATTTGATTTTATAAAAAATTACTTCAACAAGGCGAATTTTTACCGATTTTATATGATTTAATTGCTTTTTTATATTATTACGCTGCTTTAGCTGAAATTTATACACTCCAACCACACTTAAACGAGTTTGTTTAGTCTATATAGCTGATACAATTTCATACAAATAATATTTATCTTACTTTAAGGGTCTATCTCCAATGTTGACATCATTTATCGGGGGAAAAAAAAAAAGACTTGCTTTGGTGTACCCTGACTCATGTTAACGGAAATTGCTCTTACTAATGGTACAGAAACTTCGTTTAGGACTTTATTTTAAGAAGAAATACTAACCCCTATTATTACCCCTCTTGCATTCTTCTTGTCCTTTAAACATGTCTTGTGTGTTATAAACATAACATTTTACTATTTTGTTCTTATAAACGTAACAAGTTGACAATGAATATGGGGGAGGTGTTATTGGATGTTATTTTATTCTTTTACATAATTTAGTTGTTATATTTATATTTAACACTATTTAATAAATTAATTTAAAACGAAATGAATTCAATTAAATAAATAAATTAACATATAAACAGACTTTTTATTTTGGAGTTAATTAGATCCTTCAAACTACCTTTTACCTTAGCCAGAATTAGTATGAAAAATTTCGGGAACAAACCTGCGAATCTTCGGTTGTCGTTTCGATTTGAAAACAATCGGAGAAACAATTTTTCACGTTCTGTACGTTGTTTTACATGACCATTCATAGACGCGAAATAAAGTTACAATACAAATCAAATAACATAAGCAAGTGGGTTTTGGAGGCTGAATCGTATGAAAGTTTGGCATCTTCATATGGAATATCTTTGCTTCATACGAGCATAGTTAATTAAAACTGAGGATAACCAACCATATTTAAAAACATAAAGTAAAGCACAAGAAAAATTGTTTGCTATATCAACAGCACAGCCAAAGAACGCGATTTTATTGATATGTAGGGGAAGTACCTTCAAAATGACATACTGTTAGCTTTTTCTATTAACAAAAAGTACCTATTTTATCCTATTATTTATCCTAGTGTAATGTTAACTATGTATGTCTTTTTTCAATTCATTGCACACATTTACCAGTATTTTTAAGTTTAAAATATAATTATATCATATTAAAAAAATAGTTATAAGAAACTGTTAGAAAATTCATTTTGCCCATAAAGTATGGACAAAATGACATAGTTCATATGAACAAAATGACATACACCAAATCTGGTGGGTCCATAGTGGTTCCTAAGTTCATTTTGCCTAAAATGTATTACTAATTATTAGTAAAAAATGTTTTCTAGAAAACGTTGTGAAAAAACTATACCTTCAGGTTCATAGTAAATGCATAATTCGCAAATGAATTGTTTGATGTTCTTTGGAAACTCAGCACAAGATGTATGAGCCCAATGATTGAATTTTTGCACTTTTTGCTTGAAGCTCGTACTATAGTCTTGAAAAATGTTTGTTAATAAATTCCAGAAAATTCTGATGTTATAGTCAGTTATTAGTTTATTATCTTAATTTTCTCACGAACTATATAGATAAAGTTTTCTTCGTAAATAATGTTTTGTTTTTTGCGACGACATATGGGTGTGAAATGAGCCAGAATGTTCAAAGGATTTTAAAAATTATCCAAGCCAACTACTTATATATGAGCGGATTGTAAATATAAGAATAGCAGATTTCAAGAAATGGTCGGTATGTCATTTTGTCCATAAATGTCATTTTGGACGTACTTCCCCTATAAGATACCGCTTAAAGAATAACTAAACAGAAGTTACTGACTAAGCACAATGGTAAAGGGAGGGAGGGGGTACCATCCTTCACCCATTTCAAGAGTCAAAAAATCGATTATTGTTAATAAAACGAGCAATTTTCAAAAATTTGATCGGAACAATACGTTAAAAAATAAGAAACGAGTTTTATATTTTCATTAGGTATAGGTGTATACAAGTCGGCATTTTCAAAAGTTGTACCTTTCGGAAATTTTAGTGAAATAATTAATTTAAAGTGGAACAATTTTCTAAGGAGTTCAGTCGGCAAATTGACCGATGCTGACCGTGGTTTTTAAAATCGGAACTCGGAGAATGTATTTATATTTATAAAGATAAGCAAATACAAATTGGCTGCTTTATGTAGTTATTCGTATCTTACTTTTGCCTTCTTTTTCAAAACAAATTAAACGTATTCAAAATTTAAAATATGAAATTTACTAAATATAACTACCTTTAACAATTTAAAATTCTGAACCAACACTCATAATCTGATATCTCACAATGAGTATGGACATGGACGAGGAAAATACGGTAAGAAAATCTCTTAAATTCCATGCCAAGCGTTTCGGATCAACATATTCGTTGAAACAGCATGCAATGCCAGTGTGTTGATTAAAGAATTTTTCATTGTGTTCGAAGCATTGTATGTTTTCTTCTATGGCAGCACAAAACGTTTTCAACGCATGCGTGAGGAATTCAAAAGCATAGAAATTTTGTCGAAAACTCGATGGACAGCTGAAACAAATGCATTTGATTTGGAAGAAATAAAAATCGATGCAAGTTCTCAATTTTCAATTTTGGTCTCCTGAAAAAATCTTTGATTTTGATTTTATCAGCTGCTTATAGGTACTTTCGTAAAAATATCGTACCTTCTTAAAGTCAAAAGTTTGACAGAAAATCTAGAAGCGCAAGAGTTGAACGCCATTGAGGGTTTATTGTTGATTCAAAGAAATTAAAGATTAGTGCAGAGAATGATTTTTTGAAACAGAACGCACCGGCCGTGTACCAAGAAGAATCGATGGAAATCCAGAAACCACTTTGGATTTCCAAACATTTTATTGAAAATAGCTTAGAACTGTTTTGGAAGTTTTTACCAAGTGTATACACGATAATTTGAAAGATCTGTTTCAAGTTTCGAACCTTCTCGGAAGATTTTTGAAATTCCAGTTAAGAGAGGCATTGCCACAATAGAATCAGTGGAATCCATTGTGACATTTGAGCCCCTATTTTTTAAAAAAGATCCAGAATGTTGCAAATTCTTCTTCATTCATTCACACATTTCGAGAAATTACCAAAGTGTTGTTCAAGTTGAAATGCACAAACTTGTTTGCTTTATTTTGACTGCTCCTGTGATGTCAGCTTCTTGTAAACTTTCATTTAGTAAATTAAAACTAGCTTTAAATTATTTGTGTAGACAATGGGTGATGATCACTTTAATGCATTGATGCTGCTTTATTCTTCGAAAGATAAAGTTTACGAAATTCATCTTCGAATTAAAATCTAACATGAAACAGTCTAAATATTATATACTATCAGTCATCCTTAGACAGCGGTCCAGGTTATTTAAAAAAATGTTTAATTGTTGGCTCAAATATATCTAACTTAAAAAACAGAATCAATTGTATAAATTTGGACTAATGTGACATTTTATTTAAAAAAATAAAGCATATTTTTAACTATTCAAATATTAGAATACAACTATTTCGAACTGTTTAAACACTTTATAGCTCGCCAAAAAAACTTATATATACGGCTGTATTTATATAACGTATTGTAACGTTTCTATCTGAAAAGCTAAACACCAAATCTTCAACCGTTTACAGCGCCATCTTGTGATTCAGCTGATTATCAATTCCAGTGTTCCGTCTATCAGCGACTGGAATGGAAACTACTAGAAGGAGATATACTCGAATATTCCAGTGGATACTAGTGAAGACTAGAACTATTTAATTCCCTATATAAGGAGATGGCTTCGAGCGAGTGGACACAGTTAAATTTTGAATGTGATAACGTAAAGTAAGAAGTAAAAGTGTATCTGGAAGTGAATTTTAAATTGCATACTATTGTGATTGGAGAATAATAAAATAGATCAAGAAAAACGTGAATAAATAAATTTAAACAAGCTTATTTTAACACAACACCTTATTGTTTCACACAAAAAAAAAAAACGAAGTCAAATTACAATAAAAAAGGACTTACATTAAACGCGAATGCATTTCAAACGCATCTTTGGCGTTCATCATCAGCACTAACTCGATTGCATAATCTGTATCATATTTTTGTTTAACATCGAAGAGTGGGTATGCGAAGTAACGGACGTGAGCTATACCAAAGAGAAAAGCGGTGTTCTAATCTCGCCTTCTTCTGCATTCAAGTTATTGTTTTCTTTTTCGATATAATAACTTTCATAAGCTTGTTTAAATTTATTTATTCACGTTTTTCTTGATGTTATATGTTTCCACGTCGTTCAGTTAAATATGTCTGTTATGACAAATGATATTAATAAAATAGATTTGAAGTGAAATAAAGTGTATTTATTTTGTAAAGTAAATAAGTGGACGTTACCATTAAAAGAAATAAGTTTTACTATCGAACCTAGGTAGAACATTACATTGGTGTCAGAAAAGTGGAATAAAACTTATTTCATCTGTGCATTCAGATATTTATGGTGAAAAGTGTTTGAAAAATAATAATAAAAACAGTGAAAGATTTTTTTTTTATTATTACGAAGTGTTCTGTATAAAAAGAGACAATGGGTAAAATAGTGAATGCATTGAATTGTGTTGGCATAACTGAACAAAAAACGTCTTCCTACAGGCTGGAACAAAAAATGAACTCATAATTCGTCTGCAAGAAGAGTTAAGACAACACGGAGAAAACCCAGACACATTTCTCTTTGAGATTGAAATGTCCGAAGAACAAGTAAGTCCTAGCTTAGACATGAGCAATATGATGACTTTGTTGCTTGCTCGATTTGATGAACAACGCAATGAACAAAAGAATCTTCTGGAAAGATTTCATGAACAACGCAATGAACAAAAGAATCTTCTGGAAAGATTTGATGAACAACGCAGTGAGCAAAAGAATCTTCTCGAAGAACAACTTAATGAGCAAAAGAATCTTTTTGAAAAACAAGAATAGAATATGCTGGAAAGATTCCAAGAACAGAAAAATTTCCTGGAAGGTAAGCTAGATGCATTCGAGAACAAATTTATTGCCCTTGACGAACGTGTCGAAAAACAATTTCTAACAGTAGACGCAAAGCTCGAGAAAGTTCAAGAAAAATTCGAAGATAAAATTCAGAGCATTACAAATGAATTGGATAAAGTAAGAAAAATGAAGGTTCGAGAAAGCTCTGGCGACTTTCCAAAGCGAAAGGAAATGCATCCACCAACTTTTGATGGACAAACTTCTTGGTCGATCTACAAGAAGCAGTTTGAGGCAGCCGCAGCAACAAATGGCTGGGATGACGAAGACAAATATATAGCTCTGACGCTTGCCCTTAGAGGACCTGCTGCTAAACTTTTGCAAACCATACCAGCAGACAAGAATGGCAACTTCAGTGCTCTTGTTCAGGCTATCGACAAACGTTTTGGAGATGGCCATATGCAAGAAGTCTTCCGCGTCCAACTCAATACCAGAGTCCAGAAAAGAGGAGAAAGTCTGCAGCAACTCCAAGCCGACATCGAACGGTTGGCACATCTAGCATATCCAACAGCAGGAGATGAAATTGTTAACCAGTTAGCAAGAGAAGTCTTTGTCCGTGCTGTTTCTGACATCAACCTACAGCGGGCAATTCGAACTGCTGGAAAACGGACGCTTTCTGAAGCATTAGAATTCGCTCTGAATATGGAAGCAGCAGAACAGGCTTCTCAAGGAGTTCATCGAGTAAGAGAAGTGGAAGTTGAAGAATGCTCATGTCAAAGAGTTACATTCCAAAGAAACCAGCGAGATGGACCTGCTCATTGCTGGAACTGTGATAAGACCAGACACCTCCAGCGCCAGTGCAGAGTGCAACCGAGAAGAGCTGTATGTCATCATTGTGGAAGCAGAGACTATAATCAAGAACAAGGAAGCAATAACACCAACACTCCTGCTCGACTTTTTTCCCAGTCGCTAGTCGGAAAACGAGTAAAAACCAACTTCGAGGGGCAGAAAATGGTTTCTGGTATCGATGGTCCCAGAACCACCATCCAAGTCTAGCAGACTAAAAGAGACAATAAAAGTCTGACAGTGGAGGCAACCTTAAACAACAAGAACACGTGGCTACAATTGACACCTGTGCCACAGCCTCCATTCTGCGAAGGGACTTGGTCAAGTTGACATGGCTACATAACACCAATAGCTATTGTCTGAAAACGGCAACAGGAGAAGCAGCAAAAGTGTACGGAAAAGTTCGTCTTCCGGTCCGTTTGGCAGAGCTGTGTGTTAGTGGCAGACATATGTGACGAGTGCATCATCGGAATTGACTTCATGAAAGAACATGGAGTAATCCTGGATATTGGTAAGCAAGTTCTTAAGTACAAAATGTAGAGATTCCAATGGTTTATGGTGATAAAAAGTCATCAACTCTAAGAACTGTCATCAAAGAAGATATAAGCTTGCCTCCTTCTTCAGAAGTGTTCGTTTGGACAAAAATAAAGGGCGATTTGGGTAGTCATCGGTACCTGATGGTGGAACCAGCCACTGAGCAATGTTCCCAAAACATCATCGTAGGGAAAGCTCTCGCGGCACCAAAGAAAAACATGGTGCCTGTACGGATACTCAACATCAAACCGTACGAAATTAAGCTCAGGAAAGGAGAAGTAGTTGGACAATGTGAATCTGTATCCGCTATAACCAAGATCAACGAAGTGGATACACAGAAGTGTGTGAACTCCGAAAAGTTAAATTCCGAAATTCTAAAGTCATCCGATCTTAGTCAACATCAGCTTAATGTCGCTAGAAGCCTTCTTCACGAGTATGTGGATATTTTCTATTCACCCAATGGGCAATATGGTCGAACACAACTGGTGCAGCATCGAATCGACACAGGAGATACAAGACCGATTCGTCAACCAGCAAGACCTCTTACTTTGGCCAAACAAGCCGAAGTTGAAGAGATGACATCGACTATGAAGAAAGATGGGATCGAAAATTCCAAAAGCCCTTGGGCATCTCCAGTGGTTCTTGTCAAAAAGAAGGATGGAAGCACTCGATTTTGTGTGGACTACAGAAGGCTTAACGACGTAACAAAGAAAGACAGCTACCCGCTACCAAGAATCAGTGACACGTTAGATGCAATTGAAGGAGCCCAATGGTTTTCAACTTTGGACTTGAAGATTGGTTATTGGCAGGTAGAAATACATCCAGAAGATCGAGAAAAGACGGCTTTCTCCACAGTAAATGGTCTGTGGCAGTTCAAAGTGATGCCGTTTGGACTTTGTAACGCTCCGGCAACATTCGGGCGTTTGATGGAGTGTGTTCTACATGAACTTACTTGGAAATCTTGCCTAGTCTATTTGGATGATGTCATCGTATATGGCAAAACATTTGACGAACATTGTGGCAATCTTAAATCTGTATTCCAGACTTCAAAAAGCACACCTAAAGTTAAATCCAGTCAAATGTGCGCTTTTCAAGACCGAAGTTAAATAATTGGGACATCTCATCTCGTCTCAAGGAGTGAAGACCGATCCTGAGAAAGTTGACACCGTCAAGAATTGGCCAACACCACAGAACAAACATCAACCCCGAAGCTTTCTTGGTTTAGCCACATATTATCGGCGTTTCGTGAAAGATTTTGCTGGAATCGCTAAAAGCTTACATCAGCTTACTAAAAAGGGAAGCCGTTCAAATGGTCAGGTAAGTGCGAGAGAAGTTTTCAAGAACTGAAGCTGCGCTTATGTAACGCTCCTGTGCTGACCTACCCAACTCCAGGAAAACCTTTTATCATCGACGCCGATGCAAGCAACGTTGGAATTGGAGCTGTACTGTCACAAGTCCATGATGTAGAAGAAAAGGTTGTCGCAAGGTACTCTCGAAGCCAGAGCGTAATTATTGTGTTACCAGAAGAGAACTTCTAGCTCTGGTTTTGGCAACAAAGCACTTTCATAAATAAATCTATGGACAGAAGTTCCTTCTTCGAACGGATCATGGTGCGCTCAACTGGCTTTTGAACTTCAAAAATCCTGAAGGTCAAGTAGCAAGATGGATCGAGAGACTGCAGACCTACGACTATCAGATTCAACATCGAAGATGAAAACTGCATTCAAACGCAGACGCATTATCTCGGCGACCGTGCAAACAAGGCTACAAACATTGCACGCGTCAAGAAGAAAAGGAGTTGATTGCCGTACAACGAATAAGAGCCGATCCCATTAACGGTTGGAGCAACGAAGAACTCAGGATTGCTCAACAAGAAGACTTGGATATCGAACCCATTCTTGCATGGAAGGAACACCAAGAAAAACCAGAATGGAGTGACATCTCTGATAGAAGCCCTGCTCTGAAAGCTTATTGGAACCAATGGGACTCGCTTCATGTGCAAGAAGGGGAACTAAAGCGTAAATGGGAATCCGCAGATGGTAAGTCTTATGTGCTGCAGCTTATTGTTCCTCGGTAAAAGGTAAATGATGTTCTTCGAGAGATGCATGATTGAGCTTCTAGGGGTCATTTGGGAGTCAATAAGACGCTGGAAAAGGTACGACAACGGTTCTACTGGCTACATGCATGAGATGACGTCAAAAAGTGGTGCCAAAAATGTGATACTTGTGCAGCTAGCAAGGGGCCAGGTAGAAAGATTCAAAGTAAAATGCATCAGTACAATGTGGGCACACCTTTCGAAAGGATTGCAGTGGACGTCGCAGGCCCTTTTCCTGAAACAAATGGCGGGAACCGATACATACTTGTAGTGATGGATTACTTCAGCAAGTGGCCTGAGGCATACGCCATTCCAAATCAGGAAACCAAAACAGTCGTGGACCAGATTGTCTTCAATTGGGTGAGCAGGTTCGCCGTACCTATGGAACTGCGTTCTGACCAAGGAAGGAACTTCGAATCTAACATCTTTCAGGAAGTTTGCACACTCCTTGGCATTAAAAAGACGAGGACAACACCGCTTCATCCGCTATCTGATGGGATGGATGAACGATTGAAAAGCACGCTTAAGGAACATCGGTCTATGGTTTTCGGCGACTATCAACGAGACTGGGACCGACATATTCCATTATTCCTGATGGCTTATTGAAGTGCAGCACATAGCTCAACAGGACATACACCATCCGAGATCCTGTTCGGAGCACCAATACGCCTTCCAAGTGAAGTGAAATTTGGATGCCGTACAATTGAGCCGCAAAGAACAGAGGAATATTTGGATAACCTGAAAGAAAGACTGAATGACATTCACCAACGAACAAGGACAAACATAAAAACATGCAGTGACCGGATGAAAACACGATATGACGCGCGAGTAACAACGACAGGATTTCAAGAAGGAGACCTTGTGTGGTTTTATAATCCACATCGACAAAAGGGACTGTCACCAAAACTTCAACAAAACTGGGAAGGCCCTTACACTGTTGTCAAAAGAATTAATGATGTGGTTTACCGTATACGGAGAGGGGTAAAAGGCAAATTAAAAGTAGTTCATTGTGACCGTTTGCATCGTTATAATGGTGAAAGTAGTGATGGAATTGTTCGACACGATCAATCCTAAGAGGGGGGCAATGTAACGATTCAATAATTAAAAAACTACTTTGAATTTGAAACAAAAGAAAATCCTCTAACTCTTTGCAGCGACATCTATTTGAAAAGCTAAACACCAAACCTTCAACCGTTTACAGCGCCATCTTGTGATTCAGCTGAGTATCAATCTCAGTGTTCCATCTGTCAGCGACTGGAGATATATTCGATGAAGGAGATATATTCGAATATTCCAGTGGATACTAGTGAAGACTAGAACTATTAATTTCCCTATATAAGAAGATGTCTTCGAGCGAGTGGACACAGTTTAATTTTGAATGTGATAACGTAAAAGTGTATCCGGAAGTGAATTTTAAATTGCATACTATTGTCATTGGAGATTAATAAAAACGATTTGAAGTGAAATAAAATGTGTTTATTTTGTAAAGTAAATAAGTGGACGTTATTATTAAAGGAAATAAGTTTTATTATCGAACCTAGTTAGAACATTACAGTATTATTATTTTTTTATTATTAATAATTAAATTGGTGCAATAATTAATTTTATTACTAATATAAGTAAACTGCTGCTTTAAGCACAGATGATCCAAATAGATAATCAAATTACATGCATTACAACAACAACACGAGATCCCGCTTTCCATCGGGATCATGTTTCATTAACCAAAAGTTTAGTTTTTGCTCATGCTTCTCAGCTTTGCAAATGGTTAGGAATTGTAAGCTTTAGTGTAAATAAAAAGCCAACGAATATATGAAATATAATCAAACAAATTTACGATGATAAAATACGGCTAATATTTCATATTATTTATTAAAAATAAATAAAAAATAAATAAACTGCTGAGATAATAATGATTTAATTTATTTTATTATTAAAATTATTTATTTAAAATAAATAACCTGATGCAATAATAATGGATTAATTTATTTTATTATTATAAATTATTTATTATAAATAAATAAATTGCTACAGTAATAATGTAATTAATGTATTAATTAATTTAATTTTGTATTTAAGTTGCTGCAATAACAGTATTCGTTTCATTGTTATAAATGATTTAATATAAACAAATAAATCGCTGTAATAATAATTTATGTATGTATTAAATTTCTTCAACATTATAATTGACAATATTTTTAAATTGTTTTAAGGAAAATCATTAACATCTCACATCACACTCTTATTTCAATAACACGGATGCTAAATCAAGACAAATTCATAAAATAAGTCGGCATTTTGATGGAAAGCACCCCACAATGGAGTTGCCTCGGTGCGCTGTAGCTTGTAGCACTGTCAAAGTCAAAAAGTAAAAGTACAAAAATAGTATAGAAAATGTATAGGAAACATAAACTTTCTGCTGTTCAGAAATAATAAGATAATAGTATACGACGCTACAATGTGAAGCTGTAGCTGTGACAAGAAATGCATGGGAAACCTCAACTTTTTGTTACAGCTACAGCTTACAACACCATTGTCATTGTGTTCATGTTCTCCAGGAAAATTTCGTTCGTACGTCGATTTACATATACATATGTTCTTATGTATATATGAGGCAAGTGGAGCGCTTAACATCAAATTACAACAATTGAGATATTTTTGTGGTTAAAGAAGTTAGAGAGAAAATATTTGTTTATAATTTGTTTTAAAATAATAGCTACAAAACCTCATATACGTCATAACTAGAGACATGTCTTATATCTTAGACGTTGAACTTGTTTCTTGATGCATGAAATACCGGATTTTTTCTGGCTTACACCACAACTTTTATGTAGATATTTTAATAATTAAAAGAAAGTTTGTTGGTAACACCGATGGTGAAAAATACCAGGTTATTGAACAAATATTTTTCTTTAGCAAACTGTAAATCATTGGTGCTGAAATGGTGTAAGTGAATTTCTTTCCCAGGAAAAATTCCATGCAGAAGCAATGTTCAAAACAAATTTGTATTGATTTAGGAAAAATTGGGGGTTGGACCATTTCTGCGTTGAAAGAAAATTAATTTTCATCATGATAGTACAATATTCCCAATATTGAAAAAATGAGGGTTACGCCACTTCAGCTCTCAATGCCTCATATGTACCTACATTTTTGCATTGTTGTTTCTTTTCCAAACTAAAATACAGCGCACGTTTTGATATCACCAGACCAATGATTTGTGTGTAGGCGCATGCACGTGTTTACAATACAAAGCATATTTGCAACATTAAATTAAGAATTAAAGATTGCTCGACAAATTTATTTGCATTAAATTAAATAACATATAGTTAAAGATATAAAATTATATGTAGCTATGCAGAAGTAAAATGAACAAAAGCTTTCACAGGCGATTAATATAAGCGGAAGTATTACTAACCTAATTTTAATTGAGTTCTATAAAATGTAGGTAACGATTGTCCATAGTTCTAAGAGATGTGACTTCGGCACAAAAAAAAATAAAATCATCAGCATACATATTATCATCATCATCAGTTACAGAAAATCAGTCCAATAGACTCATTTTGTATTAAAAATATCCGCTGGTACCATCACCCATCACGCACTTATAACAAAATAAAACTATAAATAAATATATAAAAAATGTATTACAGAAAATGAAAAATTTTTCGAGGTATTTAAACATATAACAGCTGAGAGAAAATAAATAAATGTTCGCACGTAGACGTAGTACCTATGCCTGTTGGCGACTTTATGTACTCGTTTACACTTCTTTGCATACCATTCTCCACAAAAACAATCGCGCACTGCGACTGACTGCTTAAACACAATAGAATGTTGCAACTGGAACTGGAGCCAGTGATACCACATGAAAACAAAAGAAGTATCTACAGCATAGACAACAAATCTCTACATTTTGCCTTCACCCACAAATTACATAAAATAAATAAAAATAGAAAAAAAAAATAAGATATTGTCTTTTTGAAGTAAAACTTCTTGTCCGGCGTTGGGAGTAAAAATTTTCGAATGGAGCTGTCACTGAAAAGTCAAACCGACTCTTTATCTGTCAAATACCGACAGAATACTCCTTGACAAATTTTGCTTTAGCTCTCTACAAAAACTTTTACCCACCAATAAATTATTAAAAAAAAAAACATCTTTTTATACCGAATAAGAATGTTTTTTGGTAAAAGCACAAAAGCTAACCAGCACAACATTTAAACACACAATTTCCTAAAAAAAGCACATGAAAATATTTTTTTTTAATTAAAAACAACGAAGAACAACTACCCGAACTTAAAACCATTTTCATTGTTAAAAAACAACACAAACAAACATATTTTTGATGCATTTTTTTTTATTTAAATTAATTAATACTTAATTATAAATAACAAAAATCACTTTTTTTAAACTTTACTTATATACTAACTACTTAAAATAAACAAATAAATTTACCCTTAAATAAAAAAAACACAAAATAAACAAAACTATCTTGTTGACAAACGTAAATCAGCATTGCCATATGCTAGGAAACCTAAGTTCGCTGACAAATCTAAAACAGCACTGCCATGCATTTGGAAGAATCCTTAAATACACGAACACAATGAATGCGATAAAAAAACCTGAAGTGAGTGTGATGAGATCTCGTCGTTCTAGTTAAATTATTTTCAAAGAGTATACAGATTATAAAGCATTTCACGTCGTCACGTTACGTTAAATTAATAGATTAAGTAATTGTAAATCCGTTAGCATCAATATTATTTTGTTAAATCTCTTCGTGAAAAGTTTTGTGCCATTGAAATGCGGAATAGTTTCATAATTAAAAAAATGCTAAAGCTACGATTAGAAGGTCAACGAAAATGGTCAACGAGTTGACTCTCTGACGTCAAAATGACGTCAAATTCCGTTCCAACGTTGTCTTGCCGTGTGATCGTCAACGCAGAATACTTTCCATGCGTTGACATTGTTTTTCAATTGCATTCACTTTTTTCGTTGAACGTTTAATCACCCTGAGCAAATGTTTGGACAGGGTGACGCAAAGCGTTGACCATAATCCCAACGTTGACATTGCATACTTTTCTGCCACGTCAACGTAGTCTGCGTTGACTTCTATGTGACATTGACGGACTAGCGCCATTCGTGTGATCGTCAATATGTTATGCGTTGACATGGTCAACGTTGACAGTCTATTGGCAGTGTGTTTGTGACTTTTTTGGAGACGTCAGAGAGTCAATGCGTTGAGCATTTACATTGACCGTCTAATCATAGCTTAACAATGAATCATGTCACGCTCTCGTCTCGTTTTCTTCCGCATTGTGAGTCTTTCTTTTCTTAAATCTCGTCCCGATTTCGGAGATTTTACTGAGGTAAATCGGTGAGTTGAAATTGCCAAACCACGGATCAAAATTTAAACCAAAATTGAACCTCAGTTAACTCGCCGAAATCGGTGAACAAAAATTGCTGAACCTAGGATCAAAGCTAGACAATTAGATATCATCGAAGAACAAAACAGTGACAAAAAAGGAACAAAATAAACGGTGTTCACACAAGCTTCACGTGAGGCGAGTCATTTTGACGTCTCTCGTTTTTTATCTCACTCACATCTCTTGAAAAGAAGATATGGCCAAGTGAGGTAGAAGTATTTAATTTTTTTTGGAAAATTCCTGCCTCACATTCTCTTTCTTGCCAAAAAATATGTAGAAGTAAGATAAAATAGAAAGACGTCAACATGACTCGAATCCCTGCCTGAACACAATGGATACGAAGCTGTCAAAATATTGAATATACTTGATTTCAACGTTGCCAAGACAACGCAACGTAGCAGCAAACGGAGCTGCAAGAGTTCACCCACTTTTAACTTTTGCGGGCAGCATTTTAAAATTGATGTAGGCGAACAAGCCCATTTCAACTCGACGAGTGTTTATATAGGGGTTGAAATGAGCTTCAAACTCTTCAATTCCTAATGTTATAGCTGTGAGTACTTCTGCAGCTAAATGGTGGATTTACATTGGTCTTCATCTGCAAAATCAAGAAAAGTAGAGCGGGTCAGATAAACGTCGAAATACGGATGGTAGAAAGAGTACGCAGGTGGTAACTCTTTTTTACTTGCTATAATTTGCTATAATCTGTTTATGTCACTTCTTTCAACTGTCACTACAATTGTTTGTTGACAGTGTAAAGACGAACACTAAACCTAAAGACTTAAAAAAATTTCAATTCAATTCAATTCAGTGCAGACGTAGAAGTTCTCAAAAAAAAAATAATGCAGAAAATGCATCAAATACTTGCGGAGAAATGTTGTTGAAAAATACTGCAAGTTCTGTCGAACTTTTGAGTTTAGCCAAGCCCAGACCTTTGGTCTCCGTTTTTATGGAAAAAAAATTAACAGAATGAGGAGAAGAATATCTGCTTCCCATGTGTCTTCAAGGCACCCATCCGTCCCGATGTTGTCATTGCTAAGTTCATTAATTAATGTGCTGTAACAAGCACCAAGCTTGTGCAGTGGGCCAACTCGCAGGTTAGTATCTCTGCATCTCAACCGAGGTTTGCTGGGATAGTTTCTTTAATTGTAACTCTTCTCCCACAGGACTTCGAGAAGAACTTCTACCTAGTTGGAGCTCATAAGAACGCAAAATGTACAACAGTGGCCGTTCCTCAGATAGTCCTCAACCAGATTTCAAGTTCATTTGGCAAGGACGCCACAACAACTCAAGAGATCTTCTTCAATCTCTTCGCTCCGAAAGCCATGGGCGTGACAATCGATTCCGTAACCACCAGCAAAATCGCCAGGAACCTACGGAACATCGTTAAGCAGTCTGGGCTAACCCTTCTATATTACCACAGAAGTTGGTACTCCTGCAGCTTTCGTCGCTGTTCGTGTGCAAGACCCCATTGTGCAAGCCGACGAAGTAGATAGTAAGATGTTGCATTTCGAAGGCGGCCTCAGTATCACAGTGTTGATTGTCAATGGAATTTTAAAGGTGACCAGAGCTCTGGGAAAACCAGCTTCCAATACCGAAGGGCAAGCTATTAAGCTGGCCACATATTTCCTTAGTCGTCACTCTGTGCAGACAGCCAAGGGAGTTCATGTCCTGATAGACGCCCTAGAATCCCTAGCCGAAGCTAACCGGAAGGTATGTACATTAAGTAATATCGGACAAATGACGTACTTATCTTTAAATCGAAAATGCTCTGAGATGACTTTACATGAGAAAGTAACTGAATTTGTATGTACTAAATTACGAAATAAATATCTTCTGTACCATAAAACAAATAGCATTCATGCTGACACGGACGGCGTTAAGGTTATCTTTCTTTTTCTTAAAACCATTAAGAAATTATGTACAATAATTAATAAACAAAAAATTACTTTGTATCTTCCAACTAGGTTGCCCCTATTTGCATCCAATTGACCGGAAATGGACAACTGCAAGCTGAATCTCCTCTTCTGACCATCGATGCTGTGGATCTCCTTGGCAAACCTTTGTCTCCGTTTGCACTTGGCACCACAGGTAAAGTTGTTGTGAAGAAAGGATACACTGTTCTGGCTGAGAAGGTTCAATTCGTCTGGAAGAGTTCCGACAGGACAACCTATGCTGCAGATTTGATAACATTTAAGCCAGCAAAAGGCATTTACACTGTTGACACAGTTGCCGATAGTTGCACACAAACCCTGAATTTCAAGAGGTCCTCGGAAAAGTGAAGTTGTGTTCCCTAGCACTCTGACTGAGACCCTCTCTGCTGACCACACTCAGAAGTTAATCATGAAAGTCGCCCTCATCGATGATGGCACACCTAAAAAGGATGACCGTGCACAAGGCATTTGTGCGTTTGGCGAAGAAATCATCTATGTTGCTGAGCAGGATTCCTCCAAGGCATATAAATTTTACATTTTACATGAATGTCGGTGTATTATTTGGAATTGATTGTGGGCGATGCGTCGTTGCAGAACTCATTCAAATAACATGTGCCCAATGTTCAGCTGAAGTTCTCTCAAGATGCCCGAAAGGGTAAATCACAAACGCAAAGTAAATAAAAGAAGGGGCTTCCTATGGAGGAAGAATGAAAGAAGCATATAAATGGAATTGTCTTCTGTTAGTTTTTTTTTGTATTCCATCACTTAAGTTAATCTATTCAGAGCTGGATGTAAGGTACTTCTGTTTGATTGAAGTTTCCTTAACTAGCACGTTTTTTTTATTAACAATAAAAAATAGTAACTAAAATTAAAAATAAATATTTTATTTTGTTTTACTATGGAAAAGCAGGAGTGTAAATAGTACTTTCTTTTGCTTACCGGAACAATGCCAAAGGTATTATTTATTCCTGAAGTTTAAGAGTAATCTGGTGAACATTCCTAAACAGCAAGTACAACAGCTAGGTTCGGTTCGGCACTCAACAGAAGTTGAACTACTATGCTAGATTAAATAGGAATGCTGTTGTAGTTTATAGACATTAGACTCAACAATTTGTCTAGCAACTTAATTATTGTCGTAGACGATGCTAATATTTGAATTGGGTATCAAATCGGTTGTTTGTTGCAGACCGGCATATCTCAAAAATTGTTGTTTCGAAATAAACGCGATTGAAAATTTAGTTTTCAAGAACAAGCTATGAAAAGACAGATGTGTGTTGGTATGTGACGCTCTAAATGAAATTGATATAAGATCTCGAATAATTATGAATAAAGTATTCTTTCCCAAAAAATATCTACGGTGATTAAAAAAACGTATCTCAAGGACAAATCCCAAGCAGTCTCACCAGACGTCCTCGCTTTTGCTTATAGTATAATATAGAAGAGATGAAAGAGCAACATAAGTATGGTTAGAAATGGGTGGCAAAATGGTGCAGTGGATGGAGTTAGGCAATAACGCCCAAGGAAATATCGCCCAAATCAATTTTGAAATATCGCCCAAATTTTTTTATCGCCCAAAAAAAAAACAAAATTAATTTTGGGCGATATTTATAAACATTTTTTTTTAATTTGGGTGTTCTTTCCTAAATTTTGGGCGATATTTCCAAAGTGAAATTTAAATGGTACCTACTTGCGGTGCATAAACAGTGAGGTATGTATGGGGGGCATGTTGCCCCCCTGCAACCCTCCTGCTTAGCCGCACTATTAGATTTGGAGTAGATGAAGGCGTATGCAGTCTTTTGCATTTAAAGAATCTGGATTTAAAGAAACTGCACATAACCAGACTCGCACCTACCCCAAATCCTATAGTGTGCCTAAGAAGGGGGGTTGCAGGGGGCAGCATGCCCCCCCATTTATACCTCACTATTTATTTTATTGAAGTGAAATAAAGTTGATTTGATTTAAAACGGAGTTGTCTCAGTACAATTATTGGCAAGATTTTGATTTGGGCGTTTTTTCCTACCATTTGGGCGTTATTACGTTTTTCTGGATTTTTTGGGGCGATTTTTCCAATTTCGGGCGTTATTTCCCCTTTAACTTTTAAAATTTTTATTTTGGGCGGTTTTTCCTTTAAAAAAAAGTTTCAAAAAATGGAAATAACGGCCAAATCGAAAAAAAAAACAAAAATTGCTCAGAATTTTTTTGGGCGATATTTCCAAATCGATCTTGGCGTTATTGCCTAACGCCGCAGTGGATGTAGAGTTTGATTGGTAAACAAAGATTTTTAGGTGTACATGTATTCTAAAAAAAAAACTAGTTTGATCCCTTGAAGGCAAACACTGAAGGATTGAATACAGCTTGAAACTTATTTCAACCCCATATAAACACTAACCGACTTGAAATGGGCTTGTTCGCCTCTATCAACTTTGAAATGTCAAAAATGCTGCACGTAAAAGTTAAAAGTTGGCGAACTCTTGCAGCTGCGGCTCCGTTTGCAACATTGAAATTATGTGTATTCAATATTTTGACAGAGTCCGGCTGCAGCTCCAGTTGCAGCACCGTCTCCATTGTGTTCAGCCAGTAACTCTTGCAGCTGCGGCTGCAGCTCCGTTTGCAGCTACGTTGCGTTTTGTTTGCAACATTGAAATTATATGTATTCAGTATTTTGACAGCTAGTCCGGCTGCAGCTCCAGTTGCAGCTCCGTCTCCATTGTGTTCTCTGTTTTCGTTCATTAAAAGAAAGCTATTTCAAACGTAAAAACGGCTGGCTGGGTGGGTGTGCTGGTAGAACGGGTATTTGGCTATATGACATGCTCACTAATGTCAAAAGGACGCGGGCAGCATTTGGCTTTTAAGTTTTTGAAATATTTTTATCTTGAACACAAGGTTTGCACTTTGCAATGTACCAAGCATAAACAGCACAAATTAAAAGCGTATGTGTTTGATTTACTGTTTCAACACAATAGAGACGGAGCTGCAACTAGAAATGAAGCCAGAATATTGTATACACATAAATTCAATGTTACGAACACAATGCAAGGTAGCTGCCATCGGAGCTGCAGCTACAGGTAGACACAAAAATAGGGATTGAAATGTATACCTACCAGTGTCATATGGAATGGTACTGAATACTTAATTGATGATTCAGAAGAGATTCCTTGCGTTCAAGAATCTATCCGAGGCAATGTCAATCTATCAAAACATTTTCAGATACCTTGTTGTTGTTGCATCAGCTGATTTTTCACAAGGGATAACAACAAGACAAAGCTATCCAGATCGCTTTGGATACAATCCTGAACTTCGCCATTTGCAATAAATTGGTTATCAAATCGTCGCGTGCGTTCTTGTGAATTTTTACTTTGACAGGTGAGGGCGTGACTCGCGTCTATTAGGTCTGTTTGGTTACTTTTGTAGCACGAAGTGTAAAACCTGTCAAATTTAAGAAAGAAAGGGAAAAATCTGTCAGAGAGATTAAAACTTGCCACAAAGTTAACAAACGCTTTTGTTTCACTTTGTGCATGAACGTCAATGTGACAATATCCTAATTGTGAATTTTTAATTTATTTGAAAACCGAAATTTCTTTTGAAAGGATTTTAACAGTGGCATCGGAAATATTAGATTCATTGACATCCAGTGAATATGAAAATGATTCAATAACTGCAAAAAATTTGGAAATGATTGATGATTCGGGCGAGGCAATGGAATGAAGCACTTCAAAAAGAAATTGCATCAAAAATTACCTTGAAGAATGGTGCCTTCATACACTGAGGAAGAATTCCGCCGAAATTCGAACAGTCGGAAGGTTTTACAAATCTGCGTGCAGACAAGCGTTCTTCTGGTCAAAAACAATTGGCGGTGTTTTTGTGGTTCGCTGGCCATGAAGCTTGTTGCTATCGCTACTTGGCAGATCGTTTTAATGTTTCGTTTAACTATGTTCCTCACATCGTGAGCCCCGAAGTCATCAAGTGGCCTACAGAAACAAATGTGGATTTTTGAAGGCAATAGGTAAATTTATTTGGTAATCAAAGCCTTAAAACATCAACTCTAACATTTAAAATTTTTCATTCAGGTTGTATTGATATGGCATATACCGCCAAAACGTTGCAAAGACGACTATATTGATAGGAAAGGGAACATAACCCTAACTATGCAAGCTATTTGTAAGGAAAATAAAAAATGTATCGACATATTTGTTGCGTACCTAGGATCTTCCCACGATAGCTGGGTTCTTAAAAACTCACGAATTTTTTAGAATATTGTTTACTTGGTGACTCTGCTTATCCCTGCACTAAGCACCTGGTGACCCCATACAAAGACAACGGTCTCCTAATCCGAGCTCAAAAAGAGTTCAACATAAAATTAAGTTCCGGTCGTGTAGCCATAGAGCACACTTATGGAAAAGGGATACAAAAGTTATGCCACTTCATAAGAGCATGCTGCGTTTTGCATAACATAGCAAATGGGGAAGACATTATATTGGACCAAGAACTAACTATCTATTCCGATCCCATTCAGCGTGAAGAAGTTTCTATAAGAGGAAACGCTATAAGAGATTTAATTTGCCAAGAAATGCAAAAATAAAAAACCATATGATTGATATATACCTGGATGGTTATCCTTCGTCGAATCGACGAAAACCTCTTTTATTTTTTTTATTTCTCCTTAGGCCTTATAATTTTTTTTTTTTTTAAGAGAAGAAAACATGTCGGTACTTGTAATTAATCTTATTTATTTTTTTAAAAAACATGTCTAAAAGTTTAATTTTAAAAATTTCGGGATTAATGTTACAAAAGTTTAAGGAGTAGGTAGTTTTTAAGATGACCTTCGGTGATTCGACGAAGCATAACTTAAGTGTGCGTTGAATAAGCATAACCATCCAGGGTTAAAATAAAAATAATTTAAAATTATTAAAGTTTAATTCCTTGTTTACTTGTAATTTGTGATACAAGTATAACATCTAAAATGTCAATAAATGCTCCTTAAAGGTAATCTGTATAGTTTCAATTGGTCTGCTATCATCTTGAATACCACGTAGCGTACTATAACTAAAAATAAATAAACATACAAATTAACTTCTTATTTTATAACTAGAAAAAAGAAATAAATTCATTACAAAAACAAAACAAAAAATGAAGGTTTAAAATAGGAACGTAAAATTAATTGTTAATTTCTTCAAATAAAACATTGGTTTTTATTTTGCTCGCACTCTTCGTGTCGTTTTTGGGCTGCATCCTCCTTCCCTTCTAAATATGACATTACATCTTCTCGAAAAATGCTAAATAAAATAATTTCAATATTGCATTTATATTTTTACCACTATTTTGAATTATAAATGAATCGGTTATTTCAGAAACAATATAAGTCAATGAACATTAACTTTTCAGGAGCAACAAAAAACTGTTTTATATGATAAAATTCCACAACACTCAACATTTTGAGAATGCAAAGTTATAATTTGGCTTAAGATTTAAAAACCGCTAATATGTTTTGCTTTTTTTGAGTCTTAACCGGTTTTTAAGCCTTTAAAATCGCTTGACTTATGTCGTTTCTGAAACAAACAAACTTTTTTGGTGAAGCTTTTGTTTTATTATATTGTATATGCTTACAAAAATATAAAGAAAGTACTATTGATCTGTATCGATTGGACAATCCTTTTCGCAAGTTGGCTAAGCGAATATCTCATCATAGTACTCTTGAATGTTAACGTCTCCTGGTAGATACGATTTTAGTTTTTTTAAGTCATTCATCTTCTTAATATTGATTGGCACCTTTCCAGAGGGATAAGCAAGGGCTTGCGGCAGAGCTACCAGTTCATATCTTTGAAGGTTTCCTAGGTTAAATGTATGACTTGTAAAACCGTTAATAAAGTCTCTCGCAACAACTGTTTTATCATAACAATCCGAGTGGGAAAACTGAGAAAATTTACTATAAGTAATCGTATACTTATTTTCTTTAGCCACATGTCTTCCAATGGACTCCATTGAAAGCATGATTCTTTTATAAAAGCGTGGCCACCAGCTTTTGTAGTCGATGCTGTCAGCCGTTTTTGGTAAAATTACTGTAAATTTTTTTGATACTGAAGAAGACAGTATCAAATCGGCATATTCTGGAACAGTGGGAAAGGAAAAGGAATGTCCTCGTATGTATATATATAAACATTTTTTCCACGTTTGTCGTTAGGATTCTTACCATGTGCAAGAAGAGAACAAAGTCTTGTGACGCGTCCAGCGGTTATTCCATTCCATTTGCAAACTTTGAATTTCCCCACAGAAGTTGTCAACTCGTACGAGTAAGTAGATCCTCTTGATGGCCTAGGTGACTGATCTTCAGGCTTTCGACGCCTCCTTTGAGTAACAGGTTGAACAGAGATGAAACTCTGCAAATAACTGTCTTGTTCATTCTTCGAAGTGAAGCTTATAAACTTGGTGAAAACTTCTAATTTTAAAGAATCATTCAAACTGTTAAGGCATTTATTCTTACATCTATAAAAATATACATGATACAGGATACAGGATTGGGATTATCCTTCCTTCCTTATAAAGCTTCTAATTTTTAACTTACATGCATTCTACTCCGGGTGTCACAGCAGCTACCACGTTTCCTTTCCAGTTTGTACATATATTGACTGCCAGTTATTCTATATCTTTTTATTATTTCGTTTTTGTATAATTTAAGATTTTTCACGTCCCTCTTTCTCTTGGGGTTTATAGTGGACACTTCTTCACATTCTTCCATTTTTTCACCTAACACGAAACTAAAACTATTTAAGTAATTGCACCGGCTGGTATATTTTTAATATTAAAATCTTCTGTCAGAAAAACAACGGACCGTTATGTGTACAAAGTAAATCAATTTTGTGGAGAAACAGCATAAGTCAATGGCTTATGTCGTTTCTCTTCGGAACAATGAAATAGTACACTATCGGTTTTCGTTCTCTGAGGGGTCTGACATGTGTAGTATCTCTTCAAAAGACGAATAACTATTCAAAAATGAGAAATTTGCAAAAAAAAAAAATTGTGAAAAGCTGACTTATGTTGTTTCTGAAATAACCGATTCAAATAAGATATCTTCTCTAAAAAAATGACATTACTATGGAACATATGTTACATCTGTTTTTAGTCTTTGACTAATTTATAAGAGCATTTAAATAAATGTGCGAAGGTTAAATTAAATAATTAGTATCATTTTACCTGAAATGCACTTGCTTTCTTCTGGTGGGTCACCGTCACACTCTTCTTCCTAAGTCATTCCCGTAGCAGTTATCAATTTGGCCCTTGTTACCCCTTCGACTGCCTCATTGTCGAGAGTGTATTCTAGGCAAACACCTCTCTTTTTACCAAATATCTCACTCAATTCACTAAAATTATAGGAAAAAAATAAGATAAAGACAAGATATAAAACTAAATAAATGATCCATAGTCATAATCCTGTGACAATTGCAAAAATGTTTGCTGACTATTTCAAAATTGCTTTTGAGAAAGTTGACTGTGATACACATTTAATTCTTTTTCTTCTACTGCTTCTTTCTCTCATCTAAATTCTCTAAGCTTTGACATTTATCTAGAAACTATTAAGTCAAATATTTTAAAACTTGACGAGTGTTTCAATCCTGGCGCTGATGGAGTACCTTCCTCTATTTTAAAAAATGTGTTGATTATTTGTCATACCCGTTATATATTCTGTTCAATGAATCTATTAAAAGCTCGATCTTTCCCACTATTTGGAAAAGTGCTTATATTACGCCAATACATAAAAAAAGGCCCAAAAAATGAAAATAAGAACTAGCGACCCATTGCCAAATTATCTGTGATACCTAAACTGCTTGAGTCCATTATATTTAACGTCCCTTCCTTCCATTGTAGTTCAATTGTTTGTGCAAATCATCATGGTTTTGTTAACAAGAAATCGACTATTACTAACTTATTAAATTTTACGTCGTTATGTTTAGATGTTTTTGAAGAACACGGACAAGTTGATTGCGTCTTTACTGATTTTAGTAAGGCCTTTAACAAGTTATGCCATATAACGCTAGTTAGGCTTTAGCTCAATGTTCCTAAAATGAATTTCATCGTGTTTAAATGACAGACAATATAGTTTTGTTTTCTGTTACGAGTATTCGAATAAATTTGTGGTAAATTCTGGCGTCCCTCAGGGTAGTTATTTAGGACCAATCTTATTTAAATTGTTTATTAATGACTTGGCTTCGACCATAAAAATAATAGAAGTGGTTTTAAAAATAATGAATTTTGTAAACAAATTTGAGAAAAAAAATTGGTATGCCAGTTGTAGATATTTATAAATGTGGAGTTGAAAATTGAATTTAAAATAAATTATCTACCTGTTTGATATCGAATTTCGAAAAAATAATTTTGAAGTTTTTTTTTTTAAATCATAAAACAATTTTTGTATGCAATATTCTTTAAATTTACTGCAGACTTCTGCATAAAACATTTTTTGTTATATTTGTATGGGCATATGGTTGACATTGGTGCCTGCTAGGCGACTGAACATACCCTAAGCGGAGCAACGAAGTTGCGTGAACGGGATGACCACCCGAAAAAGAGAGTTAAAATCCTTAGAATACGCGCAGCGGGCCACCCCTGCGCAAGAGAACTGTTGACTTAGGCGCCTGCCTGGCAAAGTGGCAACTGAACGGAGTTATACGTGAGCGGTTTAGAGAACCGAAAAAGGGAGTTAAAAAAGCATTTTTTTTTTATTTCTAAAACAAAGTTTAAAAAAGAATTGTTTCCTTTGTCAAAGTTCGGCAGACCCACTTCTATAATTTTTTTTTGAATTTGTAGAAAAGATGTTTCCAAAAACAAAAAAAAAATAGTCCTTTGTCGAAGTTCCAGACCCGCCTCCGGAACTTTTGTCCTGGCTCCAAATCCACCTCCAGAAAAAAATTGCCCTTTGTCCCAGATCCAGAACCTTTACCAAAATATCTGGCAAAAAAAGTTTTTTTTTTAAATGTGTAAGGAAATAAAAAAGTTGTTTCCTAAAAAAAAAAAATTGTTCTTTGTCCATGTTCCAGACCCACTTTCAGAACTTTTTTTTTAAATTGTAAAAAAGTTGTTTCCAAAAACAAAAAAAATTGTCCCTTGTCCAAGTTCCAGGCTTACTTCCAGAACTTTTGTCCAGGTTGCATATACACCTACAGAATCTTGTTTCAACAAAAAAAACTTGTCTTTTGTCCAAGTTCCAGGCCCACTTCCAGAACTTTTGTCCTGGTTACAAATCCACCTCCAGAACTTTGTTTCAAAAAAAAAAATAACCTTTGTCCAAGTCCCAGAGTTACCTCCAGAATTTCTGTCCCAGATCCAGCACCTTACCAAAATATCTGCCAAAAAGTTCCAGTTCCAGACACAAGGCCCGAACCTATTTCCAAGGTCTAGGGTCAGAACCTTTGTCCCAGTTCCAGATCCACCTCCAGAACCACCCCCGTCAGACCCACTGCCGTCAACCGACCAGATCCGGACCAGAAAAAATAGTAGGATTCTTCTTTCTTCGTGATCCTCATACAATCGAGGCACAAATTCCTATGGGAATGCGCTGTCGCATTGTGGTAGATCCTGCGGGATTTTGTGCTGCGGCATTTCGTGCTGCGGGATTTTGGGGTACGGGATTTTGTGATGCGGCATTTTGTACCCAACCCATAACAAAGCTAAATTCACATAAAATTAAACAGGAACTTTATTAAAATATTTCAAAAACATTTTCATTTGGTTCGTTAAAAGTGTTTTGGAACACAGTTCACAGCTAACTTAACACAACATGGGAGATTCTAGTTGAGGTAACTTTAAAGTCTTCGAATAAAATTTACTTTGATGTTTGCCATAATATCAAGTAATTTTTTGTGCTTAGTTTAAAAACTTGTATGGTTTAAAAATTAATGATAGTAGGTTATTATGTACGTGCATGTATCACATTGTTTAAGATATACATATACCTAACTTATAACACAAACATTATTATATACATATATGTCAGTATGTATTTAGGTGTACATAGTTTAATATTTTAGGCATAATTGCTTAATTCAACATCCCTTTCTCCAATATTTACATCACCACCTATACCAATATTTTCCCCCTCCACATGAATTATGAGATCCATTTGAGATTGCGAAAGATTTTCGCCAACAAGTTTTGCTAACTTTGTAAGTTCCACCTTTGATTCAGCTTTTTCATAAATTTGGCGTTTGTCACGTTCTAAAAAAAAAAAAAATTACAAAACAAATACATACACTATAATAAAAGGGTGTTACCAGTTTTTGCTCGAGATGCTTCTTGTTCTATAATGATTTCGTTCGTTATGTAAATTTCACGACGGATTTGATCACGTAACTCAACAGACATATCAGGAATACACCAGCGCACTACTATCATAACCAAAGCAACAAAATTCTAAAAATAAATTATTTTATAGAAGGTTATGTATGCATATAGAAGGTTATTATTCATTACCGTACCTCAAATATCACAACAAAAGCAAGACGTCCAGCTAATATTATATAAAACATGTTAGATGGACTATATTTTGTATTTGAATTTGGAGGTTCTCTAAAATCGGAGTACCTGGATAACAAATAAAATAAGTTTAATTAGAATCTTATAAGCAAATAACATATACCAACCTGCAGGTTGTGATGTTTAAATCCCTAGATAAGGCTGTCAGAGCTTTTGAGTCCTTAATAGCAAAATGTGATAGGCTGAAATCCAAATAACCATTGAGTGTTCCATTTTTCGAAACTAGAGTTTGATATACTAGGCGTGGAATCATATCTGATGTAAACGCTATAATAAAACCCTGTCAAAGAAGTATTATCGACACAGTGCTGGGTATAGCTAGTGAAAATGGGGCGGGAGGGGCATGAGGGAGTTAAAAAAAATGCTTTATCCCGGGAGTTTTTTTTCGATTTATAAATAATGTATTGTAAGCTGAATTTCGAAGAAAAATAAAACAAAAATCAGTTTTTATAATTATTTATTGTACTATTCATACCAGAATGTCAGTTTATTAGACTTGACCATTCTTTATTCCGTCAATTTCATTGAATTTTTGAACAACAACACAACAGCTTAAAGGTGATACCACCAATTTGTCTGATCTGTGACGTCAGTGGTCTCAAGCGGCGGAATGCGTAGTGCATACGGCTTCTAAGACGGAGCAAATCTGATATCGTGGGTTCGATCCCTATGGTGGGCATGTAGAAAGTTTTTCAAAATAAAATTGGATTAAAGCTCAGCACCACTAATACAGAGGAGACTGATGATAGGCGGCTTGGCACCCCTTGAAACAGCTGTATCTCTAGCCAAATAAACGAATTATAAATTAGTTCGTAAACAAATTAGTGGTAGCACCTTTAAGTTGTTGTTTTTGTTCAAAAATTCAATGAAAAATCAGTTTTGTTTCAAATTCAATTAGCAAGAGTGATAGCCGCATTTCATTATGGCTGATGAGTGAGGATCATCTCATGAAAATAAAACAATACGGATCTTAGTGACAACTGTGTTGTATATCTATCTCTTTTTTCTTCCGTTTGTTTATTTGCCATTTATTCGTTGTCTTTTTTCTATAGACTACAGTTCACAACTCTTTACCATTTGCAAAACTAAGAAGCAAAAGAAAAAACTTAACTTATGGTTCATGAAACGTGATCCCGATATAGAGCAGGATCTTGTGTTATTGTTGTAATGCATGTATTTTGATGATCTATATGGATCATCTCTGATAATACAAACGGCTAATAATGTTGAAGTAAAATCACACTTATTAAGATACGAGTAAGCATCCTTGCGTTCAAGAATCTATCCGAAACGATGTCCACTTATCCAAAAATGTTCAGATACCTTGAGTTGTTACATCAGCTGTTTTTTTTACAAGGGATTACAAAAACAAAGCTATCCAGATCGCTTTCGATACAAATCTGAGAAGATTTTAGGGAGAGTACGATAACTTTGAAGCCATAAATTGATAACGGTAGAAGGGTTAAAAACAAGATTTTTTATTATGGCAGGGGGGGTCTATCTCGCCCCGTTTAGGAGGTAGGGGCAATTTTAGAAAAAAATTACTTAAAATGAAAAAAAAAATATTAAAAACCAACGGCATCACTTACAATAAAGTACTGTACCGGTTTTGAAAGTTAGAAATCTGTTTTTTAATCCTTAATTTAAATTAAATTATTTATGTTGATAGTTTTTGAAAAATTCTAATGCAAACTCAAAATTCTGATAATAAATTGAAAAAAAAAAAGTTTAAACCAATTTTTTTTCAAAATTATGAAATAAAGTGCTTAATTGGCTTTTTGTGGCCAATGCGTATATTGTGTGCAAATCGAACACAAGAAACCGAATGATTTTATGTTTTCTAGTTTTTGAGAAAATTGAAAATTGCTAAAACTACTTTTTTCATGAGATTTTTGTTTTTTGGTATTTACGGTGATGGCACCAATACGATAACTAGGGCGCCGCAAAATAATAAAGGATTTTTGTAGAAGGGTAAAATACAAGCATTTTTTGCAATGGGAGGGGGTTTATCTCACTCGGTTTAGGCGGGAGGGGCAGTTTTCGAAAAATTGACTTAAAATTAAGAAAAGATTTAAAAAAAACGGCAACACTTACAATACAAAATTATAGGTTTTCTGAAATCCAGAATTTTGTTCTTTTATCATTTGTTTCAACGTAGTTATTTGTGTTAATAGTTTTTGAAAAAAAATACTTTCAAACTCAAAATTTATTAAGTATGTAATGAAGCATGTATGGGGGTTCATGCGCCCTCCTGCTTGGGCAAACTATAGGATTTGGGGTAGGTGCGAGGTTGGGTGTATGCAAAATTTCATTTGCATTTAAAGAATCTGGATTTAAAGAAACTTTGAATTTATCCTTAATATCCAATGTCAACAACTGTTTTCTAAATATAGCCAAAGTTGCACATTTCCAATTTTCAATCATGAAAATGTAATGCATTATAAAAAATATGCACGACTTGATCGCACGAACTTGCTCTTGTAGTTAAATATTGTGTGTAACCCCACATTGAAGATGCATGATGCACCTATATATTTAACGAGAAAATATTGAAAGAGTCAAAAGCACTAAAAAATTGATTTTTTGTTTGATTTTTTTTGTTTTTAAAAATTCTTAAATGCAATATTGTTTAAAATATTTAGAAGCATCAGATTGCAAAATTATAACAAAATCGGTCCAACCATGGCAAAGATATACGCAAAAATAAGACCATTTTCTCAAAAAACCTGGAATTCCTAATTCCGTAATGTGAATTTTTTGAGAAAAACCTGAAATGCAGTTTTCCAACAATTAACTTGGTTATTAGAGGTACGAAGTTATCGGTCCACCTGTTTAGGCTCTAGCTCAAATTACAGTGGACGCACCGACGGCGACGCACGCACAGACACACAGACGCACAGCCCGACGGACGGCATGACGAAACCCACTTTTTCGGACTTCTCGATTATCGTAGTGTTAGTTTTTATTATAACCTCAAAATTTTAGTTTTACACGAAACGAATACTTGCCCTACATATACGGTGACCATCCGTTCATTATTATAATGAACTGTTCATTATGTGAAGTAGATGTTCATTATGAATTATTTTGTATTCAAAAACATAAAAATGTTCATTATTTCAAAAGTTGTTCATTATTTGTTCAGTGTTTTATTTAATTTCGTTCAAACAAAAGCGAAAAACTAACCAAATAAATTTTTTTTCAACAAAATGATAATGCGAACTTGCCCTAATTTATTGAATGTAAAAGCGAAGGTATGAAATCAATTTTGATTACTAAATTTATCTATGAAATGACCTGACAAAAACCAGATTTAATTAAACAAATCTATACCTAATTCAGGAAAATATTCAAATATGTAAGCAAATAAATGTTACCTGCATAAGGTCTTTATTTTAAATAATGAGGATACCTATTTAGTTGTTAAGCGTTTAGTTTACTCTAACATTTATTATTTTTTGATTGAGTTATTTTTTTAAAATAAAATAATGTTTTTCCTTTTTTTTGTTCATTATTTGGAATTTAAAAATATGGTCACCGTACCTATAGAGCAAGTAAAAATTTACATTACCTAGGTACTACTGTGAGACTGCAGCAAATTTAAATAATTTCTTAATATTTATGTCAATGTCTTACATAGCTATATAATGCAATTGTTTAAAGTATGCAACCTACTTAGATCATAAAAAAAGAACAAATATTCGAATTTTGTACCGTTGTTTTTTGTATGCAGATTCTTTAAATGCAAAAGAAACTTTGCATACACCAAACCTCGCACCTACCCCAAATTTTATACTGTTCCAAGCGGGGTTGTTGCAGGGGGAAACATGCTCCCCCCATACATACCTCACTGTTTATACGCCGTAATGCTGGGTGCTAGCACTGTATTTATGTAAGCAAAAAATTGAATAAAAAAAGTAGTTTTGGTAATTTTCAATTTTCTCATAAACTCAAACACATAAAATCATCTAGTTTTCAGTGTTCGATTAAGAATTTTTAATTGTAAAGTGTTGCAAATTCAGTACTTTATTTCACAACTTTGAATAAAAAATAGTAGCTTATTTTTAATTTTTTATTTTATATAATTTTTTTAATAAATTTTGAGTTTAAAAGTATTTTTTTTCAAAAATTATTTACACAAATAACTAGGTTGAAACAAATGACACAACAAAAAGTTTCTGGCTTTCTTAAAACTTATAATTTTGTATTGCAAGTATTGCCGTTGTTTTTAAATCTTTTTTTTTTGAATTTTAAGTAATTTTTCGAAAATTGCCCCTCCTGCCTAAACGGAATGAGATAGACCCCCCTTCCCATCGCAAAAAAATGCTTGTATTTTATCCTTCTATAAAAATCCGTTGTTATTTTGAAGCGCCTTAGTTTTCGTACTGGTGCCATCACCGTAAATACCAAAAAACAAAAATCTCATAAAAAAGTAGTTTTAGTTATTTTCAATTTTCTCAAAAACTAGAAAACATAAAACCATTCGGTTTCTTGTATTCGATTTGCATGCGATATACGCATTGGCCACAAAAAGCCAATTTAGCACTTTATTTCACAATTTTGAAAAAAAATTGGTTTAAACTTTTTTTTTTCATTTTTTTTTATCAGAATTTTGAGTTTGCATGCGAATTTTTCAAAAACTATTAAAATAAATAATTTAATTTAAATTAAGGATAAAAAAAAACAGATTTCTAACTTTCAAAACCGGTATAGAGAACTTTAATGCAAGTGTTGCCGTTCGCTTTTTATAATTTTTTTTTTTTCATTTTAAGTCATTTTTTTGTCAAAAATTGTCCCTACCTCCTAAACGAGGCGAGATGGACCCCCCTGCAGTAGTAAAAAATGCTTGTTTTTGACCCTTCTACGAAAAACCGTTATCAATTTTTGGCGCCGAAGTTATCGTACTCGTGCCGTTATTTTGTATACATAACTCTTCTTATATAATTATCAGCCTAATTTATTAGAATTAGCTCATTAGAGGTGCTAAACGGCTGAATAGTTATGTAGTGCATAAGCATTTATGAAGCCACTATTCAACGTTGCATAAATCTTTATTCATAAAATATTTCCCTACACATTATAGTTATAATGCGCTCGTGTCAAATATAAAGTACCAAGAAGGGAAAATCTATTACGTTTTACTGCCACAATTGATTGACAAAACCAAGCTCTGAAAATGAAAAATCAATAAAAGAATTCTGCTGCGCCGCCGATTGGATTAGTTTAAATTTCTTTTAATATTATATGTACCCATTCTTATTACTGATTCTTTTGTGCCGTGTTATCAAATATAGTTAAATATTTTAGAACGAAAAATTCATGGTTTTTATTCAAATAATTGTTCCATTCACTGACAGTGCGATCAATTTGAGAAGAATATAGGAACATCTGTTAGGGTGGCACTTATTTTGGCAATGTTTGTTTTTATTTATTCTGTGTATCCCACTGAAAATAGTCAGTAAACTTTAATTTTGGCATACATCTAAGCACATGTATATCATAAAAAAAGAATTTCCATCAACTTTTACACTTTCAGCGACATTTAAGTAAAAGACGGAAAACTGCGTGTATTTTTAATGAAAAGTTTTAACTTCTCGGTGGGTTACGTCGTACTTAGCCGATTTAAAACAAATTTAACAGCATTTTTGTTTGTACAAAGTACCTTCATAATATAGCTTGATCACTTTTAGGAGGGGACAAAAAATAAGCGCCCCCCTTATAACATTGTATTTTATTGTCGTCTGTGTGTGAGTCAAAGTGACATTTCGATACCTAAACACCCTTATGTAGGCATTATTCAACCTCCAAACGCGTTTAGCTTCTAATGCCTCTATTCAACGTTGCATAAGTTGTATGAATAACATTTTTGCGTTTAGTGGAATTATAAAGAGTAATAGTTCTATGCACTCGCTATGATGCGTTTATAAATTCGGCTGTATATGTACATTCAACTTCTATATATACCTAAAGTGACCATTCGTCCCATCTTACGTGGAACAGTCCCACATTTACACAAACTGTCCCACATCGAAAATTGTCCCACAAACGTCCCACAAAATTATAAGATGTCCCACGCTGTCCCACAAAATCGAAATTGAATTTTTAGATCGTTTATTTTATAATTTATCATAATAAATTAACTGGGGGGCCATTCCGTAATTCGATTATCGCCACACGATATCGTTTTGACGACAGCCACTACAGACAGACAATAATCACTATCGACTGAAAGATATCGTCTTGACGATCGAAAATATGCTTTCCGTAAATCAAAAATCGTCAAAACGTGATCGTTAAATCGTTAGCATTTGAACGATACCTATTAAGCTATCGTTTTGTTTGATTTTGTAAGCAATTTATGCATTTTATCATATGAAGCAACGAAATGTAGGGTTTTCAATAAGGGCGGGTAGATGTTTTCGGTTGATCCTGGGTTTCGTTGACGCAAAGGCGTTGGCTGATTGTCCACTGAATTGGTCAACTCAAATTTGGGCACCAAACTTTGGATAATCGGCTGTCATGTAACTGAAGAATAAACAACAGATTTGGATTTGGGGTAGGTGCAAGGTTGGTTATATGCAGTTTTTTTGGATTTGAAGAACCCTCACTGTATATATACATACCTCACTGTTTAGGTGTGAGAACTAATTTCGCGTACGCGAAACTACGTGCCTTTAGACAGTTTCTAATTAATTCTATATAGCTTTGGATAGATGGATAACCGATTTGGTTATAGGCGACATCAAGTTTTGGCTTCCCATTCTTTTCACTTCTTAATAAAAATTGACATTTTTTGGGCGGTACTGACCTACATATAGGTTAAACCATTGTTTAATGTATTTTTTTAATATTTCACAAATAAATGTTGGATAAATAACTTACATTTTTGTTATTTTCATTGGTCCAAACATAAAACAACACAAAAATAAATTACTGAATTGTCATTAATGACAATGATTGACAAGTCAATTCTTCTCAAACTGTGATTTAGTGATTGTGTTACGTGAAGCAAGTTGATGACGATAACGTGAACGATTATCGTTTAGACGATTATCGTTTTAAAAATTACGGAATGACCCCCCTGAACGCTACCAACATTACAAAAAATTAGATGCATAAACATAACGACTGAATGCAACTGCTAATAAATTACAAAACTGGAATGATGAAAAAATTTCAGCTGATATAAGATGGGTGATGGGTGGAAATTTTCTCACATTTAAAAAACTGCAATATTCCTTACCAAAACTCCAAAAAGTTTCTTGATTATACCCTCTATTTGCCGGGGACTAATGCGTCGACGGAAAGAATATTTTCAATTGTGAACAAATTGTGGACGGAGGAGAAGTCACAACTCTCTGTCGAAACAATTAAATCGATATTGGCTATGAGATCGAGCTATTTAAGCTGCGAAAATGTCATAGAGGAAGTGTCAAAAAATAATAACTTATTGAAAAAAATTCATTCATCAGAGATATGTATGGCTGGATAATTTATTAATTTATACACACATAATACATAATAGAATATATTTTTTGCTTTTCTTCTGCAGATCTTTTACTTTGATGTGCATTTTAAGAATCATTAATTGCGATAAATTAAATCTGCAAATATGTGTGTGCACGCCCTAAAGTTTCACAATGAAATGAATTGGAAAATTTTTTGAAATTAATTTTCCAAGATTAAAAGTATGTGTTATAATTTTACACTCGATTGCTGAATTTTTGATAACATTTCATTAGCCTGTTCTGAAACTTTATGGGCGTCCCACCCCAAAAGACAAGAGAACTCACACACATTTTTTGCAGATTTAAGCTTAGAGCATTATAAGTCAAGTGGAATTTAAAAAAAAGGATTTTTGGAGTGCGCATTGAAGTAAAACCTAGTAATTTTTTTTTTAACTGAACTAATTTTTTTAGTCAAGCCAACATGGCTGTTTTCATTTTTTGTGAGAATTTATTGAATAATTTCGTTTTTAATAGTTATTAGGTAAGATTCTGTTCCTCTTTTTTCGTAGAAAATAAGTGTTTTTTTTATGATCTGCAACCTACTTTAATAAAATTGAAATTGCCCCACATTTAAAAAAAAAATATATATGTGTATTATTTTCAGGTGAATTTCTTTACTTTGTCCCACATTTTGAATTTTTGGATCTGGTCACTTTATATATACCCCTCCTTTAAATTTTGTTCTACCAGATTTTAGAATTCATTTATTAATTTGCTTATAATTTAAATAATTCAAAATTAAAAAGAAAAAAAATATTGACATTTCATAATAATAGTTCAAATAAAAGAATATATGTAGTAAATTTTACATTAAAGGAATTTATTTTATGAAACTAAAATACCTAAATGTGTTTTATATATTTCCATTTTGGTAAATTCTAATTGGAAAAACATTAGAAATTTGTATTTTTATATATGTTTACTTCTTTATAATCATTAGACAAATGTATATTATTTTTGTTTCTAGATTTTTTTCATAGTCAAGTAAGAATCGATTGAATACATTTTTGAATTGAGCTACCAGTGTATTATAAATACAAGCTTCTCTTTAACGCGTTTTTTATCATTTGAACTGAATTTGACCGTTGGTTGCAGGATATCCAACAGGAGTTGTGACGCGCTCGATTCCATTATTTGCTAAAAAGCTTTCAAATTCCTTTGATACAAATGCGGTACCATTGTCCGAGATAAGTGTTTGGAAGGCCAAAACATGAAAAAAAATCTTTTAATGTGGTAATAGTCGCACTGCTGGTAGTATTTTTTTCCATATCTACGCACACAAACCATTTGCTATAACTATCTACCACGACCAAACACCATCGATCAAAAAATAGGCCAACAAAATCAATATGGATCCTACACAATGGCCATTCCCAATTTATTAATTGTTGTTTTTGAGGCGCAGAGTGCATCATCAAACAAGGAGTACATCCATTTACGATGCCCTCTAAATCCTTATTTTGATTTGGCCACGAACAACATTCAAGCGCAATAGACTTCATTTTGTTAATACCCATGTGGTAAGCATCTAAAAACATAACAACGTCGTTTTGAATATTTGTTGGAATGGTGAGTTCTAATTTTCTTTTAAAGAATGGTTGCATTTCTTTATCTGCACATTTCTCAGGCCATTTGGTGTTAACAAACTCAGAAACTTTTTGTAGCAACCTATCTGCACCTATTTCAATCTATTTGCAACTGCAATCTATTTGCAGCCATTACAGGGATGCCTTTCTCAGGGTTAAATATATGTTGCAACGGTGTGTTGTCTGTGACTAGTGTAAATGCTCGTACAAGCAGATAACGGTGAACTAGTGATAGTTCTATTCGAAATGGCAAACCAAACTGAGCATAAATCAAGTGACAGCTGTCAAAAAGACCAACTCCGAAAAAAGGATTGCTAGATTGAAAACCACACGTCTAAAAAAAAACATCCCTTAATAAAGGCGTTATAGAATTTATATCGTTCTGGAAACCCAGATGGTACAGGCTTAAAATGATTAACCATAACTTCCACACACACATCAAAGGTTGTTGTTGCGATCTCCACATTTGTTGGATTTAATAAATTTCGCAATAACAAATAAGACTTGTGATAAGATGTTTGTGAGAAAAATCGCTTTCATTTTGATTTGCAATAAGTTTAGGAAAATGTTCCAATCGTTGACCTCGTGGTCAAAATGAGGTGCCTTTTCCACAAGAGAGATGATACAATATTAACTTTAGCACTTGGAACGTTCACAATAAGTTCTAGATTCTATTTAACCCTATACATATACATATACATATTTTTTTTCTCGTCACCACTGTGATGACCAAGAGTAATACACCTTTTCCACGGTTGGTACAAGAGACAAGACTGACTTTATTAAAGAAAGAGTAATTAAGAATAAGAGAAGAAATAGTGTAATAAGCAGTTATTTTGTATACATAACTTTTCTTATATATTTATGTACTTACAACTACTACAGTTTTGACAGAAAAGAATCGATTTTGTTTAGAAAAAAATAAAATCAAAAAACAAAATCAATTCTTTTGTTGAAAGGAATTCTACTTTTAAGATTTCACATTTCTTATACGTCAAATTGAAAGTCGGGGAATTTCGAGAAGACAAATAGTTCTTTTTTTTGGTGGCAAAGGATTCTGCATAATTAAACAAAATATTCAAGTAACACACAAACAATACAAATCGATTCTTTTACAAATTCGTTTCAATGGACGAAAACAAATCAATTCGGCTTAGAAACAAATCGATTCGGTTTAGAAAAAACATCGATTCGGTTTGAAAAAAAACGATTTCTTTGTTGAAAAGAATTCAACGTAATATTCAATTCCATCGATCAATACGTAGCTTTGAGATACCAAAAGTATAAATGTTAGCTGTGGTCCACGCCGGGCATTCTATTCTTTACTGCTGTCTCCACTAGGGAAGCACGGACCGTGGCGATTCCTCTCAGTTGGCTAGGTTGCCAACCTAGCTGTGCCAACCCTTAAATTTCAAATTAAATGTACGTACTTGTTTATATTAATACTTGGAAAAAGAATATCCTTTTAAATATAAGAAACATTACATCCCGATGCGTTTAAATTATTATTAAAGTAGCAAAACCTATTCAAATCGAGCCATTCACCACAACCCCTACGTGCTATATTAATCCCATAGTCCAATATGGACACCGTTATACAAAGTATCTCACTTAATATTATTTTGCTTTCAACTTCGGTGTTGAGTTGGTTACAAAATTTGCGACATCAAATCTCTTACATACTACACTGTTATTCCCTCATTCTATCTTTAAGAACAGACCGAAAAAATATTCACGAACAAATGCGAGAGAAAATGCAATATTTGATTTTTATCTTTTTAAGGGGTGGGCTTAGAGAGCCTAGAATACCCTTGAACGGTGATAACGGCAATATTTGAGCGCTTTTACATATGAACTCATATCTCTTGAGTGCATAAATGGATTACTTTGTTTTGAATTCGCATATAAATAAAATTACGGTTATTTCGATATCCCACTTATTATCCTACCTGGTATACAGGGTGATTTCCATAAGGCGTGACAAAAAGGAAGAGCGTGTAGGTAGGACTTAGACAAGAAAAAAATCGTAAAGGGGGGGTCTATTTCCCTCCGTTTAGGCGGGAGGGGCAATTTTCTAAAAAATTGACTTAAAACAGAAAAACAAATTATTAGAAAATAACGGTAATACCTATGGAGTCATGCTATTTATAACATTCTGAAAAGCAATTTTATTTTTAAATAAAGTTGTTTGAGCCAACAGTTTTTGAAAAATTAATTTTCAAAGTTTTTTTTTCAAAATTTTACGTAATTAAGTATTATTTTGTTGTCTAACATTCAATGCTCTTATTAATTTTGTATCAAATACAAAAAACCGTTGACGGCTTGACATTCAAATTAGAAATAATTTGTGCAACAAAACGTTCTTGCAAGTTATTTGTCTTTAGGTAGCGCATATTTTTATTTTACTTTAAAAAATTACGTTTTTTTCTTTAGTAGTAGTAGTAAATTGATTTTTTTTTCTTATTCAAATCATATACATATGTACATATGTATAATAGCAAAATCAAGTATAGCACGGCAAAGCCGTCTGACAGGTTGACAATTTAATAAATTACGTAAATACATTCATTGTGCCTAAGTTTTTTTAAATAATAGTATCTAAAACAAATCGGTTTTTAATTTTTGGAATTCAGAAGTTTTCGCTGAGAACTCTGTTTCGGTAAGCTTGCGCTACTTTGCAGTAAATTTTTTCCTTTACCTCAACAGGTAGACCCCGTTGCAAAGCCGACCCCACCGTAATTAAAAAAAATAGCAGGTCAATTTTAACCCAATGCTCTCACGCAGGTGTGAAATATGGTTAATCCAGTACTTTATCACTTTATTGTATACTTATCAGACTGATAATACAAAAATAGCAAAAAGAAACTTAATCCTTTCATTCGTAAATTCACCCAAGAAGCCAACTAAATATAATAAAAGGATTTTCTTAGAAAAAACTGGTTTTTGTTATTTTTGATTTTCTCAAAAAGTGCAAAATATTACGACATCCGGTTTTATTGTATTTGATCAAAAATTAATAAGAGCATTGAATGTTAGACAACAAAAAAATACTTTATTACGTAAAATTTTGAAAAAAAAATTGTTAAAAGAAATAAAATCAGCCTCAATTGAACATAAAATATAAACAATGGGGCATATTCATAGTCACTTTTAAACTCCAGTTTATATTAGACCTGGGTTTATCCTATCTATATAACACTGAATAAACCCCAGTCTAAGATAAACTGGAGTTTAAAAGTGACTATGAATATGCCCCTATGAGTTTTGAAAAAGTCTTATATTAAAAAACTTATATATTTCGACCACGCCCAACAAATGGTTTAAATTATTCAAAATACTATTTAACAAGTCCTAAGAAACGTTTTGATGTATAGAACATTGCTGTATATTCCTCACAAGCTTCAAAATTAAATGTCAATTTATTAATCAATTGCAAGAAATTCACATTTTGATAATTTTCAAGGTAAAAGCAAAAAAAAATCAAATTGTCGATCCAGCTCCATTAAATTAGCTATAAGTCGGCAAACACTTCTTTGATTTTCAAAACTATTTATGGAAAGGTTTAAGCACTTTTAGTGTAGGTACTAGAATAATGTAAATAAATTTGAATAGCCTATTGGTCGTTTAAATTCCAGGATTTGGAATATCATTATTCATGAATAAGCTCTTAGGGACTGGCGTATAACTTCGCTAATTCTTTATAATGGGTAATTTTTTAAGAGGTTTAGAACTTTTTAAAAAAAAAAAACACAAAAAATTCGAAAAAATGAATGAAATATTTATTTGAATCGATAGTTTGAACCTTGCAATTTAATGTTTAAAGATAATTTCATGCAAATGTTGACCGCGGCTGCGTCTCAGGTAGCCCATCCGCTGAGTCCAATTTTGGCATACTCTTTCACACATATCGGCCGGTATCTCACGAATGAATGCATGGATGTTGGCTTCCAGTGCGTCAATCGAAGCGGGCTTATCCCTATAGACATTAGCCTTGACATACCCCCACAAAAAATAATCTAATGGTGTCAAATCGCAGGATCTAGGCGGCCAATTGACCGGCCCGAAACGTGAAATTAACTGTTCACCAAACTCGCCTCGCAATTGCGCCATTGTTTCGTGTGCTGTGTGGCATGTGGCACCGTCTTGTTGAAACCACATATCATGCAAGTCAAGAACTTCCATTTCGGGCAAAAAAAAGTTTCTTATCATCGCTCGGTAGCGTTCACCATTGACAGTAACGCTGCGATTCGCATCATCTTTGAAGAAATAGGCCCAATAATGCCGCCGGCCCATAAACCGCACCAAACAGTGGCTTTTTCGGGATGCATTGGTAGCTGTTGCAATGCTTCTGGCTGATCTTCACTCCAAATGCGGCAATTTTGCTTATTTACGTACCAATTCAACTAAAAATGAGCCTCATCGCTGAACACAAGCAGCGCGCGATGAACATTTCGAACCGAGCACGAATTTTGATAGTAAAATTCAATAATTTGCAAGCGTTGTTCATTTGTAGACGATCCATGGTTAAATTGCAAACCAAACTGAAGCTGTTTGACAGTGACACAAGGTACTAAACACACGTCAGCTGTCAAAACCAGTGTTGCCAAAACCAAACCAGCTAAAAAATCACCCGTTAGATCTTCCAGAATGAGGTATCAAATGAAAGATAACATAAAAAGGATTATATTTCTATAAAAACTATAATGATTTGAATGAACATGAAAATATTATAAGAGGTGCAAGTTGGTGTAGAGTGAAAATATCGCTACTTTTGACTTCGAGCACATTAGTCCAAGAAAGCTAAGGTTTGGAAATAGGAAAAATTAGAGGCAAGCTGAAATTTTAGAGGGTGGTTCTGGTGATATAAAAGAACTTAAATCTCAGTTTTTGTATTCGAGACTCTTGCAGAAAAAAAGTTAGGCGGCCACGCCTACTTTTACCTAAATTTTCCTTATATCCTTGTATCTCGGAAACGGCTGCAATGATTTGGATGAAATTTTCAACATTTGCTTATGTTAGCAAGAAAACAATTCAAGAAATACCTTTAGCAAAATCCACCCACGCCTACTTTTCTTAGATATTTATTTCTTATATCCATTTTTCTATCATATGAATTTTTTATAATACAAATTCTATATACTACTGAAATACATCAGCCTAGTATAGTGCTAAGTCTTCTACTTGGCTGATGTATTTCAGTAGTATATAGAATTTGTATTATAAAACCTTCATATAAAAACAAAGCCTGGCCCAGGGCGAAAATTCCCAGCTTAATGATTAAGAATTTTAATCTTGTTGGATATAGTTCACATTGGATTTTTGGCAAAAAATTCATGTAAGTTGAACTGAACTTAATAAAAATTGCGTATTGACAAGGCCCTCACTAGTCAACTGATGAGTCCAAGTGAGATGGCCGGGACGAAACGCCAATTTTTATGGACCGACTGCCCACTGCCACACCCACTTTTTGTATATATTCGTTTCTAAAACTGGTTTCACCGATTTGGATGAAACCAGAAAAAGTATTGCGACCCCAGGAGTTTTTCGGCATATCTTTATCGACGTAGTGTTCAATCAGCAACATCGATTGAATTGGAGAATCAGGCGCCCACAACATTTCGTTTTGAAAGCCAATGCTTTCTTTGCGGTGAACCAGTAGAATTGCTTGAGAGTATGCGGAAACCTGTGTCGATTATTACGAATTGTTAATTGTTTGCAAGGCCGCTAATTTAAACAAATTTTGAAAGTTTCATCCAAATCGGTGGAACCGTTTCTTAGAAACAAAGATATAAGAAAAGCGGGTGTGGTAGAGGGCGGATTTTACTAAAAGTATTTGTTTTTTATACTAATATTAACAAATGTTGAAAATTTCATCCAAATCATTGAAGCCATTTTCGAAAAACAAGGATAAGAAAAACGTATATAAGAAACAAAGATATAAGAAAAGTGGGCGTGGTAGTAGGCGGATTTTACTAAAAGTATTTTTTAAATTTGTTTCTTCCTAATATTATAAACAAATGTTGAAAATTTCATCCAAATCATAGAAGCCGTTTCTGAGAAATAAGGAAAATGGAGGTAAAAGTGGGCGTGGCTGCTTGACTTTTTTTGTGCAAGAGTCTCGAATACGAAAACCGAGTCTCGAATACAAAAGCCTGCATCTAATTTTTTCTATTCGCTCCATACAAAAATCTCCAGATTTCCTGGAGTATATTTGCTTATAGAAAATCAATAAACAAAACTTAAAGAAATTAAAGGTATCTAATACAGAATTATGAATCCTATAAATATCCAATAAATACCATTTTAACTTTACAATAAGTTTACTCGATGTTACACATCATTTGTGAATATGTATCTACTCCTATACTCGGACGCTTTTTTTTTTTGCAAAACTATACTGATCAAATCTTTTGGCCGGAATTGAGAAGTTGGTCGTTTTGGAGTATACTATAAAACCGCGCATAAGCCAATATCTGATGTATTTTGTATAGTCAACCCAGAATTCAAGACCAGAAATCGCCCCTCCATGCACGGTGCTCGGATTAGGAACATGTCTAGAAAAAAAAAAAACAATCAATGGAGGCACACAAATCCATGTCGTGTGGTGACATATCAATACAAGGCATGTTAGATAGCGAAAATCTAATGAATGTTTCTTATTCCCATTTTAATCCACGACCATAAATGTTAGATGAGTTTATTCTTTGATTTATGATAAACATTTCCATGCTTAATGTAAGCAATTTTGTAAATAAGCTCATTTTATACTTTTGTGTTGAGTTGTATAAAGCGCATTTCCAGGCATTGTCTCTTGAAATTTTCTAAACTGTTCTCAGACACCCGCAAAAATTCTTTTTGTTTGCAGTCATATTGTTATACATACATACATGTATTGTTATAGGGCCCATAGACACAACACTTATGTGCACACCAATCGAGACACCGACACCGAAAATCAAACATTTTTCATTTGTTTGTGTCGGTGTCTCCATTGGTGTGATGTGTATGGGAAGTTTCATGACACCGGTGTGCACACAAGTGTTGTGTGTATGGTCCCTATAGTTTCACCTGCTTAGTCATTAAATTATAAAGAAAACATAACGGATGCATGTTTCTCGACTCAGCAGTCTAGCTGCTTGATTCTGTTGGTTTAATGTTGTCTTCGGTGAATACATTTCGGAAATGTTATGATCCCGATTTCTTTTAGAAATGCAATTTATGCAGCAACATTCATAGGGACTAGTATTAAGTTAAATTAGTTTAACACGAACTATCATACACATACATATTACCAGTACATCTTCATTTAAAGTTTGCTCGGTGGCATAGTAAAATTTGGTGGCAGCGGGTGGGAAAGCGCAACTATCCTTAACATAAACAAAGCAAAAGTGAAGAAAGAATAAAATATATAAAGACAATACAAGTGGTGTTAATTGACTTATGTTGATTTCTGACGCTGGTTGCTGAACATTTTAACGTAGCTTTTGTTTCCCTTAGAAAAGATGTGGCGGATTATTAATGTTATTTTGTAAGTATACATATGATATGAACGTATAGTATAAGTGATTTAAGAAAATTTAAAAAAAATATAACCAATGTAAGGTAATATTCCCAGCGTAAGGAAAAGGCTAAGAGTGATTTCTAGATGATGTACTTAAACTATTGGAACACATCTCATAAGCGTTTTTCTTTTTTCGTTCCAAACAGAGTCTGAACTGTTAAATGGTCAGTGAGTTCAGAGCTTCAAAGTTATGTATCTTTTTTGGTTCAGATAATGATAAGAGTTTGTTCAGAGCCTGAAATACGAGCTCAGCAAAAATCGGCTGAATATTCGGAGCAAAAAGCTGGACACTAAACGTCATGTGCGAAAAGAGGAAAAAAAATAAAACATATGCGCAAACAAATTAAAATGGCGGATGAAGCGGTCGGCATCCGCGCAGAAAGTGAGTTTTATTAATAAATTACATGCATGGAAATGTTTTAGATGTATGGAAATACATAGATGTACAAAATAAAATGTCCGTAGAAACTATAGGAAAAAATTACATGTGGATAGAAGAAAACGAGAGCGATCATAGTATTCTTTTATCAAGGTGGTTCTTTAGGAGAAAATGTATGAATATCGACGGTGAAAGTAATAGTGAAATTCAGAGTGAATTACGTAGTTACGTAGAAGAAGAACAACTAAACTTGAACAAAAAAGATCAAAAAAGAAAGAATGACAGAAGTTCCCCTAAACGTGTTGACTTCGTTCATTCCTACTTTTAATAGTACTAATAGTAGTAAGGAAGTCTTCATTTTTATTGAAAGTTGCAATTTGATGCCCAGAAAATTATACTAAAGGTGAAACATCAAGTAAAGATGTCACACGTAGAACAAAAATGTGTACCCGAAAATTTCCAGGCTACAAATGCTTAACAGCATTTGAAAGTTGTTGGTATATGTGTTTTTAATTCTGTCTGTTGCCATTTCTTGCGCCTTTGTTTTATTGCTGGACATATACAATGCCAGTACCTACTATGTTTTTTTTTTTGTTTGTTTATTTTTCTTTGTTAACGATCGACAGGAGAAGAACTGATTGTGTTTTGTTATTGTATCAGTTTTTTTTCTGATAGATAAAGATTTTTTGAAGTAAAATTTCTTGATTCTACAGTTTTGTAGTTCTTCAAAATGAAATAAATTCAGTTGGTATGGATGATGATCTAAAGAATTATTATTCTTTGTTAGTTTGCCAGTCTGTGCGATCATCTATAGATAGGTACATGGATCTGGAGGCCGGATTTTCTTAAATTTTAATATAGGAACACACCGTCAATAGCCGTGTTCCTTTGGAGGTTGCGAACTACTGATGAGTAGATGCAAATAATCTAGTACTACCAACTACTCGTGCTCTCATGGCGAGTAGATGAGGTTTGTAGGAAAACCAATTTTGTGCTTTCCATTCAAAATGGCTAGCAAAGTACTCATGGGTACTTCGCCACCTCCAAAGGAACACGTCTAATAGTCCATTCAACGAAGGAAAAATAAATAAAGTCCCCAGCCCAGGCCCGCGAGCTTTAGCCGGGAGGAGGGGGATAAAGGTCCCCTTTTCTAGTATTTCGCGAATATTTTGAAAACCAAGGGTATTAGCGAAAAAGTATACACTACAAAATGAAAGAATATCATATTCAAACGACCAAGAAATATTAGAAAAAGTAAATACATGTTCATTCATGATAATTGCATTAACGTGAAGAGAGAGGTGGTATGTATTAAAAGAAGGTGGTGGGGGTTAAAATATCCTTATTTAATTTATTTAATACAGTGTTTGTTGTCAAATGAATAACACTGTATTTTCAAAGATAAGAACCTAACATGTTATTTCCAAGGAAATGGGGCCAATTTTCTAAAAAAATGGTTTAAAGTGCATATGCAATCATTTAAAAACAACGACAAAAATAACAATACTTAAATATAGCTTTTTGAAAATCCAAAAACCTATTCTATTATTTTATTGTTAAAACAAGTTATCTTAGTCAACAGTTAAAGAAAACAATGATTTTAAATTAAAAATTTTGAAAAAAATAAAAATTTGTAATTTATATTGATTTTTTTCAAATTTGTTGGTATAAGGTACTAAATTTTTATTTTGTATTTGATGCTTCCATTAACTTTAAGTCGAACACTAAAAACCAGAGGATAGCAGGTCTTTTAGTTTATGAGAAAAATAAAGATTATGAAAACTACTACTTTCTTAAAAAAATTCTTTCTTTTCAGTAAATTCTTTAGTAAATTCAAACCGTCAATTTTCTAACGAAAGAAAAATTAAAGCAAATAATTATGTAGTCTGGTTTATTGTTTAAAACGGTAGGAGTGTATATACTTTTCCGCTAATACCCTTGGTTTTCAAAATATTCGGGAAATACTAGAAAAGGTGACCTTTACCCCTCCCCCCTCCTGGCTAAAGCTCGCGGGCCTGGGCTGGGGACTTTTAGTATGTTGTACCTTGGTATCACCCCTACCGTTTTAAACAACAAACCAAACTTCTTGATTTATTGCTTTTATTTTTCTTTCAATAGAAAATTGACGGTTTGAATTTACTATAGAATTTAATGAAAAGAAAGAATTTTGTTTAGAAAGTACTAGTTTTCTTAATCTTAATTTTTCTCAAAAACTCAAAGACCTACAACCCTCTGGTTTTTAGCGTTCGACTTAAAGTTAATGGTAGCATCAAATTAAAAATAAAATATACAGCTCTATTCTGCTATCCGATTCGATCGAAACTTTCGATTCACGTGAATGTTTCATTCAATTTGCCTCAAATTATTTACTTTTAAATCTTAACCAGTACTTGTTTTCAAATTCTAAAGAGGATCGTATTGTCTATAATATATTTTTATCGCAATTTATGCACATTATAGAACAATCATTTCCTTCCTGCGGTTAGCAGAATGCAAATATTGACGCGAACGTTTAGCAGAACAGCGCTGATAGTACCTTATACCAACAAATTTGAAAAAAATCAATATAAATTACAAATTTTTATTTTTTTCAAAATTTTTAATTTAAAATCATTTTTTTCTTTAACTGTTGACTAAGATAACTTGTTTTAACAATAAAATAATAGAATATGTTTTTGGATTTTCAAAAGGCTATAGTATAGTACTGTAATTGTAATGCATTTACTTTTTCTTATATTTCTGGGTCGATTGATCAATAAAGATTAAATTTGTAACGCAATGATGATTTTTCAGATTTATTGACAATAAATATTTTCGTTGGCATGTAAATTTGATAATCGACACTTTATCTGGCCATTAAAATACGTAGAACTTCACTAATAAGTTTGACTAGCTATTCAGATGTTGTGAAAAGCAAATGAGGTTGTTAATTGAAGAGTACGTTACATGTAGCCTAATTGAAACTTTAATCAGGGGGGTCATTCCGTAATTCGATTATCGCCACACGATATCGTTTTGACGATAGCTTTGCTTCACGTAAAATCGATAATCACTATCGACTGGACGATATCGTCTTGACGATCGAAAATTTGCTCTCCGTAACTCAAAAATCGTCAAAACGTTATCGTTAAATCGTTACCGTTTGAACGATACCTATTTAGCTATCGTCTTGTTTGTTTTACGAAACAATTTATGCATTTTATCATATGTAGGGTTTTTCAATAAGGGCGCGTATATTTGTTCGGTTGATCCTGGGTTTCGTTGACGAAAAGGCGTTGGCTGATTGTCCACTGAATTGGTCGACTCAAGTTTGGGCACCAAACTTTGGATAAAAGACATGGAAATACAACCATGTACACCTTAAAATGGGCGCAACGCACGTATCGTTGCCTAAAAGATTTTTATATTAAAGTTCTTTCAATTGGACGTGTCGTTCAATCGTGTAACTTGCCATGATGATTTGGCATCAGTAAATAATAAAAAAAAGATTTAATAGATGTCACCGTCAAAATCTGCCCGCTACAATTGAAAACCCTATTATTAATTATATGTAGTTTGAAGGATAGGTGGATAACCGATTTTTTTAGGCGACTTCACGTTTTGCCCGCACTTTTCTTCACTTCTTCTAAATAAAAATTGATATTTTTTGGGCGTTACTGACAAAAATAAATTACAGAATTGTCATTTATGACAATGATTGAAAAGTCAATCCTTCGCAAACTGTGATTTATAATAAACGATTGTCGAGACGATAGTGATTGTGTTACGTGAAGCAAATTGATGACGATATCGTGCACGATTATCGTTTAGACGATTATCGTTTTAAAAATTACGGAATGACCCCCCAGACATTGTGAAACAAGCCCTTAAAATTAAGAATATATAAAAATGATATTTATTGTTGTGATATCTTTGTGAATTTTCAAGTAACAATCAAAATAACAATTTGCTTGAAACAGTGAGGTTTCTTTAAATCCAAAAAAAACTTTGCATGTAACCAACCTCGCACCTACTCCAAATCCTAAAGTTAAGCCAAGCAAGAGGTTGCAGGGGGCAGCTGTTTATATCCCATAAACTTTTATTTTTGTCTATATAGAATTTATTTGGCCGGAAGATATAGTTTCTTTTTTTAAATTTTAATGTATTTTAGTCGACTTATGACACTACGCCGTTTGGCACAGTTTTGGAAAGAAAAAAAAAAGAAAATCATATAAAGCCAAATTGGCCTTATTTCGTTTTCTTTTTAAAAACGAAATAAGGCCAAATTTTAGAAATTTGGCTTTATTTCGTTGGGCCATATCACCATTTATCAAATGTGAATGTTAATAGGTTTGTTCGATGTTAGCACTGGCAGTGCGCCCAGTCGGCCAGTCACCGTTAACTCGTTCTGTGGTGTGTTAATAACGAAAATAAATAAATTTAAAATAAAACGAAAACATTAAATGAAAAAAAACCCGCTGAACGAATAAATCTTCAGGCTTCCAAAACTTTAGCTTGACCACACTGCCGAAGAATATAACCTCGGCTATAGACTATAGTTATTTACTTTTCTTCGACTTCAGAATTGCTTCATATGCTCGGATTTTCGCGATGTTCTAACCTTAAAGTGCAAAAACACTGATTTGTCGATATGTTTGAGGTTATGTTATATGTCGATAAGAATGTTTGCTCGTTGCGGAATCTAAAGTAAAATAATGATAAATAAATGTTAATAAATTTTAAATGGATTATGAAGGTCGAAAATAGTACTTTCAGATTGCGTTACTTCTTAGTAATTTTTTTCTTGATGGCGAAAAACATTTGTTTTTATTAAAAACAAAACTAACGATCCTAGATGAAAAAAAAAATTTTAAATTATTCAAAATTGATTTTAAAGCGGAGGATTAGAACTTTTGTTTACGAGTGTATTTGGAGAAATATTATTTCGTTTTGTAATTAGCATCAAACATCACAAAAATATTGATGGGGTAATTCTGATGTCGGACTCGAATTCAGGGCATGAAAACCTTTCGAACAGTTATGGTCAATTCCAGAAAAAAAAATTAGGCTAATCATTTTTGACATTTGTAAAACTATAACTCTTAACTGGAAAGGAACCTTCAAAACGTACCACTGTTTATTAGTCTATAAGCATGTATACTTACATTTGTTATAACACTTAGCTTTCCAATGCAATCGAGAATTCTATACCATACTCCAATATCACGAACCCTTTGCGAAACTGGTCGCTTATGATGTGTTATAAGAATTTTCGCATCCAAACGCATTTCGAGAATATTATTAAGAAGAGCAAAAATGGGAGCCAATGGAAATGCTGCTACAAATATCGTCACAAATCCATATTGTAAGACTAAAATCATAAGTAAAATATAATTTTTTTTTCATTCGTTTAACACAGATCGACAAAATTTAACAAACTTATACGCACTGCAATTGACTCTGACCTCACGTCAGTGAAAAAAGTGCTACATCCCGGTGTAATTGATTTCAACACTCTTGTAGCTTCATATTAAAGCTTAGTAGTAGATTGGAAAAGATATATTTCAATAATACTCAAACCGATTGCACCTTCTTCCTTTACCTGAACTTTTCGGAGTATTTATTGCTGCATCGTATATTAATAGCTACTTTGTAAACTGATTTGACTACTGACGTACTTTTTTAACCTTTCTGAACTTATTGGCGGTTCGTTGGAGATACTACGTTTTCTTAAGAGTTGAAATGAGCAAATTTTCAAATTCACAAAAAAGTGTTTTCAATTAAACTTTACAATTTTGTTTGTTATCTCGTTACATTCCGGAATTTGAGTTGGCAGTTAAATTTAGGAGTATTTGTTTAAAAAAACTAAAAGGTGCTTGTTTTGTTTTTGTTGCTCATCTAATTTCTAACACAATTTTGTTCTGATTTGGTATCTCTTGTATCTCATTTCGAATTTTTTGTAATACTATCATATATGCCACAATACTGAACTTTGACAGTTCAGTTTACAAACCAGCGTTTAAAGCAAGATGAAACAATAAGTACTACGAAACGTAAAGCAGAGGGGCATCGAAATGTGGAACCCAAATACGAAGCAATTTTACGTAATAACACCATTTCGCAACAAATGACTGTGGAAAAGTATGATAAAAATCGTTTGTTGCAATTTATGAGATCAGCCGTAACAAGTTATGTGGATAATTTTTTCCGGGATCTAGCATTACCGTTTAGCAATAAAAAGCTTTTTTACACTTTCTCGTATTCAAATAACCACTACTTATTGTGATGGAACGATTCTGTCAGATTCGAATGCAGCAGGTAGATTTGTTATTATTTACCCATTTCTAGATATTCAGGAAATAAACTCCGTGGACCAAAATCTAGCAATTTTAAGTCTTTCATCCACCTCTCATCTCGGCTTTTAATAGAATCCGTCTGACCCGACTTGAAGAATCGTGAAATTCCAACTTTCACTGCTTGCACTCTCTTCCAAAAAATTGGCATTATAAGTTCTAAAATTGAGTTCATGGCTTGCTTGCCAACCATTATTATAGCCAGCTGTATGCAAAGCTCAGTAAGACACCCACCAGATGAGCACTTACAAGAAAAAATAAATTTTATTTAAGAGTACAAAATGATTTAAACAAATATATCCACATACCTCTTCTTGCCGATAATCTAATATTTTATTATAGCTACCAGGATGACCAACGAATTTTCCTTTAAAAAACGCTATATAAAATATGGAAGCATAATAGTTAACAAACTGAAGTAGGTAAATCTTAAGAGTTAATGAGTCATCAAATTGTGTTTCCGTTCGCCACAATTCTAGTTCGGTCAAGTATTCCGCCAAATGTGTGTACATCTAAGAGAAAGAATAATCATTGTTGAGTCATGCTTCAACTACACTGCCGCTCATCTAAATAGTTTGAACATTTTTCGCACCGTACTAATGTAGGCAGAGAAGTAATCGGTTGAGTGTTATTTTTTATTGAAAAAAAAATATCTGGAAGGTTGAGATTTTAACGAAAAATAAATGGAAATGGTCAATGTCGAGAATGTCTTTTTTCACTTTATAACACAAAATCACCCAATTTTTACCGACAAGTATTCACCGATGACTAAAAATCCTTATTAACTGCATTTCCGTATGTGGACATACCTACTAACGGACATTCTGATTGATAAATTTGCAGATGAGATTTATTTTTTTCTCGCAGCGATAAATCTCACTATTAGTTGACCGAAATATAAAAATAAAACAAAATAAAGGATTCTCTAAGACCTTGATCGAACATTTTTTTGAAGAATAAAGTTTATTAAGTGACTTTTATTGAAAATAATAACAAATAAGAGTTATTATTTAACCTTTCCGAAGCTTGTTCTGTTATTATTTGTTTCAACCTAGGTATTTGTGTTAATAATTTTTGAAAAAAATGCTTTCAAACTCAAAATTAATCCAAAAAAACAATAACAAAATGTGTTTTTACTCAAAGTTATGAAATTAAGTACTAAATTGGCTTTAATTATTTGAAGACTTTGGTCAACTCAACTTATCTCAATAAAGGTAAGTTTTCAGAGTCAGTTCTTTCACCCAAAATAGGCGTATGTTTATACTCTTTCAATACATACATATATAATAAAGTTGTATTCTTGTAACTATAATGGAGATACTACAAGAGTACGGTGCGAAAAATGATGAACCTATTCAGATGAGCGGCAGTGTATTATGAAATAAAACTCACATAGTTTAGAATAAATAAAAGACACAAGTTAAGACATGCTGCTGATGCAGTGGTTAACATTATTGCACTTGATGTCGTCAATGGAGAAGCTCCAACTTTTAAAAGTGTCAACACGGACATTCGGTACACAACTACAGCAAGAAGTGCAACAAAAGCTAATGTCACCAGCAAAAGTACTACAGAGAAACTGAAAATAGTTGCTGGGAGTTTCATTCGCCAGAACGGCACGACTGGTTCTTTTGTATTTGTCACATAGTCTGTTCTTGTTTTCTTAACATTTTCCAAACGAGCAAGATATTGTGGTCTAGGGTGTTCTTCGTGAATGTCAAAGCCCGTTAGGTCCCAACGATGTGTTATTTCCGCTGAGTATCGTTTCCAAAGCTCGAGAAACAAAGTTGCCCAAAACGACATAAATACAGCAAAAAATACTGTACTGGGATTGTCAATTAAATAAGTTATTTTAACGTAGAAACAAGTTTCTTTGATGTCCCAAAAGCTGCACCAGTCACAAAGGGGACACATTTTTATATTTGAACTGTCTGAACATACGTCTTTTCTGTAATAAACAATATTACAAAAATTAAGTTTTTATTTAGTATAACATAATAAAATACAATACACAATACACAATACAAAAATGGGGCCATCTCCTTTGTACGCCAATTAAAAGTTTTTATTAATTTGGAGTTAAAAATTGAATATCACAAAAAATCTTCCACCTTTTTTCGAAATATCGAATTATCAAAAAATATTTTATAGGTAAATTTTTTTTTAAATCCAGAAATTTTTCTTCGGAAAATGTTGGTATGCAATATTATATACAGGGTGATTCGCATAGGGTGTGACAAAAAGATAGAGCTTGTAGGTTGGGTTGAGACAAGAAAAAAATCGTATAGTAGGGGGTCTATTCCCACCGTTTAGCTAGGAGGGGCAATTTTCTAAAAAAATTGGCTTAAAACATAAACAAAATTATTAAAAAACAATGGTTGTACTCACGATGCCAAGTTATACATTTGTGTTAAGCCAGAAGTCTCTTCTTTTATTTTATTTTTAAATAATTTTGTTTTTATGAATAGTTTTTGAAAAATTAATTTTTAAACTCAAAGTTTTGAGAAAAAAAAATTAAAAAAGTTGTTCAAACTAATTTTGTAGTCAGTAGTAGATATTTTTGTTTTTAATATTCAGCGCTCTTATTAATTTTTATTCAAACACCAAAAACCAGATGTTAAAATCACTTCTAGAAAATTGAAAACAACAGAAATAAAATTCCCTTAATTTGGTTTCAATCCGTTGCTTAAGTTGCTCTAAAGATCCTATTTCTACTACGTACATAGCATTGAATAAACATATATAGAAGGTGACACTCAACAACTAAAAGCGCAGCGGCATGGCCGTGTGGGGTTTTTCATAAATTTAATTTTCCCGTTTTATATTGGTATCCATGACGACGATGCTTCAATTGTTTTGAAATTTGTATACAATTTTCAATCCCGCGGAAAGATAATGTGTCTGTGTATATTTCTTTATCGATATAGGTTGTATTTAAATTTTTGTCTGCATGAAGATTTCAAGCTAAGGTGAAGATTTGTTTTGCATATTGAAAAATAGAAAAAAAACTATGTATTTGAGAAAAGTTTGATTGAACTTTATACGTTGTATTACGTTTATTTTAATTATTTTTGTCAAGTGACGGTTCAATTTTATGTTGTTTTTTGTACATTTTGATTTTTGAGAAAAATATTTTTTGTGAGTAAGGTACTTAGGGCCCATTTCCTGAAACGAAACTTAAGGGTTTATGTTCTACATAAGATCTTATGTGACAGTTGTCGCTGAGGAAAAAGTAGTAGATAAGCGTTTAAATAGAACATAAATATTAATGTTTTGTATCAGCAAACAGCTATAAGTATTGTAATTCACAGGGCATAATATTTTTTGACATCGTTTCTTCACAATATAATTACTTTTTGTTTTATATAAATTCAATGCTCGGTAAACTGTCTTAACTTATATTTAAATCTTAATAAACAATATTTTAAAGTTTAAAGAGAAGTTTGCAGAGAATTATTTAAGTGGAAAAAGGCCGTCTAGATTTGTTTGCAGACATTTGCTAAGCATTAACTTCCTCATGTTTTGACCACAATGATTTTACGAACATTTTCTGCGCTATAACTATAGCAGAGTGTCAAAACTTAAACAAATCTTTAAAATTGCTAGCTCAAAATTTTGTGTCTACACTTTTGTTCTCCCTGACAAATAGGAAATAAGATACATAAATCGATTGAAGCAATTAAACTTGAAAATGGAGGATCAAGCGCTAGGAGAGATAATACGGCATATTTGGTTGAATACTCTAAAGAAAAGACTTTAAGGAACAGTAAAACGCCAAAGTTCAGCCTGTTAGAATAACATAAAAATATACAAATTGGAGATAAAGGCAAATTGAATAGCTAGCTTACAATTTTGACATCTGTATGTAACTAATAAGCTAAATTTTGTGCGTTCTAGTGTTCCTTAAGGTCTTTACTCAAAAAAAATATGTACCTTTATCGTCGAACACAAGCAGCTTAAAGGCTTGACTACATAAGCCAAAAAAGTGAAAAAGTACAAAAGTGAACATTTTCAAGCTCATTTTGGAATAGTTTTTCTGACTGGAAAACTTATAAAAATGATGCAAAAAGATTAAATTTGGGTTTAAAAAAAAATTTGTATATTCTTTTTCACAAAACAACTGCGCTAGCGGGAAAAAAATATTTTTACTTTTGTACTTTTTGGCTTATGTAGTTAAGCCTTTATCTTCATTTTTCGATGTAATTTTGTTTCTTATTAATGTATTATTGTGCTAAATTAAACCGATAAATTAAGCTGCTCGGGCCGACGATTTGAAAAACATAACATTAAAATAGATGTGCAGCTTTACTCATGCAGCGAAATTGAAAAAAAGCGGGTTCTTATGAGGCCATGAGACACATTCAAGAGCTGCGTGCACTATATATCTATGTCTTAATTGAAAGCTACGCATCATTTTCGACATACTACCTAGTAATTATTATATAATTATATTTAGCCACTATCAATTATGACAAAATTACATTAATTGAATACAAATTTCCAAATCCAATCGGTTTTGAAGCTTACTAATAAAAACTACCTATCTCAACAAATTTGAAAAAGCCCCGCAATATTTTATTAAACTCAAAGGCAGAATGTTCAGCTTTTCAAATTTCTGACAAAATTATTGCTTAAAAAAACAATAACAAGTTTTTCATAGTAATGCACTTGATTTCTATTTGGTACATCAAAGAACACATGCAAACAAAGTTTGTATCAACATACTTAACTTTACTGAAATGTAAATTCAACGTAAAGTTAAAACACAAAGAAAAAGGTCTAGAATCAAATCTTGACTATTTAAATAATTTTTTTTTACTAGCTTGATTTTTAAAATGTTTCATTTATCAATTTGGTCACAAAAAATATGTTCATAAATTCTTTATTTGCAAAGGATTTAATAAAAATTTATAACAATTGAATAGAATCTATTTCGTTCAAATTTGGCATATGTATGAGCAAAAATCAAAAATGTAGGTACTTTATCCCATTGGGTTGTAAACTTATCTATACCTAATAAAAATAAGTGTTAAGGCTCTCCCAAACTCTCATTAATTATTATGTAAATAAATTTAGACAGGCGAAAGTTTCGTTGTCGTTCGGAATTAGTCGCGTAAATATACATATACTCATATACATATACATATACTCATTCGACATGAAAAGAAAAGAGAACACAGCACTGCGAATCACTGCGAATCCATTATTGCGAATTCCATAATCGGCATGATAATTTAACGAACTAAAATATTTCATTCTAAACCATTTTCACTAAATTCAATGGTACACTATGTACATAATTGCAAACCTGGCAGTAATTGTATTATTTTTTTTACCTTTTTAACTGTTTGGGGCTGTATAGCATTTTACATGTTTTTAAAAAATCAATAAATAATAATTTCGTAATACAAACCTTTTCTATATACATCCAGTCCAATCAATTCAATAGCGTTTTATAAAACCTTGAACTTGAACTCTTTTTAATTTTGCTTGCAGTCCACGGTTTGAAAATACTGTGTACCCCATAATCCCCCTCCTTTCCAGTGGTACTGGAATGTAGCTTGTTTTATTTCTTGCATTTTAAGATCCTTACCTTGACAATCAAATCAGTAGACATAAAATTATAATATTGTATCTAAACAATGGAGCTTTCATATCAAGAAAAACAAAGAAAAAAATAATTTTTACATTAACTGAAATCGTAACGAAAATAATTTTCATCTACATGCATACATATGTACATACATATGTATATAGCTAATTAAAAAAAAAAACCTTTATTTCAAACAAAACACAAATTCATTCGTTTTCATAGTAATACACACACTTTATGAATATCATACGAAAGAAAAACAACAACCGTTTCCATAGTAAATGAAAGAAATTACAAAAACAAAACTGAAAAAATCCTTTTCAAATAAACGACTCTATAAAGAATTAAGGAAATATTTCAAATTGAATACACGACCCTATAATAATATTTTAGGCGACCGCAGCGCAGCAGTACATAAGCAGTAAAATAGATTTAGTCATCTTCAATTTTCTCAAAAAGTACAAGATATTCAAGAATCCGGTTTTCTGTTTTTGACTTAAAAGTAATAAGAGCTTTGAATTTTGAAAACAAAATTAGTACTTAGTAACTTAAAATTTTGAAAAAAAATAATTTGAAGTTTTTTTAAAATTTATTTTTCAAAATTTTGAGTTTGAAAATTAATTTTTCAAAAACTATTCCTTAAAACAGCTATGTTTTGAAAACAAAATAAAAGAAGCAATTTCTGGCTTTACAAAAAGGTATTTCATGGCATTGAAAATGTAACAGTTGTTTTTTTTATTTTTTTTGTTTTAAGTCGTTTTTAGGAAATTGGCCCTCCTGGCTAAATGGGGGGAATAGACCCGATTTTCGATTTTTTTCTTGTCTTGACTCAAACTACACGCTCTATCTTTCTGTCATACCTTATGCGAATGAATCTATAACACAACTGAGAAAACCAAAACTAGGCAAGATTAAATTTCTCAGTACAAAAATGCGCAGTACAAAACTGCGCAGTACAAAACTACTGAACACAACTGTGCGGTGCAGAACTTCTAACGACCAAAACTACTCGCGAGTCGCGACACAACTACGAAAAAGGCGGATGCTTGGTTTTTGGATTGGCAGAAGTTGACCCTGGTATGTGTGCGCTAGGCGATGGGTTTTCAAAAGAGTAATAGCAGGGCTGAACGGGAGTGGAGTTGCGAATATAAAAATAGGGCGTTGGATTTCAAAAAATGTTATCTTCGTCGTTCTTTGAGCGATTTAAATGAAATTTACACATGTTATAGCTGAGGCAGAACTATAAACGAAAAAAATATTTTCAGCACAGAGTGCCTCCAAAAAATGTCAGTTTCTTATTCCTTGAGCGATTTCGATGAAATTGACACAGATTATAGCTGTGGCAGAATTATTAACGAAAAAAATATTTCCAAAAAATGTCACTTTCGTTGTTCCTTAGGCGATTTCAATGAAATTGACACAGATTATAGCTGAGGCAGAACTATAAACGAAAAAAATATTTTCAGGGTGCCTCCAAAAAATGTCATTTTATAATTCTTTGAGCGGTTTCGATTAAATTGACGCAGGTTATAGCTGTGGCAGAATTATAAACGAAAAAAAAAAAGAATTATAAACGAATATAATATTTTCTTTGAGCGATTTCGATGAAATTGACACAGGTTATAGCTGTGGCAGAATTATAAACCAAACAAATATTTTCAGCACAGGGTGCCTCCAAAAAATATCACTTTCGTTGTTATTTAGGCGATTTCAATGAAATTGACACAGAATTTAGCTGAGGCAAAAGTATATAAATAAAGGATGTCCGCCGGGAAGGTACACTACTTTGTTTTGACGCCATTTTGGTAAACATTAGTCTTGACAGTTCATATTTGGCAGTCGTGAAGTAGACACGTGGCAAATTTATTATGGACAAATATTCGATAAACCAACGTGTTTTAATCGTTAAAACATTTTATCAAAATCAATCATCGATTACTGTGACGATGATAAAGTTACGTGAAATTTTTGGGAGAAACAACGTCCCAACAAAACGCACTATTTATCGTGTAGTGAATGATTTTGAAGAAAGAGGGTCTGTAGGTGATAGGCCCAAGCATGGACCACAACGTACTGCAAGATCGGCTGAAAACATTACTGCTGCTCAAGAAAGTGTTTAAAACAATCCATCAACCTCAATTCGACGTCGTGCTCAGGAGCTTGGTCTTCAAAGAACAACTTTGGCCACAATTTTGCACAAGGGTTTGCATTTGTTTCCATTTAAGATTCAGTTGACACAAGAGCTTCTACCACAAGACCATTTGCGCCGCCGCGCCGTACATTTGAGATGTGTGAGAATGTAATGAAAATGTGCTGAAAAGGGCTCGCATTTGTGAGACTAACAGAGGCGGACATTTACCTGATATTGTATTCCATACATAATTGCCGACATTAAATAAAACATTTATCAATATAAGATCCATCCTCTTTCATTTAATCAAAAATTACAAACAAACAAAGTAGTATACCTTCCCGGCGGACACCCTGTATTTGACAGATACAAAAATGTATGTATAAACATATAATGTAAATAAATTTTAAACTAAATCAATTAAATACATACTTGATAAGCCAATATTTGTTTGTGCAGAAAAAAACTCTGTAAGTTATTTAATATAACTTATAAATAAAAGAATAATGGAACCAAAATATTCATACAGTACAAGATTCCCCCATCCAATACTTTCTTTTTCCGACCAAACAACAACCTCACACAGTTTGAGTGTAAAATCTTAAGAAAAACTCACAAATTGTGAGTCACAATTGCTTGATTTCTTTCACAAATAGGTTGAACGAAGTTTTACTTTTTTTTTCGTGTGTATACTTTAAGTAGGTACATATCGTTCCAAAATCATTTGAACGAGTTGATGGTCAAATGATAATAAGTGGTAATGGGATATTTCTTTTCTAAATTATTTGGGAAGTATTGCTGCAGATATTTTTTTGTTTTGGTTTAAATTGAGTGCACAAAAGGGTTGCATGAGCTGGTGGATGTTGGAAAATGAGAAATATACTACGGAACTTAATTAAATTAGGAGAAAAGTAAAAATATTTTGTGGGTGGTAAGGTATTAGATTGATGCAGAGATGATAACGATATTATCTTAAAGTTAGGCGTTCATGAACGAAATGAACAAGAGGACGCCTCGCCACTGACATACGGCTTTTTAACATGCAAAACCTGTTAAAATGTGCCTTTTTTAGCGAAAATACCGAAGTTCAATTTTCTTACATAGACATACATACATACATACATATATTTTTAGAAAATTTGAAAATTTAAATTGCATGACAAGTAAGTCCAATTCAAAAAATAAGGCCTGCTTGCATCCGTTTTACCTGCACATAGAACTTTATCAGTCAAGATGATGTTTCGATGAAATTCCGGATCATTTTCATGCATTTCAAGGACCCAATCAGCAAAGACACGACGTTGTTGATGATCAGCCGGCTTGAGTTCTTGTGTTAACTGAACTTTATAAGCCTTAAGACCCAAGTCTTTATGCAAAATACGGTGTAATGACGTTTGTGGAATGCCTAATTCCAAAGAACGACGAGGAATGGACAAACCTGGGTTTTCTTCAACACTTTGGGCTACAACAGCAATATTCTCAGTTGTTCTTGAGCGACGTGCACGGGTTTTATTCTTCACATCACTAACTTGTCGCAACAGCTCGAATTTGTTCACCAATTTCTGTATTGCAGTCCGACAAGGTGCTTCACGACGACCCAAAAATGTTTAAGTTTTACGAACCGTCTCTGCCAAATTTTCACCATTTTTATAGTGAATTTTAATAATTTCAATGCGTTGTTGAAGCGTGTATCGTTCCATTTTTATTAATGGCGTAGTTTCTACTTGTCAAATGTCAAAAAATGACAGCTTCAAAAGTGACAGCTACCGAAATAGCGGGCTATTCAAAATAACACCTCTTATTGGAAAACCCTTTAGAAAGTGACATTTTTTGGAGGCACTCTGTGCTGAAAATATTTTGTTCGTTGATAATTCTGCCACAGCTATAACCTGTGTTAATTTCATCGAAATCGCTCAAGAAATAAGAAACTGACATTTTTTGGAGGCACATTGTGCTGAAAATATTTTGTTCGTTTATAATTCTGCCTCAGCTATAACCTGTGTCAATTTCATTCAAATCGCTCAAAGAACGACGAAGATAACATTTTTTTTAAATCCAACGCCTTGCTATTACTCTTTTGAAAACCCATCGCCTAGCGCACACATACCACGGTCATCTGTTGCCAATCCAAAAACCAAGCGATAATATAGCATCCGCATTTTTCGTAGTTGTGTCGCGAGTAGTTTTGGTCGTTAGAAGTTCTGTACTGCACAGTTGTGTTCATTAGTAGTTTTATACTGCGCAGTTTTGTACTGAGAAGTTAATTCTGCGTAGTTTTGGTTTTCTCAGTTGTGTCAGTCTCCCTATGCGAATCACGCTGCATATTTGTTACAAGCTTCTGTATAAAAAACGTAGTTTCAATCGGTTAATCAGATAATGAGATACTCGAAAATAAAAAAAAAAGTTGTAAGAGAGGTACCATTAATGAAAGTAAAATGTAAAATTAATAATTTTAAATGGTTTATCGTACTAATTTCGATGCACAAAACAAATTTTATCAAAAGTCGTTTTTGAGCAAAAAAAGATTTTTCTTATCGGTTTTTAAACATTTTTATGGAAGGTACCGTTATAAGAATAATTTTAATTAAAAATCTTCTAGATAAAATTAAAAAAAAACTGCCTTTTGGCAAGTTTAATAAAAATCGCGACTTAGTCCTTTTCAAAATATTGGTACACAATATTATTTAAAATGTTTCAATCATTCTTTATAAAAAGATTGATCAATATCAATTATACCGTTTTCAAGAAAAGCGAAAATCAAAAAAATAATTCTTTGGGAGGTGCCATTAATAACCATTTTTCGGAACCATCTTTTTTACTTAATGGCGTGCAGCTTGTAAGTTTTAATTTTATTTATTTTTGTTCCTAAACGAAAAATGAAAATAAACGAGTGGAAGGAATGCCCAACAAAACGCTATGTACCAAGTTTAAGGAAAATTGACCGATCCGTTTAGGCTGTAGCCGAACAGATAGACGGACGTTTTGCGAGATCCACTTTTTTCGTAATGTCAAGTTCGATTAAAATCTCGAGTTCGATTTTTTGTACGAATCCATAACTTCCTTTTCATTTGTTTATCGCAAGTAAAAATACAGAACAGGCAGAATTTTATTTTACCTACGATGATATTGTCAGAATTGTTTAAATTAAAGTTGAAAAAGCCAGAATTTTGAAAAGCTGAATTTTTGTATTTAAAGCCAGAATTTAGAAAGCAGAATTTAGTTCAGCTCCCAAAAAATATATTTGTATGAAAGCGATCAATTCTATTAAACATACTTACACAGGTACAAAATGATCGAGTGTAAACCAGGAATATAAAAAGCAAAACACTCCAACCACTGATGCTAACATCAGCATGTACGTATAAAAGCCAAGCCATGCGAAATATAATCCTGGGAATAAGAGATTAAACGCATTAAAAAGCCTGTTGAATTGATTTAACATTATAAATGTATAACCAATTTTAACACCAAAGTAGTCCTTAATGTAATCTAAAGGTTGAAGGCGATACCATTTTTTTACTGAGGCCCATTGAGTGTGCAATTTTTCCCGGACTGTCCCCTTTTCATTTACATCCCCCTGAAATAGTAATTAAATAGTGTCTCCAATTATTACAGTATTAGTTAACTGTAATTAGTATTTACATCGTGTAGTGGATAAGCAGAGTAATAAACTCTTTCATTGACAAGCCTTTCAATGCCAAATGCCATGTCATCCTCATTTTGCGAAAGAAATCTTTGTCTATCCAAAATAAATTGAACTATTCTAGAACGAACAGATGCTGTAAAAAAGCCTTCCTGCTGTATATCGAATCTGAAATATACCCAAATACTATAAAAAGTCTTTACATTTGAGTTAAATATAGTTTTTGTTTACAAATATTCTTTGTCCCTGCTGTAAACAGCTGTAAAGCGGTGTGATATTGGGGGAAAATATCGCTCGTCAATTAAAATCTTGCGAACAATAAAAGAAGATACTCCTTTAAACCGTGAGTATATATTCATTGTTGACCTCTGAACTCCAGCAAAACCTGGAATCTATTATTATTGCAGGCAATAATTTAGTTTTTGTTTATTATTTAAAATTTTAAAAGCATTTAATATTTTAATAAAAAAAAAAGTAACAAAGTATTTAAAAATTAAAACATTTTTGGTTTTGGTTTGTAATTTGAGCAGTAACCCTTTTCTAACAACTGAGAACATATGGAAGCAAATAATATTATTTACACATCAGAATAACTAATGGGTGATTTTTTAAGAGGTTTAGAACTTTTTTTAAAAAAAAAACCCAAAAAATTCGAAAAAATGAATGAAATATTTATTTGAATCGATAGTTTGAACTTTGCAATTTAATGTTTAAAGATAATTTCATGCAAATGTTGACCGCGGCTGCGTCTCAGGTAGCCCATCCGCTGAGTCCAATTTTGGCATACTCTTTCACACATATCGGCCGGTATCTCACGAATGAATGCATGGATGTTGGCTTCCAGTGCGTCAATCGAAGCGGGTTTGTCCCTATAGACATTAGCTTTGACATACCCCCACAAAAAATAATCTAATGGTGTCAAATCGCACGATCTAGGCGGCCAATTGACCGGCCCGAAACGTGAAATTAACTGTTCACCAAACTCGCCTCGCAATTGCGCCATTGTTTCGCGTGCTGTGTGGCATGTGGCATCGTCTTGTTGAAACCACATATCATGCAAGTCAAGAACTTCCATTTCGGGCAAAAAAAAGTTTGTTATCATCGCTCGGTAGCGTTCACCATTGACAGGAACGCTGCGATTCGCATCATCTTTGAAGAAATAGGCCCAATAATGCCGCCGGCCCATAAACCGCACCAAACAGTGGCTTTTTCGGGATGCATTGGTAGCTGTTGCAATGCTTCTGGCTGATCTTCACTCCAAATGCGGCAATTTTGCTTATTTACGTACCCATTCAACCAAAAATGAGCCTCATCGCTGAACACAAGCAGCGCGCGATGAACATTTCGAACCGAGCACGAATTTTGATAGTAAAATTCAATAATTTGCAAGCGTTGTTCATTTGTAAGACGATCCATGGTTAAATTGCAAACCAAACTGAAGCTGTTTGACAGTGACACAAGGTACTAAACACACGTCAGCTGTCAAAACCAGTGTTGCCAAAACCAAACCAGCTAAAAAATCACCCGTTAGGTATTTTTAAAAAAAATGGAAGCAAGATGAATTTTCGAAGCAAAAATCAAAAGTTATGATCAAGAATGATACTGTACCAATAATAATTTCGCTCCTGTTCTAACTAAAGTTGAAAAGGTTTACAATAATTTGTTATAAGAATTTATGAGAAAAAGGCATACCTTAATAGAAGAAACAAAAACGCTCACCGTTACAATTGGAATTCGTTTAGATACACGTCCCGTTAGACTTTGAATACGACTTAATTTGTTTTTTTTTTTAAGCTGGCTATTAAATTGATTATTGGTATGGTTTTTTATGGATCACAATTGTTTGGCAAAAGTCATTTGGCAATTCTTTGTTTCGCATTAGTCTTTAAATATTTCGTTTAATTCGCAATCCTTAATTGGCAATTTACGTTTTGTTTTTTGTTCATTATGTTTTTTAATTAACATTTGGCGTTTTTATGTTCCGCTTTTTTTTTAAGATTTACAATCATTTCGCAAAACTCATTTGGCAATTTATTGTTTAGCTTTTTTTTTGTTAAGATGTTTGTTGATTGGCAAAAAGGTTTTTTTCGCGAAATAACGTTTCGCCGTTTCATTATTTCGCGAAATATCGTCAAGCCGTTGTATTATTTCGGCGTTTAGTTGCTTTGATGGTTTTTTTCTAGATTTACGGTTTGTTTCTAAGCCATTGCTTATTTTATTAATAATTATGTTTTTTTGAGAAGTATTTTTTTATAAAGTGTACATATACACAAGATATGTAATGCATGTATATTTTCTTTAGAAATAACATTATGCAAAATCGTTTTCACATTCCTTTTTTTCGCGTATTTCGGTAAGTGTAGAGGGTTTTCATATTTTGCTGGATAGTAGATATTTTCTATTTGACATTTTGTTGTTTTGCTTTTTTTATTTGGCATTCAATTGTCTTGCAATTTGTTGTCTTCCATTAAATTAGTTAAGACAACAAATTGCAAAACAATTGAATGCCAAATAAAAAAAAGGCAAAACAACAAAATTCCAAATAAAAAAAAAAGCCAAAAAAATTGCCAATTTTCAAAAAGCCAATCAAACAAAAGATTAAATAAAAATTGCGGAATGATGATTTGTCAAATCATTAAAAAAACAGAACGTTATTTACAAAACGTAAATTGCGAAATGCAAAAAATGCGAAACGAAAAACGGCGAAATGAACCCCCGCGAAACGTCAATTTGCCAAACAATTTTGGCAAAACATAACATACAATACCATACATATACAAACACATTTCATTATAAATATTTGTATATATCTTATTTATAAAATAAAGGGTCCGCCAAATAACTTTTTTTTTTGAAAATGGCGCAAAACAGCGAGTGTAGCTTCGGCTGTGTGGCACGTAGCGCCGTCCTGTTGAAACCAAATGTTGCCAATATCCTCCTCTTCAATTTTTGTGAACAAAAATTCGTTCAACATGGCCCGATAACGAAAGATGATTTTTTTGCCAAAATCGGCATCTTCTCTAAGTCGATCGCAGGCCCACTTAGCGAAGCGTATACACAACCATATTCGTTCAGCGGAAGGATAAAACTAATTATCTGTCAAATCAGACATGAGCTAAGTGTTACCATTCACGAAATAAGCACTAGTTGAAAAAAAACGTTAGATGGCGGACCCTTTATTTTCATAACAAATTACAATTAATAATTGACTCAACCTGTTTAACTTTACCTTGTTAAAAGCCGCTTTTTAACTGAATCTATGTAAGCTAAATTTCATGAAATTAGAGTAAATACATTGCCTTTGACTAAAGAAAATTTCTGTACCTAAATCAGTCGATAAGAATATAAGTGCGGTAGCAACACAAATAATTTTAAACCGCTTCTTTTTAAAGTATAACTTAAAAGTCCAACTACTGTCATTAACTTTCATACTGAAGATAAATAAATTATACTGTCGCTATTAAAAATTGTGTCGGCTATTATATTTTGTTGCCTTTAAATTCGACTCCAACACCCGTTTTTATTTATAATTTTATTTTTATTTATATATTATTTTATTAAAGTTAACTAGTTTAAGTAATTGGTCAGTCATAATTTTGTTTAGGATTTTTATTGCAGGCAATAATTTAGTTAATTTTTTTTTAATTTAAAATTTTAAAAGCATTTTATAATTTTATTAAAAAAAGAACAAATTATTCAAAAAATAATAAATAATAATAGCTTGTCATTGGAGCAGTCAAACACCCCTTTCTAAGAACTGAGAACATATGGGAGCAAATAATATTTTAACACAAGATAACTAGGTATTTTTGAATAAAATTGAAGCAAAATGAATTTTCGATGCAAAAATCAAAAGTTATTATCAAGTATGATACTGTCCCAATAATAATTTCGATTCTTTTCATAATAAAATTGAACAGGTTTAACATACTTATACTCTGTCCAACAAAAATAGGCAGTACACGTCTTATGGGAAAGCTTTTTCAAAATCAGTAGCGTGCCATATTTTTGCACCATACTAAATTGAAATAACTCCTCCACAAAAAGTTTTTGCCCGCCCGTGAATTTCCAATAGCATCTGACACAGACCCAACGTCCTATTCAAGGCACATCTGAGTGTGCACTGAATTGCTGTGGCCAATGGCAATTCGTTCAGCTTTTTTCCTTGAGTTTCTGTTAAGATGCTTTTGATTTTCGAGCTTTATGAAAAAGCTTTTAATGATAGAAGAAATAAAAACGCTCACGGTTACAATTGGAATTCGTTACCAAGAACAGATTACCTAAACAAAATTGAGAGAAACTTCAGGCTCTAGGATTTAAGCACCTCATATGTGGGATATTCGCAAAAAATGCCATCTAAATGGTCAGTGATTAGTGAAAAAAGGTCAACTAGTTTCAGAAATCGGTCAGCCATAGAAAATAAGATAAACGGTTAAAGTTTTTCAAGGTCATTAGTGATTTTAAGCATTTGTTATTTTACCGTCCGTCACGTTGGTCTGTGCGGCCGCTTTGCTTAAAATTTAGTACACAGCATTTTGTAATGCAATTCCCTATAGGGGGAATTCGAACTTTTGTTTAAGCTCATCTAGAACGGGTAGTTAGCATACAACGATTTCCATTTTTTAATTTTATCGAAAAAAGCTGTAACTATTTTGATTAAATACCTTGCATGTATGTACCTGTATTGAACAAAGTGATTGTAAAAAAACTGCGTTTCAGGTTCGTGCGATCCAGTTCATATTTTTTTTTTTTGTATCTTCTTATAGAGAACTTATATTTTTATACTCTGGTTGCACCTTGCAAGATAAGGTTTCAAAAAAATTATGATCAGTTTTTCATACAAAATAATGAGACTTTTTAAAATTTTACGCAAAATAATTTTAAATGTCAAATTCGATTTTTTTTCAACCAACTTCCACGAAAAAAATTGTTATAGAAAATGTATGAAACTTAACTACACATATTGCTGGTTCCTATGTATGTCTGAACAATGTATTGCTATTCTTCATTCATCAACATTCAGCTACATTTCATTATGTCTTTGAGTAGATATTCATAATCACAATATACATATGTACATGCATACATACAAACACACATACATACATACATACATACATACATACATACATACATACATACATACATACATACAGACATACAAACAGACAGACATACATACATACATACATACATACATACATACATACATACATACATACATACATACATACAGACATACATAAATACATACATACAGCCATACATACATACATACATACAGACATACATACATACATACATACATACATACAGGACATACATACACACATACATACATACATACATACATACATACATACATACATACATACATACATACATACATACATACATACATACATACATACATACATACATACATACATACATACATACATACATACATACATACATACATACATACATACATACATACATACATACATACATACATACATACATACATACATACATACATACATACACACATACATACATACATACATACATACATACATACATACATACATACATACATGCATACATACATACATACATACATACATACATACATACATACATACATACATACATTCATACATACATACATACATACATACATACATCCATACATACAAACATACACACAAGAGTTATAATTCTTACAAACAAAATTATTATAACTAACAAATACAAACCTACAAGAATTATAATTCTTACAAGCAAAATTAAGCGATGTGAAAAAATTTTTATATAAACGCAAAGCTCTGAGCAGAGGCTGAGCAATCAGAGCAGAGCTCTGAGCAGATTATGATCTGAGTCCTCAGATATAATTATGAAACACACTTGAGCACTGAACTGCCATTTCATAGGGAATCCTTTTTTAATTTTTAGTTATGTGTGAAGTTGGGGATCGTTAAGAAATCCCGCAGCATGTTGGTGATTTCGAATATAATATTTTTCTGGATTTCTGGACCTGGACAAAGGTGGTTCTGGACCTGGACAGAGAAATAAATTTTTTTTTGGAAAAAAATATTTTAAAAAAAATTAACTTCTTTTGGAAAAATTGTTTTATTTCCAAAAAAAAAATTGTTCTTTGTCCAAGTTCCAGACCCAACTGTAGAATTTTTTTAAATTGTAAAAAAGTTGTTTCCAAAAACAAAAAAAATTGTCCTTTGTCCAAGTTCCAGAGCCACCTCCAGAACTTTTGTCCTGGTTCCAGATCCACCTCCAGAATCTTGTTTCAAAAAAAAAGTGTCCTTTGTCCAAGTTCCAGATGCGGGATTTCGTTATACGGGATTTTGTGATGCGGGATTTCGTACCCAACCCGTGAAGTTGGCTTCGCTCAGCGTTTCGCTCGATTTGCTGGGTCATTTTATTCTGAGCCAATAGAACAAGCTCTGAGCTAACTCCGATGGAAAAAAGAAACACACTTTTTATGCTCTGATATGTCTGAGCTAAAAAAAAACATATATTTTTTGACAGTTCCGTGATCTGCTCTGAGTTAAAGAAAAACGCCATATAAGTAGGTATTTCAAACTATTGAAATAAGCAGTACTCTAATAAAAATACCCTTTTTGCTAAAATTGTCTAAACTTTAAGCTAAATTTGTTAAAAAAAAATGTGTTTTATAATTATAAATTATAATTATTATAACTTGCTACATCCTAATATATATGTATATGCATACTAGGATGGCCCCCTAAATTGGCTTCAAATAAATAAAACAAAATGTCGTATTTTTTTTTGGAATTCTATATTCCAACCCTTAAGCCCGAACCACACTACTCTCGTGTGGTGTGTTGTGGAGTGCTTTGTCGCTGTCATTCGAATGTATTTCATAGATTTCGACACAAACGATACAAATATGGCTCAACGCATATGAAATACATTAGAGCGATAGCGACACACACGAGAGTAGTGTGGTTCGGGCTTTACTCGCCCTGTTTCAACGAGAAATACTTGTACTTGGACTAAAGGTCCTGATTTTTGGATTATTACCATATATCCCTTTAATGGCTGGACCGATTTTTTCATAATTTTGCACATTTGTACTTTTAATTATTTTTAGCAATACTGCATTCCAAATATTACAAAAAAATGTTCTTTAATCACAAAAAAAAATCGAAAAGTAAATCCATTTTTTAGTATCTATGACGTTTATAACCCATTTTTACAGTCCCCATTGAGGAGATATATGGAAATAATCCAAAAATCAGGCCCTATCGTCCCAGTACCAGAATTTCTCATTGAAACAGGGGGAGAAATAGGTAGATATAATTTTTTTTTATTTACTTGGAGCCAGTTAAGGGGGCCACTCTTAATTTAAAAAAAAAAGCAATTAAGAATCACCCTATTGCATACATACATTCATACAAATGAACATAATGAATCTTTCAATTTACGCATTAAATTTTGCAATAGAGCTAAATAAATTAGACAGCGACAAACATATTTTACAGATTAAATACATATACATATGTACAGCAAAAACAAAACAAAACAAATGATTTGTTAAATAGTTATTGGCAATGACAAACCTTTTTAGCTATGTATTTCTGTGCATCTTGCAACATATTAGATTTTTCGTTTATGTTCAGCCTGCATAAATTCTTATTGAAATATAACAAAAGTGAATTCTTCTTTAAAATCATTAATAATACAAATATTTTGTACATTTACCTCTTTCATTGGCATCCGTAGTTTTAGAATTTCCGCATACCTTTGCAAAACTTCTAGTGGTGCATGTATCTTTTCAAATAAATTTTTCAAAATTGAGTTTTTAAAATTTGTGCAAAATTTTAAACAGGGCAGTGTTAACCATTTTTCGGTTTAAATTATTCGTTTAGTTGTGGGCCCTTGTCTAACTTTTTCACAGTTTTATACATTTTAAAGAAATCTTCTAAATAAAATGGCGCTTCAAATTAATTTTTAAAATTTGGAAGATAAAGAAATCAAACAAACAAAAATTAAACATTATCACAAATAACACTAATAACACTAACAATAATTTATGAATTAGTACCAATGTTATGGCCGTTTAGTTACAAGCACCGAAATTTCATTAATTTTAAGGACTTTAACCTTGCAAATATAGGGTGATTTGGATAATATGCATCAAAATACTAGAGCGTATAAGTTGGGTCAAAACAAAAAAAAATCTCTAGTACCGGTTGTCTATTTCCCCCTTTTTGCACGAGTAGCAATTGTCTAAATAAATTATTTAAAATGCAAAACAAAACATTAAAAATCAACCACAACACCAGCAGTAACACACATTGTTCATATTTTTATTTTTAAACCAGTTTTTAATTTGCATTTAAATTCAAGTTGTTTTGCTACATGAAATGGCGTTCAATGACCATACACGCAACTGCTTTGTTCATATTTAACTAAAATGTATGTTAAAGGTTTTGGCTCTCCCTTAAACCATAGTATTTCTATGTTGATTTGGATTTATTATTTTACGTCAATGATGGTCATGACCATGAATGTTTTCATACCAAGAACGATTTTTTTTGAAAATACTGTATTCAAAAAATAGTGCGTTCTTATTCAGGAACATCTTTAATTTTTTATCAAAAAAGATCCTATGGCTATACAAAAATATGTATAATTATGTAGCTACTCCGGAACTTTAAAAATTAAAATTGTACGTAATGCGATATTTCTCGTTTTTTTACAAAAAAAATATTTTCACCCTAGGGTCTATTCGAAAAAATAGTTAAATATCTGTTACGTTCGTTCGTTAAAAACTTTTGAGTTGAAAATAAAGTTAATTTGGAACAAAAATCCCTTCCCCTTCAAACTTGTGATGGACCATGCTTGACAAGCTCGGAACATCACATTCAAACTCAAAATTTCAAATATCTAATGATGAAGGATTTAAGTCCCGTTATTTGGAGGAACTTCGAATAAAAAATAAGTCCTCAAAAAGAATGAGTACTAGTACTTTTTAGTATTACAAATCGAGTAAAAAAGTATCGAATTTTGTTCTCAAAAAGTAGTAAATCCCGAATGAATTGGGGATTTTTTTTACATTTTCGGTATTCTCTAATTCGGGATTTTGGTTTTCGGGGTTATGCAATTCGTGATTATTTAATTCAGGATTTTGCAATTCGGGGTTCTGTAATTTTTGTCGCTGAAAAATTTGTGATTTTTGGTTATTCGGGATTTTGCAGCGTCCTTCCGGCGATATGTGCACTTGATGTCTGAGATATGTAATATGTTTATAAGGTACATAGTTACGTTCAACAGTAAAGTCACTGGAGTCACTTAAAAGTCACGAACGTTCTGTAAAATACACTTACTTTCAGCAGTATATCCTCAACTGGATTGGCTCTCGTTTTAAACGTTCTTTGCTTAGCTCAAAATCCTAAACAAAATCTAAATATTCTTTTTTATTTATGAAATTATTTATTGTCAATTGAAAAGACTATTGTACTTTAAAAATGTAATTAATGATAAAGTTAGAAGAGTGCTAATTGTTTATATATAGATAAGTTAAAGTCGTGTAAAATTACCAAAGGGTCAAATTTCGCTTAAAAATTAATACTTAGGCGCCAAGTAATATCAGTAATCGTTTTGATGCCAAAATAAAATTGATGGTTGAATTATTATTTTAGTGAAAAAAAATCGAATTAAAATTACTTTTAATTTCTCAATGATCATTAGTGATTTATTGAAGGAGGTTCATCTAGAGCTAGATGAGATGGCTCGTTCTACAGCTCATCCTTCAAATTAATCCCTTAAGGAACTCGAGTATTTGGACTACTTTTAGAGAAGATAGTTTGCTCTATTCTATCTGGTGGATGTTTATATCTTTGGGGCATAAGTGAATCAAATTTGCTTAATAATATGTGGTGTTGGTCCGGTGTCTCCTCAAGGGCGTTGAAGAATCTGCGCTAGAGGATGTTGGATGTTAAGGTGTCTCCTTAGCTTGCAGTGGCCATTGAGGAGACCCGTTATTATTCTGAGTATTCTTGAGTGGTTGTATCGGAATGATTTGTTGGTATACAAATAATAACCTATTTTACTTTCTGAAAAGTCTCAAAACAAACAATTCAAATGTTGAACAATGGTTTTCAGTAATAACTATAATTGGCGCCTAAGAGTCGACTGCAATTTAAAAAATAATTTAAAACCGGTTTTAAATGTTTAACATTTTGCCCCATATTATCATTTATTTTACCTTAACAAAATAAATTTGTTCTCTAGATTTAAATTCTTTCTCTAATTCCAGTCCATGATTAATAAGATTAGATTCAAATATCCGACGTTTTTTCTTATTGTTTCCTTCTTCGTCTTCTTGATGATTTAGTTTATATGCTAAAACAAAGTCAATAGACCGAAGTTCGTCTTCAAAAAATAATGAGCTGTTGGGCTTATGACGATAGTATAGTTCAGTAGGGCAGTGACATTCTGAATTAGATCTTACAATGTTGTCATTCCTCCTAAAAAAAAAATAAAAAGGAATAGTTTAATATTAAAATTGGCACACATTTCTTTTTGGTGATTTGTTCGTTGAACAGTGATTTAGTAGTATGGCTTTTTTAGTATTCGTTACATTACACCAGTTTAAAAATTGGAAAATGTTTTTTTTTGAAGATAACCTCTATATTCTTTAACAGAAAATTTATCATTGATCTTAAGATCTTAAGCTTAGTACACCCAAAAAAAAAATTGTTGTAGAAATGTAAAAACGCTGTTGATGGTTGTGGATTCCACAAACGAATTGCGAAAATAAAAGCATCTGTTATAGAATTAGTAGTTAGAAAATGAATGTGTCGATACAATAGCATTCATTGTTAAATGTATAGCATAATCAGTAAAATACAAAATACTTACGTGTGGAAAGTACAGATTCTATTGTATTGTCAAACCTACAGCTCGATTTGTAGAAACTACTGAATTTTGTGTATTTTGTAGGTGCAACATTTTGTAGTCAAAATATTATCCTTTTTGTAGAAACTACAACCATTTGCTATCATTTTTACATCTCCTTTCCCTCATACACACAACTTATTTTGTAAAAAATAAGAAAATATAATATAATTATAATAATTTAATTTTACATCTTCTCAGAACTCAGAGTAGCTTCACGAGATATGAAGCGAACTTTTTCCCAAAACATATTAAATAAATTATGCATTAAGAAAACAATACTGTGCATTCGTGTTGTTTTACAGAGAGCCCCTGTAGAAGTAAGGAATTCTTACGAAACGTTGGGTAGAAGAATTAAAATAAAGTCTTTTATTTGCATTCAAATTAAAATAGACCAAAACAGCCTAAACAACAAAATTATTTAAAATTCCTTTTTTTTAATACTAAATTTAAATAACTACATTTTCATTTTTAAACAACAAAAACTAAATTCACTTTGTTTGAAAAAAAGAACAAGAAAATTCACAGCTGAACTGACATTTATGAATTTTCTTTGAGAGTTCAGAAATTCGTGTATTTCCTAAGGGTATTTGTTCACATTTAAGGAATATTTAGATGGGATTTTTTTGTGTCTTTGTAAAAAAAATCATTATATCAGTCTATTTCTTATGAGCATGTTTCTTATAAGGTATGTTTTTTACATTAATGTAAATGTACACGGTGCTTTTGTTCAGTTTTGAAGATTATTATATAAATTACATTCTCATTCTCTGCGTTTTGGGGGGCCAACTGCTGACCATATGTAAAATTAGGTGGCGGCGGCGGCGCGGCGTAGTGGTAAGAGCGTAGGATTGTCAAACCGGAGATCTGGGTTCGATTTCCAGCCTCGTCCACATAAAAATAATTTACTAAACAGAATAAAAGAAATCGGCTACTGCCTTTTACGAGCAAGTGACAAATCCTCCAAAAGTATCTCTAGCCATAAGTTAGTGCTATACTCACCGCCGTTCGGTTTCGGCAGAAAATGGTAGGTCCCCTCCATTCTTTAAGATAACACACACACAGGAATGGTTGAGAATTGAAACTGACTAGGACCTGCAAAAGCTGCCACGCCACCATATTTTTACTTTATAAACAACCTTTATGGAAAAGATTTGATAGAAGAATGACTTAACAACATCAAAGAACAGCGAATATACCATGAAAATCGTGTGGCCAAGTGTTAAATTAAAAACCCATCGAAATTACCACACATGTAAAATTGTTGTAGAATTCAATGCATATGTTGTGAATTTTACAAATTTTAACGTAGCTCCTACAGCTTTTTGTACTTTTAACGTTTTTGTTGTAGTTTTGACAGTTTTAGCGTTTGAATATTGTTCACGTTCACTACAAATCGTTATAAAGTTGTAAACCTGCAGAACTTTCTGTAGTTTCTACAACCTCTTATAATTATTACAGAAAGTGGCTGCAGATTTCATAATTTCGCGCTGTTGATTTGACAAATACACGGCTGTTACAAGAAAATGTGATCATTTGAATAATTCAATTCTGAAAACGAAAGTAAACGCTGCTAAGCCTGTTTCACAATGGGATGAGAAAACGAGACGTCAGCGCAACAAGAAACGCTGCCAATTTTTATAAAATCGTTCCCCAACCCCAATTCACAATGCAGCGAGTTTCTTGACAACGAATTTTTTTTGACAGCGTTAATTTTTTCGCTTTGTTTGGTATAATATTAATATCAAAATAATAAATTTTATGTGAAGCGAAACTTTAGAGGATCTTTTTTAGATAAAGTAAATATTTTAATCTACAAAGGGAATGTGAATAAAAACAAAATTAACAAGTCGCAAATTAAAAATATTCTTCACGTTTGTTCTCCAATTTTTGGTATTTACAACTTTGAATAAAATAAAAATTGAAATTTATACGAAGCGTGTTCTAAAAAACAATATAGTTATTTCATTGTCAATTAGTTGTTAAAATGAAAATTGTCTCCTCATCGCGGCTTTTTTTCAATTTTTCGAACTCACGGCACGCGTGACGTGACGACGATATATTGAGACGCACAAAATTTTTAAAACATGAAATACACAAACCAAGCATTGCAAATCATGAACCGCTCAACTGTGTAGTATAACATTTAATAAATACGCTAATATATACAATATTAATATGAGCAGAGATACTTTCAAACAAAAAATATTGTCGGGAATGATACCTAGCTGAAGTTTCTTTATGAATATTTTAAATTTCTTAATTGTACTATTTTGCATGTATTTTATTATTATTCGTTATATAATCATATTTAAAGTTAACTCATTTATTTAATAGCCGTGTTTTATTATCTACGGATCTGGATCAGGATCATTTTTTAACACGTAATACAACAACAACTTGGTATCCTGCTCTCTATCAGGATTTGTTTTAAAGATTCGAAAATTAGTTCCCACTATTGCGGTTAGATGGCTTCTCATGGTAGGGTAGTGTGAAATGTAGTGTAAAGAAAAACGACCGACAAATACATGCAAAATAAACCAACGTAAGAAAATAGAGATAGGTATACAACTAGGGTTACCATTTTATTTATTTTGTTTATTTGTTCGGACTTACCGCGTTTATTTAAATTCAAATACTTGAATAAAAAGATCTCCCGACGTTTTGACAAGATTCCACTTGTCGTGTACACGGGTCAACTGGTAAACGCGGTAAGTCCGAAAAAATAAACAAAATAAATAAAATGTATAACAATCGCGAGTATATGAGCTTAAAATCTAAAATAGGGTTACCAGAATGAAAATAACGAAAAGGGGGACATCACGAGTTTTCTAGGGGGGACAAGTGTTCAAAAAGGGGGACAAAACATGTTTTTGAAAAATAAAGGGTTTTCCAATAAGAGGTGTTATTTTGATATTCAATGAAAAATTGCATTTTTTGAGATAAATGATCGGATTTTTATTTCATTATAAAGAGGAAGGTATGCCGTTAATAATGGAACACAACATCAGCCAAATGGCCGCCACGACCACGCTTACAGGACCATATCCTTTTCATGAAATTTTCCATAACCAAATCGCAAAGTGGCTGCCCTATGTCCTCGTTAGCCTCACGAATTCCATCTTCAGGTCTTGAATCGACGCTGGGCTGTTGGTGTAGACTTTATCTTTCACGTCGCCCCAAAGGAACAAGTCGCAAGGTGTTAAATCACAAGATCTCGGTGGCCAATTGTGATCACCTCTCCGAGAGATAACACGGTCCGGAAACTTTTCCCGTAAAAGATCGATGGTTTCATTGCTTGTGTGGCACGTAGCGCCGTCTTGTTGAAAGTTAACGTTGTCCAGATCAATACCATCCAATTCCGGCCATAAAAAATCATTAATCATCTCTCGATAGCGCAATCCATTGACCGTAACTGTTGCTCCAGCCTCATTTTCGAAAAAGTAAGGTCCAATGACCCCGCCGGACCATAAACCGCACCAAACAGTCACGCTTTGAGGATGGAGGCTTTTCAACAATAACTCTTGGGTTTTCCGAGCCCCAGATGCGACAGTTTTGCTTGTTGACGTAGCCTCCGAGGTGGAAATGGGCCTCATCAGTCAAGATGATTTTTCGATGAAATTCCGGATCATTTTCATGCATTTCAAGGACCCAATCAGCAAAGACACGACGTTGTTGATGATCAGCCGGCTTGAGTTCTTGTGTTAACTGAACTTTATAAGCCTTAAGACCCAAGTCTTTATGCAAAATACGGTGTAATGACGTTTGTGGAATGCCTAATTCCAAAGAACGACGAGGAATGGACAAACCTGGGTTTTCTTCAACACTGTGGGCTACAACAGCAATATTCTCAGTTGTTCTTGAGCGACGTGCACGGGTTTTATTCTTCACATCACTAACTTGTCCCAACAGCTCGAATTTGTCCACCAATTTCTGTATTGCGGTCCGACAAGGTGCTTCACGACGACCCAAAAATGTTTTAGTTTTACGAACCGTCTCTGCCAAATTTTCACCATTTTTATAGTCAATTTTAATAATTTCAATGCGTTGTTGAAGCGTGTATCGTTCCATTTTTATTAATGGCGTAGTTTCTACTTGTCAAATGTCAAAAAATGACAGCTACCGAAATAGCGGGCTATTCAAAATGGGTACGTTCAGATGACGAAGGGACTTGAAGGCAAGGCAAGTTTCTCGTCTCTAATTGGCCAGCTGTCGCAAAATTTCTTTCCAATTAAGGCAACTTTTATTGGAAAGTGACTGGAAAGCTAGTCAAGAAATATCTCCCTTCATTTCAAGTCAAGTGCATTTATGTCAAAATATCAGCTGATTATATTTGGTCATTAAACAGCAAGCTGAACTTCATTGTTCAGTGACTTCTTTTTTCAACGTTTGTTTTATTGTTTTGGGTGGAGGAGTTCTTTATCAAAATAATAGAAAAGATTTAATTAAAAAATGCATCATTAGTAAGAAGTATTGAAAAAATATAATTTACAATTTGGAATTGACTTGTGTAAGGTGTTTTTCAAAAAAAAATATTATTATAAATACTATCTGCACTATCAACGGAAGGTAAAATTTGGAAGTAAAGTTCCAATTTTGGCATTAATGACATCTCAAAAAAATAACTAGTTTCCTTTGTAAAATTTGCGTTCAATGAATGCACTTGACTACATATGTAGTCCCTTGTGTCTGCTGAACGTACCCAATAACACCTCTTATTGGAAAACCCTTTATAACACCAGAGTAAAAAAAAATTAAAGTGAGATGTAGTTCATTGAGTGGATGCGTTCAGCTTTGAAAAGATTTTGAACTTCAAATGGATGTGTTCACGCATTTTTACTTAATAAGGGGGACAGAGGTTTTTATAGGTGGGAAAAATAGTATTTTCGTTTGAAAAAGGGTGACGTCTGGTAACCCTATATACAACACAGTATTGTCACTAAGATCCGTATCGTTTTATTTTCACGGCTTATATCAAAATTGTGTAAATCCATTTTCTTAGTTTATAATTTTGTCTGATATTTGACAAGAAAAATAAATAAAAAAAATAAATAAATAAATATATGTGTTTATTCTGGTATACTCTCACGCTCACGCCTCGTTTCATCGTCGCATTGTGAATCAGGCCTTAGATTAATTGCTAATGTGAGCGTATTTGCTGATAAATTCACAAATTTGAAAGTAATTGTGAATTTAACTGCCACATTTTTTAAAATTTACAGCGAAGATTTTTTCGGTTTTGAACAGTGGTCCGTTCTTTTTCTCTAAAAAGTTAACTATTGTTAACTTTGGTCGTTCCTAAATTCTCAAATTGTAACATTGTGTAACATTCTAACGTCTTCAAATCGTTCCTAAATTCAATGTTGAATTGTGAGAATGTTACACTTTGTAACAATTTCCAACTCATCTCGATGATATGAATTGAAATGTTAATCTGTCAAAAGCAGCTGAATTTGGAAATGTTTTCATTTTGTGGTTATCTTTTGTTTACTTTTTGTCCTTTACAGCCATATTATTCACTCAATTAATCCGGTTTTAAATTAATACCTTGGTTGAGGTAAGTCTCAAAAGTTCAACCCAAACGCATAATATTCACTCGAGAAACCCGTTACACAATGTTACAATTTGAGAATTTAGGAACGACCAAAGTTAACAATAGTTAACTTTTTAGAGAAAAAGAACGGACCACAGGTGTTTCAGGATATTTCACTGTTGTTTCATCTTCCATGAAGGAGGGGTCGTTTCTCTAGAAAACCTCGTCAGGTACATGCTCCCGAAGCGGATGTAAACAAAACAGGGTTTCAGCCTAATTGTTGCTGATTCACTTTCACATAACTCACAACAAACTCACTCAGCTAAGAACCCACCCAACAAAAAAATTCCCAAAGGGCCACCAAAGAGATAACAGAAAAAAGTGCGTAATTTCAATTGAAAATATTAATCTTACGTGTCCCTGCAAGGGCCCGTCGGTACACAATTACTGTTGGATTCCAATGATTCCATGTGAACTTCATTCCCTAGAAAAACACTGGTAGTGGCACTGTTTCCTCCAATATTGTTCATTGTTGTAACCAATTCCGTAAAAGGAGGTTCGTCAATAGTTTTTGTTGAGGTATTCCAATAATCTTGAATATGATGTGCATTCATATTTTCGACGAAGTCTTAATTTTCCAATACAGATTGAGAATTTATTGGCATGAAGTCGATAGTTGGGGAATCTAAAAATAGGTCAAATTAAAAAAAATTAAGTGCTCAGGCCTAAAATAAGGTTTTTTTGTGACCTTACAGATTTTGCTGAATACAATTTAGTTTGAAATAATATTCCTCGATTTTCGCTACTAAAGTTTAATATTACTCACTAATGGCAACATCTTATTACTACGGCAGTTAAGATATTGGCTGAAACGACAAATCGAGGGAAAGGAATCAAGTTGTACTGCTTTCGCAAAATGAAAAAGAAATAACAAATGAGCTTCTGAGCACAGATTTGACTGTGGGTAAACTCTGCTTCTGAGTAAATTAGATGTTTTTTTTTTTGGCGATTGGGCCGAGTTTTCTATTAAGATACAAAGCACAGATTAGCTACATGAAGATGAGAATCCCCGGCAGCCATTTTAATTTGCCAACAAGCTTGAACTGTCAGATATCAGATAAAAAATGAGAAGGTGTGTATAAAACCCTCCCACATGCACAGTAGGGATCTTCACACGCCTGGTTAAATTGGTGTTGCAATTCACATCTATTCATCGACGCGGGATGAAATTACAAATACAACAATGTAAACAAATGGGTTTTGGAGGGTGAAAGGTACGAAACATTCTCATCTTCATGTTGCTAATCTGTGATACAAAGCAAAGATACTTCCTATAAAGATAAATAGCATAGATACACCATATAAAGATGACAATCTCGGCTGTCATCCGAGTTTGCCAACAAACTAAATCAGGAGAAATTCAGGAGAAACACGCACACATATGCAGTTGGCGTCCTTTCACCACGATTATTTGCACACAAATACAGTTAGCGTCCATTCACCACCAAAATTCCGGTTATTTTAAAAATGTCATGAGTATGTTCAAAAAGTATAATAAAAGGAGCAACAAGTTATCAAGTGCTAACCCGACCTTATTTGGATAAGTTTGTGCAAACAAATTATGAAAGAGAAAATTTTTAATGACGGTGTTCACATTGGACTGACTCCTCCGATTTTTTTTGACGTCTCTGTGCTTTTGCTCACTTCCACTTCATGGTGAGAAAGAGATGGCCAGGAAAGGCAGGATTTTTTAAATTATTTAAAAATCAGTGGATTTTTTTTTGACGTCTTCTTTTGTGACATCTGTTTTCTCTGTCTGTGATTTATCTTTGGCACTTAATTCATACAGAATCCAATTTTTTTCAATCGGAAACATATTTATTAAAGAAGATTTACATTTTGCAAGTGAAAAAATTGTAATTAATCTTTCAAACTGCACAGATTTCTGCTTTGTTTTAACGACTACTAAACGTCAAAGTAAGTCCGATGTGTTCACATTAGTTTTTGTCTGAACAAAACAAATTGGATTCACGTCAAAAAAAATCGGATGAGTCAGTCCAATGTGAACACCGTCAATCGATTTAAGTATATTCCATTGTCTTATGTTTTTTACTCTCAATATATTTAAAAAACAGTGAATATGATAAAAAAAAAACAATAAGAATGAGAAATCAGAGAATCAACGCAACTGTCGTAAGACAAATTAAGGCGTGTTTTTTTTGCAAGCTCGGAGAAAATTAGTCGAAAAAAACAACGTTGTGGCTAATAAATTACATGTTAAATGCAACAACAAATTGGATAAAATTATCTAAGGATTTTGCTGCGGAAACTTATACAAATTTATTTGCATAAACTTATACAAACGTCATTGTGACTTTTTCTTTCTTTCTGTTTATCTATTGTTAAAAGTTAATTAGAAAGGATTTTACTTTTGTAACAGAAAATGCATAAACCATCACTTTTTCCGAATAGTTCTAAAATGAGTAAATCATTAAAGGCAATTTATTCATATAATTGCACTTAATTCTGTTTAGCTTATTTTAGCTTGTTTTATTTAACTTTTTTAATTTTTTTCAGAAAATAATTTTTTTGCAATAATAAATTTTTGCTAATTCAATTACACAGCATTTATCCAAATGAATAAAAGGACGTTCACGTAAACTTTTGCGTGAACTTATTTTTTTAAACAATTGGTAAACCTATCTCGTTGCATGAATAGTTTTTATGGAAACTCCATTTCTTTTCTGTGATAGCGTCGCTTATCTCCATTGTCATTTTTTTCAACCAAATGAGCCGGGCATTTATGAGCATTATGCTATATGCGGTACCAATAGAAAACTATCGAAGACCGATATTTTAAACTATAAATAATTCTTATTAATCACGTTATTTATGCTATTACTGACTTTTCTATGATTCTCTGTCCAAGAAATTTCTTTGGATCGAAAATCACAGTTAAGCAAAATGTCATTATGAGAGTAAAAGAATGAAGGCCAAACATGGTGTCATTCACGGCAATACGAAATACTGCTTTTATACACGACTAGGTTTTAGTCATTACTTCTTTTGAACATAAAAAGGTGGTCATGTACATATATATAGAGAGCATTGAAAATTTCAAAAACCAATCAAATTAAAAGGAAATTCCAAATTTGAGTCAAGATTTAAAAATCAATGTGTAACAGCGCACGACTCACAAGATGAATTTTCAAAAAAAAATTAATGAAGTTTCATCACGCCAAAGTCGTAATATAATAGTCGTAGTATAATAATAAATCATTAAATTTGTGTTTCTTTCAACACAACCCGATATCCTTACACCCCCCCATTTTCATGGTGAAAAGCTGGTGAGTTGGAATTTTTTTAAAGATGGCTGCGTTATTTGCACATACAAAATGGTCGATCTAGCAAAACGGAACAAACCCACCCCATTAAATTGTTGTTGCAATTCACATCTATTCATCGACACGGGATGAAATTGCAAATACAACAATGTAAACAAATGGGTTTTGGAGGGTGAAACGTACGAAAGATTGTCATCTTTATATGGTGGACGGTGTTCACATTGGACTCACTCCGCGCGACTCATATTGACATTTCATTGTTTTATCTCACTCCAACTCGTTATGAGAAAGAGATAGAGTCTAGTGAGGCAGGATTTTTTCAAAAAAATTAAAAATCCTGCCTCACTTTCTCATATAGTTGTGTAGAGTGAGATAAAAGAAAAAGATGTCAAAATGAGTCGCGCGGAGTGAGTCCAATGTGAACACCGTCGTGTATCTATGATATATAGGCTGTCAATTTGGAAATTCCACCAGATGCCAGGGCCAAACAAGCAAACCAAATCAATAGTTTGACAGTGAAATATATAGTGAAAACATATTGTACAGCTGCTATCAATTGTAAGTCATAATTTGCTAATTTTCTCTCTAAATTATTCTAATTTGAAGTAATTCTTGAAATTAATAAGTGTTTGTTTATTATTTTGAAGATTTCAATAGCCGTGTTTTTTTTGCAAGTCCATATGGATTTGTCGAAAAAAACGACATCGGGACTAATAGTTTTACACGTAAATACAACAACAACTTAAATCCATATGGACTTAGCTAAGTCCAGATAATTATCGGGACTTACGTACTGTAAGTAAGTAGTTCCTAAATCCCGATGTCGTCTTTTTCGACAAATCCATATGGACTTGCAAAAAACCACGCCTAATATCTTCTTTTTTAGTTTTTTTCTCCAATGTGCAGAAAACTCAGTAACCGAAACTTGAACAGCGGCCCCTATGAAAATTTTCGCATTCTAATCAAAATAAGCACTCCATAATATATATCCTCTAATGGCCTTTTCGATTGGGGTCAGAATGACAGTTCTTCTTCTGAAATGAAGAGAAATTTGCTTCTGATTTTGTTTTCAGAATCGTTCCAGAAGGGTTCACATGTATCAAATCGTTCTCTCGGATTACCAATCGAAAAGGCCATAAGTCACAGATTAGCCACATGAAGATGAGAATCCCCGGCAGCCATTTTAATTTGCTTATGGCGAATTCCTTTCAACAAAGAAATCGATTTTTTTCTAAACAGAATCGAATTTTTTCTAAACAAAATCGATTCTTTTCTGTCAAAACAAATCTTGCGTTTTTAGCAAGATTTCACACTGATTTGCACACACACTATGAAGACTTGACATTTCTAATACGTCAAATTGAAAGTCGCGGAATTTTTGGAAGACGAGTTTTTAATTTTTTGGTTCAATATATTCAACAATATATTCAGTCAATACAGCTATAAAATAATTTATTGCGCGTTGTTCATTATCAAACACAAATTTGACAAAAAAAAATCTTTCGCGAGTGAAAGACGTGTTAAAAACTTTCAGTGCAAATGAAAACTTTTCAATAACAATTTTCTTTAAAAATATATGTGCAAATAGAAGTTCAAACAAATAAAATGCACCAACAAATTGGCACCGTATAAGCTGGCTAATATCTTTTATTTATTAATTTAGTTCTATTGGTAAAACATTTTTCTCACAATAAAAACAAACAACCTTAATAGTTGTGTGAATAATTTCTTGACGTTCTGCGTCAATTGCAGCTATAAAGTCACAAACACAATTAAACCAAAAAAAATCGATTCTCTTACGAAATACGAATTCCTTTCAATTGACAGAAAAATTTGATTCTGTTTAGAAAAAATTCGATTTCTTTTTTTGAAAGGAATTCGCCATTAAACTGTCAGATATCAGATAGAAAATGAGAATGTGTGTATAAGAACCTCACACATAGATAGTAGGGATCTTCACACACCTGGTTAAATTGTTGTTGCCACAGATTAGCCATATGAAGAGGAGAATGTTTCGTTCGTTTTACCCTCCAAAACCAATTTGTTTACATTGTTGTATTGGTAATTTCTTCCCGCGTCGATGAATAGATGTGAATTGCAACAACAATTTAACCGGTGTCTGAAGATCCCTACTGTCCATGTGTGAGGTTTTTATACAAACATTCTCATTATTTATCTGATATCTGACAGTTCAAGCTTGTTGGCAAATTAAAATGGCTGCCGGGGATTCTCATCTTCATGTGGCTAATCTGTGGTTGTTGCAATTCACATGTATTCATCTACCCGGGAGGAAATTACAAATACAACAATGTTAACAAATGTTTTTTGAACTTTTCGATGGTTAAACGTACGAAAGATTCTCATCTTCAGGTGGTAATGGCCGCGTTCTAGCAACTATCCGATAGGCTATCCACCTATCCCGAAAATTTTCAGATAGCTTGAGTTGTTGTTGCATCAGCTGACATCAGATGTTTTTCAACAAGGGATTACAACAACACAAACCTATCTGGATAGCTTTGGATTGATCCCCGAACGTGGCCAATATGTGCTCTAAGGGCCAGTTTCACAGTCGACGTTTACTGGAAGAAGTGGCACTTAAGATTCCCATATTAGTATTTTCGGCTAAGTTTCATATCCAGCGTAAGTGGAACTTAAGTCACCAACATCGGAGACTTAAGTGCCACTTATTCTGGTAACCCTGAGGCCGCATGGGCAAGTACTGGCAAGCAAGTTGGGTTCATACATTCGTATGAACGTATCTGTGTACTGGCTGTGACGAAGGTGGCACTCCACTTGCCAAGCAAGTTGCTCTCAAGTAGGTCGTTCTTTTTCTCTACTATAGTAAACAACTTTGGTTGATCTTTCAAACAAAATGGATTGAAAAAAATCAAAATACATTTGGAATGAATATTAAAGAAAAATGCAAAAATGGTTTACAAACTTTAATAATTGAAATTATGGACATTGAAACGAAAGAGTTAATAACATAGACGGTGTTCAAATTGGACTCACTCCGCGCGACTTATATTAAGGGTATTCATGCAACGTCGGAAAACCATCCTAAACATCGTAAACGTCGGAAAGTTTACGATGTCGTAAACGAAGTGTCAAAATTTGTATGGAAAATCTTTTCCAACAAATCGTAAACTTTCCGACAGGAAATTGTGTTGTAAACGTCGTAAACGAAAATGGTAAGCGTGGTAAACTTTTTTTCAATGGGAATAAGACACTGGCTGAATCAGCTGATTGGTTTATCACATCATTTACGCAGAATTTTTTGAGTGGCATTCATGAAACGTGCGTCGGAAACTTTACGATTTTACAATGTCGGCAAGTTTCCGACGTTGCATGAATACCCTTATTGACATTTCATTGTTTTATCTCACTCCAACTCATGATGAGAAAGAGAGAGTCTAGTGAGCCAGGATTTTTTCAAAAAAAATCAAAAATCCTGCCTCACTTTCTCATATAGTTGTGTAGAGTGCGATAAAAGAAAAAGATGTCAAAATGAGTTGCGTGGAGTGAGTCCAATGTGAACACCGTCATATACTTTAACTAAAATTCATGTACCAAAAAAAACACTTCAGACGTCAAAATACAGTTTATTAGCTATCTGTCTGTTAGGCACAAAATTTTCCAATTCCTTTTAAGGTTGTATACGATGTCAATGGATTAAGAAACCTCTAAAAGTCCGAATTTTTTTCCATTTTATTTTCCGCTCCAGTAAAATGCATTTTTAGAGCAATCGGTTGACATTTGGAACGAAATATTCTCGATAGGATCAAATATAATTTGTTCCCTATCTCTCAAGCCACAAACTTTCATATTCCATTGAAGGATGTCTACGATGTCAATGACGGTGTTCACACTGGACTCACTCCGCGCGACTCATTTTGACATCTCTTTCTTTTATCTCACTTCAGCTCACTATATGAGAAAGTGAGGCAGGATTTTTTGATTTCTTTTGAAAAAATCCTGCCTCACTAGACTATCTCTTTTTCATCATGAGGTGGAGTGAGATAAAACAAATAAATGTCAATATGAGTCGCGCAGAGTGGGTCTAATGTGAACACCGTCAATGGATTAAAAAAACCTCTAAAAACCGAAAAAATTGAAATTTTATTTTTTGAAAAGGGCAATTTTAGAGCTTTTTGGTGATTTGTAACGAAATATTCGCAAACGTCAAATATTCTGTCAAGCAATGTCAAGTTTTGTATGAAAGTGAATTTTAACATTTTTAAAATGCAATCAAATTCCAAACTAACTTTATTTTAACTTATTTTTTGCACAAAATCTAAGTAATACAGAAATTTTAATAAAAATAACGATGATTGTTGAATAAAGTTAAAAAAATGAACGCCATACTTGCTTCTCTCCTGGCTGCTCAACTGGCTTCGAAAAAGGCAAGTCAGTTGACGAGCAAGTTGCTTGGGTTTATATTTGTTAGTGAAAAAATGTGTATGTATTGCAACTTGCTTGCCAGTACTTGCTCGTGAGGCCTCCGGGTAAGTAAGAACTGTGATATTGCGCCTTTAGGGCCAGTTTCACAGTCAGAAAAGTGACACTTAAGTGGGGAATGTGAAAGATTAATTCCCAATATCACAGTGCACTGTTATCTGAATAAGTGGCACTTAAGTCTCCGATGTTGGTGACTTAAGTTCCACTTACGCTGGCTATGAAATTTAGCTTAAATTCCTAATATGGGAAACTTAAGTGCCACTTATTCCGGTAAGTGTCGACTTTGAAACTGGCCCTTAATGTTTCACATTGGCCACTTAAGTGCCACTTTTCTGACTGTGAAACTGGCCCTAAGTTTTCACCACAGATTAGCCGCATGAAGATGAGAATGTTTCGTACGTTTCACCCTATAAAACCCATTTGTTTACATTATTGTATTTGTAATTTTTTCCCGCGTCGATGAATAGATGTGAATTGCAACAACAATTTAACAGGGTGGGTTTGTTCTGTTTTGACAGTTCGACCATTTTGTATGTTTAAAAAACGCAGCCATCTTTAAAAAAATTTCAACTCATCAGCTTTTCACCACGAAAATGGCGGACGTTAGGTGATATATTGGGATGTGTTCGGAAAATACAGATTCAATGGTGCAGCCAGAATATTTTAGGGTGAACTCATATTGTTCATAAATCTATAGCTGGCCATTCACAAGTGAGCTTTAAGTAATTATTTTTTAAAGAAATCGACACTTGCAGCTTCCTTATTGTAATTTCATCAAACAGAACTAATTAGTTATTATCGAAAGTGATAAAAATATGATAGAAAACATCGTGATAAAGATGATTAAATAACGACACAGATCTTAATAAATTTACATTATATGTTGTGGCGAAGATTGTGATGAGCTGAATTTGAATATTTTGAGTTTATTTTAAAAATGCTAGAAACGCTTTTTTTCTACAAATAGTGCTAAGTCTTCTACTTGGCTGATGTATTTCAGTAGTATATAGAATTTGTATTATAAATCCTTCATATACTCGTACAACAGTTAAAGCCCAAACCACACTACTCTCGTTTGGTGTGTAGTGGAGTCATGTGTCGACGTTGACAGATTAGTGAATAATTAGGTTACATCCCAGAAATATTCCATAAGAATATTGAATTCATCCGGTGTCAACGGAGTATGAAATTCTGGTGGAAAACTATAGTGCCATCTGTGCGTTGAAAGGGGTAAGGGTAAACAGAGTTAAAAAGTAGTAGATGAGGTTTGGCGAAATGTCAAAGAAAAAGTGGTAGATACAGAATACAGATGATCGGATGATGCAAACGGTGTAAGAGAAGGAAATAGTAATAATATAAATATGTGCCATGGCTAAAATCACTTTGAGGAGTTATCCGATGAAAGGCTTTATTTTTATGTACATTTCTAAATGAAATAGAAAAACAAAGAACACTCCTAAAGCATCACTTTCAACAGCAAATGGAAAGAAGACTTTTTGCAATATTCTGTTCTCTTACTAACCGATTAAATTTGACTACTAAATTAATTATGTATTGCTTAGTTGTCAATTTGCATTTTTAATTATTATTTTACTACCCTTTGAATATAATTGTTCAAAATCTTCCATGCAACTTTAAAACCAAATGATTTTAGCAGCCCGATTCTCCCCTTTGTAATGAGTCACAAGTCACAAGCTCTTATGACTATTCCTTGTGAGGATTGCTGTGACTCGATAACATTTTTGGAATTCTCCGCCAATCATCACAAGAAATCTCACAACTAAACTCACCACAGCAAAGGTAAATTTTGTAATGCCATAATTGCAACAGCTGATTATTAAAAATATAAAAAAAAGATTTTCAATTGGGTCAAATATATATATTCAAAACTTAATAAATCAAGTTTTCATGCATTTTATAGCAATAAAGTGAGTAAAAAAATTATTTATATATAAGTTTGCAAAATGGAAGGGTGCTTTCATAAATGCATTGGTGTGAAAGTCTGACAAATGAATAACTTTCATAAATGCAAATGATAAATGTCAGATTTTCATAAAAGCAAACCGCAAATATTTGCAGCGCAAATGTGCAACTGTTAAAACTCACATGCAATCTGAATTTCCTTATTAAAGAAAGAGATAGGCATATAATATAAACGATTTCCTTTTATTTATTGTTCCATCTGTCAAATTCCTTCCCTATGACCTATGAAATATGACGCAGATCAGAAAAAGTGTTCATAAATGCAGCATAAAACACATGCGCAAATATTTTGTATGAAGTTAATATGATTGCAATTGATCGCATATAAACAAAGCAACCATGCATTTATGAAAGCACCCGAAGTGAAAAAAACTATTCAAAAGTGTTGCTTTCGAGAGCGAATGAACCATTTGTTTCCTGCGTTAAAGAAAAAGTCTGTGCTGTTGTGAAAATCTTGTTTTTTATTTCGGATGAAAGATATACCGAAGAAGATACTCCCAATAATATCCACTTTAATTTTCTCTTTCCCAATCTAAAAAAATTCGATGTTGTTTAAAAAATAAATAGATTATGATATCAAATTGTTAAAACACATGTAATTTGTGAGTTGTGACCTGCTATGAAGGAGATCACAATTTCGATTGTTTTTGTGACTCTCATAAGTTGTGACTCTGGGGGAGAATTCGAAAAAGTCACAATATTAATTTCACCTCTCCTTGTGACTTGTGAGGTATCAGTGATGATGGGGAGAATCGGTCTATAGGTGTCGTGAACTCTTGATAGTTCGTTTCGCCATTTTTATTAGTTTTTGAACGTGCCCATTGATACTCATCAAGTTTGCAAAATATCGTGGTGGAAATCAGTAAGTTGCACTAGTATGAGTTAAAACACGCATACTAATGCAACTAACTTACTTTCCACGGGCAGCCATATTGTATAGCTTGTTGGCAAACCCGAATGACAGCTGAGGTTTCCAATCTTTATAATTCATAATCTCTGATCCTTACTGTCTATGTGTGGGATTTTTATACACACATTCTCATTTTTTATCTGATAACTGCCAGTTCAAGCTTGAAGGCAAATTAAAATGGCTGCCGCGGATTCTCATCTTCATGTGGCTAACAGAGATTATGTATTATAAAGATTGGAAACCTTCGTACGTTTCACCCTCCAAAACACATTTGATTACATTGTTGTTTTTGTAATTTCGTTTCGTGACGATGAATAGATGTGAATTAGGCTTTTCCAGAATCTATCTTTGTCTTTTCTCTTTCTAATTTTGACATAAAAATATGTAGGGAAAACAAACAATCGACCAATCACAATCACATGTTTTTGTTTTCCCTACATATTTTTCTGTCAAACTATTGATTTTTTTTTTTACTTGTTTGGCACTGAAGTCTGGTGGATGTTCCAAATTGCAACAACAATTTAACAGGGTGGGTTTGTCCTGTTTTGACAGCTCGACCATTTTGTATGTGTAAAAAACACAGCCATCTTTAAAAAAATTTTAACTCATCAGCTTTTCACCACGAAAATGGCGGATTTTAGGTGGGTTATCGGGATGTGTTCGGAAAAAACAGATTCAATGGTGCAAACAGAATATTTTAGGGTGCACCCATATTGTTCATAAATCTATAGCTGGCCATACACGAGTGAACTCTGTGTTAATATTTTTTATAGAAATCGACACTTGCAGCTACCTTGGTTAGGCGTCGTGTTGCCGAGTCCCAATACAAAGCTGCGTAATTGGGACTCGGCAACACGACGCCTAACGGATTTCTCGCGTACTTGATAGAGGCGGTAAAAATAGTTTTGATTTGACAGCCCCATAAGATTAACATTGAAAACAGAACAAAAATGGTTTTTTTTAAAGTAATTTTTATTCGATATTTCAATAAGAAACCGGTATTAAATAATAATTGAAATCACTTCTATAAACATTAAATTATGTAAAACAAGTAAAAAGTGCTTCAATATGTGAAAATATAATTTTGAAAATTGCAATCAAAAATTGTAAACAAATAGCCTTTGCAGTATTTTGTGAGGTTATGTATCCCACGATTGTAAACAAACCTCTTTGCAACTAGATTTATTTTCCTACGCGCGCTTTTAAAAGAGAACAATAAAATTGTTAAATTTCGTGCAATTATTAAATTAAATAGTGTAAAATCAGTGGACTTCAATAAATTAATAAGCAATAAACTGAAAAGTGAGTTATACGTTTAATTATTCATGAAATCTAAAAATTTATCGTGTCGCGAAACTCCGAGAGTGCTCGTGGAATTTCATATCAAAATAAAATTTCTTAAAAATTACGCAAAGTTGTTTTTAGTTTAGAAAAGTGATATATAAATATACTACAGATTCTTTTTATCCATAATGTGCGGTTTTATAAGAATCTGTTGTGTATTTTTTGAGAAAATCGTGAAAAAAATAGTTTCCAATGAAAATGCCGCCACCGCCGGTTATTGAAATTGAAAAATTATTGTAAATTCAGAAATATTTGTTGCGTACTAAAATAAATAGAACTTAAATGAACTGCGGAGGCATTTGCTTCATTGTGTTAAGTTTTATAAAAATCCGTGTACTATTTTCCGCGAAAATCATGTTTAAGTGTTGCAAATATTGCAAAAAAAAAAATTCCATCTAAAGTGATCGGTAGTTCACGTTCAAAAATTGCTAAAATTTTGCAAATTCGTGTTTATTATAAAAAAAAATGACACAATCTTATACAACAGATGCTTCTCATTCAAAATGCCAAGTTTTATAAAAATCCGTTCGGTATTTCTCAAAAAAGTCTTGTCGAAGTGTTGCTAAAATCAAAGAAAAAAAATTTTTTCATCTAAAATTGCGGTAGTTCACGTTCAAAAATTGCTAAAATTTTGCAAATTCGTGTTTTTTTTTTTAAACAAATGATACAATGTTGGGCAACAGATGCTTCTCGTTCAAAATGCCAAGTTTTATAAAAATCCGTTCGGTATTTCATGAATAATTAAACGTATAACTCACTTTTCAGTTTATTGTCAATTAATTTATTGAAGTCCACTGATTTTACACTATTTAATTAAATAATTACACGAAATTTAACAAATTTATTGTTCTCTTTCCGATGCCCTGTCAAAATATAAAGCTGACATAACAGCACTTCAAGAAATAAGATGGACAGGGAATGGTGTTCTACAGAAGAAAGATTATAACTTATGTGGTTTTCCAAACAACCAAAAAAATTGATTTTTATGGGGGTCAACTTGATCTTTTTCAGATTTTACGTTCCTAACAACCAAAAAAATTGATTTTTTTCGTGGTCTGTTTTTTGTCTCGATTGATCTTTCAAATCTCGATTTATTGGCAGATTTACACATACTTTCACACACACTTGCATACAAACCAAATTGACATTTCTAAACGTCGTCCTCTCCTCGTCAGTTTAAATTCGTTTTGGCCTTTCGCTAGCATTGTTTACTTTTGATAAGGCATTTGTTTAATAAAATAAATACAAATAATGAAGTTTAATTTGTGAAATTTTTGTTTTTAATTTCCTCATTACCGTCAATCATTGTGGGTTAGTCCATTGTGTTTTGTGAAAATAAAATTATTTTTATTAAAATTCCATAGTAATCCTTTTGTAGTGACCTTGTTTCATGTTCATTGTCTTCTTCCTCACCATCGACCGATAACTTCTCCTTTGATTTGGATTTTGGATGGACGGGATTCCTGTGGATATATGGATCCGACCGATGGCCAAATCATGTTATAAAGCAGTGATAGTATACCAACAAAATAAAATTCCTGCTAGGGAACAAAAAATTCCCTAATTTGTATTCTATTTTTTGATTTCAATTTGATTGAACAATATAATGTACAATATCACATTCATTTAAATGAAGTCAAGAAAAGAATGCGTAAATCTTTTCTTTCTTATATTTTGTCATAATTTCAAAATGGCCTCAGGATATTAATAATTTCAAGATTAAAAGTCAGTCCCACTTTTGAGTTTTTTCTTATGAAACAAATCAATAAAGGCTCCCAAACCGGCGCTTAACCTTCGCGCGAATATGCGACGACTGAAGAATGTTCAAAGATTTGCATAGCGCCAGTGTAGGTTCTCTCATTAATCTCCATTTCAATAAATTAAGACAGGTGAAAGTATTCGCGTAGTTGAAATTAATTATAATTTAAACACAAAAATGTTCTTATATAATTTGAAAAAAAAAACGTTTTGTAAGAATTTTATCTTACGCATTTTTTCACCAGTTTCATCAAGAAAATAAAGCCAAATATATAATATTTTTGTATTAAGGAAAAAAATGTTCCCTAGGAAAAAAATACTTGTAGGAATTTTTCCCTACATATACTATCACTACTTACATCAGTAAACACAGACAAATCACCTACACCTTTACAAAAAAAAAGGATCAATCGCGATTCGTTCTAGTTACCACGATTGATCTGGAATCTGACCCCCAAATCTGAAATGGTTGACTGGAAAACCACATTATACTACAGCTGTCATACAAAACACCATGTGCTCGGGGTAGGCTTCCTAGTCAGCGAAAAAATTAAGTCTGCCATCATCGGCTTTAACGCTATAAGCGAAAGGCTATGCACCCTTCGCGTGCGAGGCAAATTTAAGAACATCAGCCTCATTAACGTTCACGGACCTACGGAGGAGTCCTCAGACGAAGAAAAAGAGACTTACTACGAACAAGTCGAGAGGGCCCTCAATGCCTGTCCAAGGTATGACGTAAAAATCATCCTTGGGGATTTGAATGCAAAAATAGGTCGGGAGCCGGTATTCAGGCATTACGCAGGCACCCATAGTTTGCATGAGAACACTAATGACAATGGACTTCGAGTCTTAGAATTGGCAGCATCGAAAAACATGGTCGTTGCGACTACCAGGTTCCCGCATAAAGATATCTACAAAGCCACCTGGGTATCACCTGATGGAGTCACTCGTAACCAAATTGACCACGTGTTGATAGACCGTCGCCACTACTCGAACTTGATGACGGTACGAACGTACCGAGGTGCCAATATCGACTCGGATCACTATCTTGTTGGTATGGTTTTCCGAGGGCGGATTGCCTTGCGAAGACGTATTGCATCCGCCGATCAGGTTCGAATCAACACGGCTGCTCTGCGCAATGAAAACACCAGTAACACCTTTGGTAATGCGTTAGGACTCGCCCTAGAACTGGGTAGAGTAAGTCCTGGAGCCAGTATGCTGGGCGTAGATGAGAAGTGGACACGCCTTAAGAATACTGTCGTTAGTACTGCCAACTCCATCTTAGGCAGCAGTCGTAGAAATCGGAACGACTGGTTTGATGATGAATGCAAGCTAGCGACTGAACGTAAGAATGTTGCGTACCGAGCAATGCAACAATCTCATAGAACGCGGGCACGCGAAGACGAATATAAAGAGCTCAGAAGAATTGAAAAACGGCTTTACAGACAGAAAAAATCAGCCTGGGAGAAGAACATAATCTGTGAAATAGAGAAAAGCCGAGAGCGAGGTCCGCACCAGGCGCGGAAGTTCTACCAATCCGTCCGAAACATGACGCAGTACACACCACGCTGCACATACTGCAAGGACGGAGAGGGAAATCTGATCACCGATCCTCAAAGCATACTGGAGCGATGGGAAGTGTACTTCAATGAATTGCTAAATGGTCAGCTCACTGCAGAAGTGGAGGCTCCACTACTTCAAGAAGAGTACCCTATGTTGCCGCCACCAAGCATAGAAGAGGTTGAGAAGGCTATAGGCCGGCTAAAGAAAAACAAAGCCCCGGGAGCCGATGGTATACCAGCCGAACTATTTCAACACGGTGGGCCAGCTTTACGTCAAGCAATTCATGAGATTATAGAACACGTGTGGGAGCATGAAGAAATTCCAGAAGACTGGCGAAAAGGTATAATTTGCCCCATACATAAGAAGGGAGATGTCACAACGTGCAGCAATTATAGAGGTATCACGTTGTTGAGTACCGCCTATAAGATACTCTCCTCTATCCTACAAGACCGGATAACCCCATACGCTAAAACCATCATCGGACAATATCAGTGTGGTTTCATTCCAGGCAAATCAATAACTGATCAGATCTTTACCCTTAGGCAGGCGATGGAAAAATGTCTAGAATTTAACATCCCAACATACCACCTGTTTATAGACTTTAAGGCCGCCTACGATAGCATAGCCAGGGTAGAACTTTACAAAGCCATGAGAGAATTCGGCATCCCAAATAAATTGACACGACTATGTAGGTTGACCATGACCAACGTAACAAGCCAAGTAAAAATAGCCGGATTGCTATCCAAACCAATCAACATCTTTAATGGACTCCGACAAGGGGATGGTTTGGCCTGCCTCCTTTTCAACCTGGCGTTGGAGAAAGCAATCCGTGACTCTGGCATGGCAACAAGAGGGACCATCGTCAACAGGTCCAGCCAGATACTGTCTTACGCAGACGACATCGACATCATCGGAAGAACCGAGCAAGCTGTACATGATTCCTTCATCCAGATCGAGCAGGCGGCACAAAATCTGGGGCTGCACATTAGTGAAGGTAAAACAAAGTACATGGTGGCGTCGAATGCGAGAGGAACAGTTGGTCAAACAATCAAGGTAGCGGAGCATGAATTTGAAGTGGTGCAGTCCTTTAAATACCTTGGGTCAATAGTAGCAGCCGATAACAATATAGAAGAAGAAATACGCGGGCGGCTTCTCAAATCCAACAGAGCCTACTATAGTCTGTCAAAGCTCTTCAAATCCAGAAATCTCACCATAACTTCAAAACTGCTGCTGTACAGGACCATGGGCCTGCCAGTACTCACATATGGATCCGAGACTTGGGTGCTTAGCAAAAGGCACTCCGACCTCTTAGCCGCGTTCGAGAGAAAAGTGTTAAGGAGAATTGTTGGCCCCATATGTGAGGAAGGTCGATTCCGGAGACGGTACAATCATGAATTGTACGCAATCTACCTTGAAGCAGATATCGTGACAAAAATTAAGCTCGGTAGACTCCGGTGGGCAGGGCACCTGGCTCGCATGAGCGAAGAGGAACCTGCTCGGAAAGTTCTTTGTGGTACATTCTATGGTAGACGACAGCGTGGAAGACCATGCTTGCGCTGGAGAGATTGCGTAGACCAGGACGCCCGGAGCCTTGGGGTGCGCAACTGGATGGCGGCGGCTCGAGACCGGGATGGGTGGAGAGACTTGTTGAAGGAGGCCAGGACCGGACCCGGTTGTCGAGTCGACGATGATGATGATGATGATTAGTTATCGATAAATTGTATGTAAATTGACGTAAATCTGTTTTTGTTTTATATAAAACTGGACGATGGCGAAAAAGTAAGGATTTAAGGCTCTCCCAAACCAACGCGAAACATTCGGCGCGACGACGAAACTTCCGCCTGTCTTAATTTATTTACATGGAGGTTAATGGGAGCACCCACACTGGCGCGATGCGAATCTTCGAACATTATTCAGTCGTCGCATATTCGCGCGAATGTTTCGCGTTGGTTTGGGACAGCCTTTATTTCGTTTTTAATTAATAATTGTTAAATAAAAGTTTGTTTTTCGTATAGGCAGATGCGAATATATCGGTTTTGTATTCAACAAAAAAAAAAAGAACGAAGAAAAATACCTACCATAATGAGTGCCTTTTGTACTTCAGCTCTGCAGGGGTAAGTTCGAAAGAAACTATTTTAATATGAAAACAAAAATAATTAAGTAACTGACCTCATTAATTTTTGTAGGAACACAGCATTGGAAGTAAAGCAATTAAAGAAACTGGAACTGTGACACGTAAAGAGTCTTCGCATATTTCAGTGTGTTTTGGCTTTGAGAAGATTTGAGCCACCTGAAAATTATCCCTCATATCTTGATCTATAATATCTTATAGTTCAAGCAAGTCCATACAAAAATACATATTATGTACATACTTTTTATGACCATAAAACCAGTTTTTATTTATTAAATTTCAAATCTGTATTTTTTATATAAAAAGAAGCTATAGTTTTAAACAACATATGTAAAGATATATAAATGTCCTAAATAATATTTTGCTGTTCCAACGTTCCAAGTTATTAAACAGCATTTACCGTCTATTGATCGAAGCACCTGCTGTGCTATCATTATCATAATTGTAGTACTCCACCAAACTCCTCATCAACATCTGATCCAATAAATGCCCTGACCTCTACTGGGTGCTATATCGACATGTTGTATTGGCATTGAATTCTCACCTCAAAATCGAAAAAAAAAATGTATGACTAATGTTTAGTTGTTGCAAGGATGGTTGAAACTTACTTGCGTCTAGTTGCAATGGTGGATCAACATTGGCTTCAGCTAAATTTTCAACAGATTTTGACTTGAAACACTGGAACTCTATATGGCGGCTTCTGGCTTTTTCTTTTTTCCACGACATATGAATGAAAGGATGCTGAACGTAGGTAGCTGTAGATAACCTGATAAGACAAAAACTTCGCTAACTTTTCTTAAACGGAGACCAAACTCAGCGCGACCAGCCGGGCGTTTGCGAACTTTTTTCTTAAGCGTGAGATATCCTTCTATTCCGCAACGAATCTTCTTCAATCATTAAATGCTTCCCCACATCCATATTCTGAGAGCTCATGCAGAATACCTCCTGTCAATCAATACACAAAATAATTGAAAATAACATGTACATTATTGCAGCGCACTATTGTGGCATCAAAAAGGATCAGTAAATAGTCTCAAGCTTCCTTGAGCTCGGGCACTGAAACCGCCGGTGGACACTTAATTATTCCATTTTTATTATATTCCAAAATCGCACGGAATACATATTGTGATGAAATTTCGATTTTTCTTTGTGAATGTTGAATTTTATTTTGTTTATGTGTCAGCTGTTTTTGAAGTGTCATTGTACATTACACAGTGCTGCCAAATATTTTGTTAAGCCCCGACGTCATTTTTTTCGACCAAATTCCCCCGGGCTTGCAAAAAAACACGGCTATAATTTAATGTTTATAGAAGTGATTTCAATTATTACTTAATACCGGTTTCTTATTGAAATATCGAATAAAAATTACTTTAAAAAAAAAACATTTTTGTTCTCTTTTCGATGTTAATCTTATGGGGCTGTCAAAACAAAATATTTTTTACCGCCTCAATCAAGTACGGAAAAAACCCTTCAGAGGGCGCAAAAACTCATTTACCGAGTCCCAATACAGATAATTAAATAACGACACAGATCTTACTAAATTTACATTACATGTTGTGGCGAAGATTGTGCTGAATTAGAATATTTTGAGTTTATTTTAAAAATGCTAGAAACGCTTTTTTTGCTATAACAATTAAAGCCCAATCCACACTACTCTCGTGTGGTGTGTTGTGGAGTTATGTGTCAACGTTGACAGATTAGTGAATAATTAGGTTACAGCCCGGAAATATTCCATAGGAATATTGAATTCATCCGGTGTAAACGGGGAATGAAATTCTGGTGGAAAACTATATAGTGCCATCTGTGTGTTGAAAGGGGTAAGGGGAAACAGAGTTAAAAAGTAGTAGATGAGGTTTGGCGAAATTTCAAAGAAAGAGTGGTAGATACAGAATCCAGGTACAATTTAATAAGAGAATTAAACAAAACAGTTCGGATGATGCAAACGGTGTAAGATAAGGAAATAGTAATCATAAGGCCAGGCGCGCACATGCAACTAAACAGTTTGGTTGCGATTTTGAGGACTATGGGATTATATGAGAGTCCGCGCACATAAACCGGCGGAGTCTCATATAATCCGGAGTGCTCAAAATCGAAACCAAACTAATTAGTTGCATGTGCGCGCCTGGCCTGAGGGTATTCATGCAACGTTGGAAACTTTCCGACGTTGTAAAACCGTAAAGTTTCCCACGCACGTTTCATGAATGCCCCTCAAAAAATTCAGCGTAAATGATGTGGTAAAAAATCAGCTGATTCAGCCAATGTCATAATCCCATTGAAAAAAAGTTTACCACGTTTACCATTTTCGTTTACGACGTCTACAACACAAATTCTTGTCGGAAAGTTTACGATTTGTTGGAAAGGATTTTTCATACAAATTTTGACAGTTCGTTTACGACATCGTAAACTTTACGACGTTTACGATGTTTAAGATGGTTTTCCGATGTTGCATAATACCCTTAATATAAAATCACTTCAAGGAGTTATCCGATCAGCATTTCTAAATGAAATAGACCAGCAAAGCGTTAAGACTTCCAGCCTTAATGCTTTATGTTAAATAAAAAATACTGTTAAGGTAATGAATATAATATAGTTATATATTTATATATATAGGTACAAATATAATTATGGAAATAGAACCTTCCTGGTGGACGTTTGATGAAGAAGGGAGAGTGTTACAAAAATTGGAATACAGATGAAGGTCGATACTGATGTAGGTATTATTTGTTGCGACAGATGTCGTACTGCACGTTTAAAGGAATAGCTAGATCGTGGTGCCAAATAAACATAACAATATCAACACAAAGAACACTCCTGAAGCATCACTTCACCTTCAACAGAAAGAAGATTTTTTGCAATATTCTGTTCTCTCATTATCCGATTAAATTGAACTACTGCGTAAATTAAGTATTGATTTGCTGTCAATTTGCATTTTGTTGATTATTTTACTACCCTTTTCATATGACGGTGTTCACATTGGACTGACTCATCCGATTTTTTTGACGTGAATCCAATTTGTTTTGTTCAGACAAAAACTAATGTGAACACATCGGACTTACTTTGACGTTTAGCAGTCGTTAAAACAATGCAGAAATCTGTGCAGTTTGAAAGATTAATTACAATTTTTTCAATTTCAAAATGTAAATCTTCTTTAATAAATATGTTTCCAATTGAAAAAAATTGGATTCTGTAAGATAAAAACGCCAAAGATAAATCACAGACAGAGAAAACAGATGTCACAAAAGAAGACGTCAAAAAAAATCCACTGATTTTTAAATGACGGTGTTCACATTGGACTGACTCATCCGATTTTTTTTGACGTCCCTGTGCTTTTGCTCACTTCCACTTCATGGTGAGAAAGAGATGGCCAGGAAAGGCAGGCATTGACTTATTATATATAGACTGCCAGGAGCCAATTTCACGTTGACGCCACTTTAAGCTATGCGTTACAAGCGCCGAGTTCAGTCCTATCGGAAAATACAGATACTACTGTTTGACATTTGTATCGAGGATTTTTTTGAAGGTTTTTTTTCCATCTGATTTCATTTTTCATTGGGTACGTTCAGCAGACACAAGGGACTACATTTATGTAGTCAAGTGCTTTCATTGAACGCAAATTTTACAAAGGAAACTAGTTATTTTTTACCTTCCGTCGATAGTGCAGATAGTATTTATAATAATATTTTTATCTGAAAAACACCTCACACAAATGAATTACGAATTTTATATTATAATTTCTTCAATACATGCATTCTGTCTTTCCGACATCCTTCACGTTGTGTGACGCTGAACGTGACTGAGATTTTTCACTTCTTGTCTAGGAGCAAATAAAATTTTCTTTCACTTAAATCGATAACCATTACCGCTGTTTGTTGATTTCATTGGTTGCTATTGTTAATTAGTTTCGCAATGATTCAACTTTGTTTTCATACTTTTTTTAATTAATAACAACAAACTAATAAACAAACATCATCGAGAAGAATTCTGAAACTGAATTGCAAAATAAAAACAAACAATAAATGTCAAACCAGTGCTAAGTGTTATTTGAAAAAAAAAAAAAATCCCTTAACCAAATCCGAAAATTTCCTTTTTTTTCCAAACAACTTCTCGCTTAATTTTCAAAACTGTTAATTCATACAAATTTTAGTCATGTCGAAGTTCATAAAATAAAATAAAATTAGTAGAAACTGGCAGATTTGAAAAGTAAATGAGCAGAGGTAGTAATTATTTTGCTTTACACTTTTTGCTAAGAATATTGAATATATTTAGTAGGCGTGTTTTTTGCAAGTCCATATGGATTTGTCGAAAAAACGACATCGGGACTTCTTACTAACAGTACGTAAGTCCCGATAATTATCTGGACTTAGCTAAGTCCATATAGATTTAAGTTGTTGTTGTATTTACGTGCAAAACAATTAGTTCCGATGTTGTTTTTTCGACAAATCCACATGGACTTGCAAAAAAAAAAAACGCCTTGTAGTTTTAAGTACACAGTTTAAGCGCGTTTTTATAGGGAATTCTAATCCTCTACAATTTTGGTTAAGATAAATTTTACTGATAAATTAAAAGTAAGGTTCGTTCCTTTACTCCAAATTTTTGGGCATTTTTTTACAATTTTATTGTTTTTTTATGAACTTTGACAGAACTTTGGACTGAAATGCACAAAAATCAGAATTTTAAAATAAAGGAATGAACCTATGAATAAGTTATAATTAAAAAAAATACGAACGTTTTCAAGAAAAATAAGATATCTAAAAAGCTGCTTGGAAGTTGCCTAGTGGCCGAGTTGTATTTATTAGATTTTTGACTAGTTAGACAGTTTATAATTATTTCGAAATAGTTGGAAAATACTTTATTTGATATATACAAAAAATATTGCAATATTGCAGGTTTAGACAATAGATTCCATTGTCTTAAGGTAGGTAAAAAGTTAAAAAACTTCAGACATTAAAAATGTTTTTTATAACTTGGACGGCCGTCTAAAGTAAGACGGCGTTTATAAATACGATTGTACGAATTTTTCCTTGAAATAATGTTTTAAAATATCTTCCTTCACTACATCTCTTGAAATGGAGAAAATAAATTTCATTGAAAAATCTTTTATATCGAATATGACTCTAAAATCAAAGGTTTTATAAAATAAATCAAAAAAGGATTTTTTTCAGTGCTCCCCCAACACTACGCCGATTGGTGACTTCCTATGACCATAGATGGCTTTACCTTCTATTAATGAAATTTCATTCTAAGGCGAAGTATGTAACAGATGGCGCTAAGAATAGTATTTATTATTGTCGGTAGGCCCGAACTTGTCGCTGATTTCGCTTTGAGAACTGGAACCATCATCTTCGCAGGTTATGTATGGAATTGACAACCAACTAGCAGTCCATATATAATAAGTCAATGAAGGCAGGATTTTTAAATTATTTAAAAATCAGTGGATTTTTTTTGACGTCTTCTTTTGTGACATCTGTTTTCTCTGTCTGTGATTTATCTTTGCCACTTAGATCTTCAATTAGAAACATATTTATTAAAGAAAATTTACATTTTGCAAGTGAAAAAATTGTAATTCATCTTTCAAACTGCACAGATTTCTGCTTTGTTTTAACGACTGCTAAACGTCAAAGTAAGTAGTCCGATGTGTTCACATAAAATGCTGCATTTACACGACTGACAAATTAGCATTTTTCTGTCATTATACTGCCAAAAGAATGAATTTTTCCATTGTTCTGTCATTTTTTTGACAGTTAAATGCCAGAATAATGCCAATTTGTCAGTCGTGTAAATGCAGCATAAGTTTGTGTCTGAACAAACCAAGTTGGATTCACGTCAAAAAAAATTGGATGAGTCAGTCCAATGTGAACACCGTCATGAGGATGAGAATCCCCGGCAGCCATTTTAATTTGCCTACTAGCTTGAACCACAGATTAGCCACATGAAGATGAGAATCCCCGGCAGCCATTTTAATTTGCCTACAAGCTTGAACTGGCAGTTAACAGATAAAAAATGAGAATGTGTGTAAAAAAACCTCACACATAGACAGTAGGGATCTTCACACACCTGGTTAAATTGTTGTTGCAATTCACATCTATTCATCGACGCGGGAAGAAATTACAAATACAACAATGTAAACAAATGGGTTTTGGAGGGTGAAACGTACGAAACATTCTCATCTTCATATGGCTAATCTGTGGCTTGAACTGGCAGTTATCAGATAAAAAATGAGAATGTGTGTATAAAAATCTCACGCATAGCCAGTAGGGATCTTCACACACCTGGTTAAATTGTTGTTGCAATTCACATATATTCATCGACGTGGGAAAAAATTACAAATACATAGTGTAAACAAATGGGTTTTGGAAGGTGAAACGTACGAAACATTCTCATCTTCATATGGTTAATCTGTGTCTGGTTTTCACAAATTTTTCACATTTTGCTGTCAGAAACTATAAGAGAAAAAACCCACTAGATTTCAGAAACGTGTGCGAGCTAATTGCAATTTGTTACATTGAATGTATTCAAATAATGAAAAATTGCGTCGAAAAACATCACACAACGTTATTGGCAGAAAAGAATTCATAGAAAATTTAGTTGAGGAATTTCATACGACAACAAATATTGGTAAGCTGCTTTCGTAAAAATAGAAATCCTATACCTATACGTAATTAATAAATGGAACTGTGTTAAAGCACTTAAGTTTCGCGTACGCGAAATTAGTTCTCATACCTTAACAGTGAGGTATATAATACAGTGAGGTTTCAGGAAAATCCAAACGAAAACTAATTTCGCATACGCGAAACTACGTGCCTTTAGACAGACTAAATAAATACATTTTTAGAGGCCCAAGAACAAATAACAGCAAATTTAGCTAATTTTGCATATGATCCCATAAATTACCAATATCTCCGTGATGCTGCCGCTTTAAATCTATTTTTCCAGCTTCTATCTTTACCTAACGAACGACTGGTGCTTCATGGTGCAGCGGGTATCTGCAATATTTGTACAGGTAAATCAAAATCAATGTTTGCAATATATAATGCATAGTTTCATTGTAATTTTGTAGATCCTCTTTCGCGCCACGAAATAACCAGATCAGAAAACATTAAAACTATTTTTCAAATATTTCAAACAACAACAAATACAGAAACATCAGTTAGCCTGCTTACAATCTTCTATCTACTTGCCTTTGATGATAAAAACCTGAGGTCAAAGATTTGCATCTCGGATAATTTACAAAGAATTCATTTGTTAACAAAATCATCTGAAGAAAGAATAAAATCGCTGGCAACTGTTATTTTCGAAGAATTTGCAACTACCGAAATAGTAACCAATGTTTAAGAAATTATTCGTCTTAAGAAAGTTTTCTTCGTTCAAAGATAACATTGTAGTGAACAAAATATTTACACAAGATGACTTGGACAAATTTACCTTACTGACAGGAGATACTAATCCAATTCACTCCAATCACTTACCAGAAAATGAACGTATGGTTCATGGAGCCCTTTTGAACGCTATTGTTTCCGGAATAATTGGAACTCAGCTCCTGGGACCGGGCACGATTGTTTTATCTCAAGAATTTTTATATCCACGCCAGTGTCGAATAAACAAAAATACGGAAATAATTGTTAAACTCGTAAAGAAACGTAAAATAAGTGTTGTTCATTATGAATGCAGACAGGACAGTAAAATAGTGTTTCAAGGGGAAGCGAAAGTAATGTTATCAAGAAATAAATTCACATAACTAGTATTTATTTTTACTATTCATTTAAAGGTATTCACGTTTAGAAATGTCGAATGAAAGTGCGCTCGATGAGTGAAACCTTGTTAGTGCCCCATCCACAAAAAAGTAGATACTCTAAAGTGTTCAACAACAGGGATAGTCGCCTTAACTTCGCATGTAAAGTCTTGTCTTCATTGTGTGATCGTTTAAAACATTTTGTCAACCATCTGATCGTTTTAGAATTAAAATATTTAAGATTAAACGTGTTGAACGTTTGAAGACACAAGAACATTTATTTTCCGTCAGAGTATATATAAAATATTTTATAAACAAAAGATATCCTGATATAAAATTTAATTATAAAGTTAATATCAAAACAAGTATATTTTAACACCCTCACTGATTTCACCAAGGCTAAGTCCGAGAGCAGAAGAACAGGTAATGTGCTTCGGGGCAGGAAGAGTCTTTGTCATAATATCTGCTGCCATTTCTTCAGTACAGACTCAAAATTACATTGCCTGTGATAATTTTCTCTCGTATAAAGTGATGTTTGACATCAATGTGTTTTGTTCTTCCATGGTATATGTTGGTTAGAGCCAAACCTTTGTAGGCTTGTCAACCAAGAAGCTTCTTGAGTTACTGCAGCTAGTGCCATATATTCAGCTTTAGTGGTGGAGATGGCAACAGTTGGCTGTTTTTTTCGAATTCAAGGATAAAGCTCGATTATGTAACATGAATGTAACTAGTAACGGATCGTCTTTCATCAGTATCACTTACCCAATCAGCACCGCAAAATCCGGAAACATGACCTTTCCTAGATGTGTAAACTAGTTTCATATCGGCTGTTCCTTTTAAATAGCGAAAAATGCGTTTGACTGCAGTCCAGTGAGCTATTCCAGACCTCATTCCTGTGAGTAAGAATGAGAAAATTTCTGTAGTGAATGGGAGAGTCTCACCTGAGGAATCCTTCTCGGATCACTTTAGGATACTCTTGACATAAAGCCTTTTAGAAACCCAACTAGAACAAATTGGACAGAGTACTCAAACTGGTTGAACGAAAGTATTGATCCACCAGAGGACGAAACCCTTTCGACAACCTCAACCATTGATACTGTTGTTCAAATCCCTACTAGTAAATGCGAACGGCCTTCGAACGACACTACCCCATATCTCATAGCATTGAACCCACTAATCCACCATGGTGGAACAGTGAGCTTAAGAAACGCCGAGCAGGGGTCAGAAAACTTTTCAATAAAGTCAAACTGAGTAAATGAGAGGAAGACTGGAATTCATATAGAGGCGAACTTAACTCATAGGCCAAAGATTTAAGAAAGGCCAAAAAGGATTCATGGGCTAGACAATGTGAGTCCATTGAGAACACAAGTGAAGCGGCGAGACTTCGAAAAATCCTTGCGTTTAACCCCGCGATTCCAGGATATATTAATCAGATGGACCAGACGAGATTATTCCGGCATTTCTTCAACATGCTATACAGATAATCACCCCATGGCTTAGGCTTAGGGTAATCTTTAAAAGTTGTATTAAACTTAGATACGTCCCTATCAGCTGGAGAAAGGTTAAAGTGGTCTTTATTCCAAAAGCTGGAAAACGGACACATTAGACTGCAAAAGATTACAGACCGATAAGTCTCTCTTCGTTTCTCCTCAAGGCACTGTAGAGAATCATTGGTCTGCATGTTAGGAAGCTTCTCAATCCCAAACAATTTGTGCAACTACCAACACGCTTACCTTTAAGGTAAGTCAGTGGAGACTGCGTTGCACGAAGTCGTTTCACAAATTGAGAAAAGTCTCGAGTACAAAGAACACACCCTGGCAGCATTTTTGGACATCGAAGGAGCGTTTAACAACTTAAAAACGGAGTCCATTAAATCAGCTCTGGAAGAGGTTGGAGTTGAATCTGCCATTGTGGACTGGATTTATACCATGCTCAATTGTAGAATCATAAATTCCCAACTTGGAGATACTATTGTCAAGAAAACAGTTACAAGCGGCACACCACAGGGAGGGGTAATCTCACCTCTCCCCTGGGTCCTCGTTGTTAACAAAATTCTTACAAGATTTAAGAATCAGGGCATTAAAATTGTGGCCTATGCAGATGACATAGTAATTTTGATATCAGGTAAGTATCTTACCACCATCAAGGATGTTATGGATTCTGCACTTAAAGAACTATCTTGGGCAGCACAAAACGGTCTCGGGGTCAAACCTGCAAAAACTTAACTAGTTCTGTTACGAAGAAAAGGAAGTTAGAGGACTTTACTCCTCCCAAGCTAAATGAAATTCCTCTGAAACTTTCCAACGAAGCTAAATATCTTGGAGTAATCGTTGATTCCAAGCTAATCTGGAAACGTAACAGAGGGGAAAGAATGAAAAGAGCACTTTATGCCTTCTACACATGCAATAAAACCTTCGGTACACGATGGGGTATGCGACCGCAAGTCATCCAGTGGATGTACACGGAGATTGTTCGACCCATACTTACCTATGGCAGAGATTATGAATTATAAAGATTGGAAACCTTCGTACGTTTCACCCTCCAAAACCCATTTGTTTACATTGTTGTTTTTGTAATTTCGTTTTGTGTCGATGAATAGATGTGAATTGCAACAACAATTAAACAGGGTGGGTTTGTTCTGTTTTGACAGTTCGACCATTTTTTGTGTAAAAAACGCAGCCATCTTTAAAAAAATTTCAACTCATCAGCTTTTCACCACGAAAATGGCGGACTATAGGTGGGATATCGGGATGTGTTCGGGTGCACCCATATTGTTCATAAATCTATAGCTGGCCATTCACAAGTGAGCTTTAAGTTAATATTTTTTAAAGAAATCGACACTTGCAGCTTCCTTAGGGTAATTTCATCAAACAGAAATAATTAGTTATTATCGAAAGTGATAAAAATATGATGCAAAGCATCGTAATACAGATGATTAAATAACTACACAGATCTTACTAAATATACATTATATGTTGTGGCGAAGATTGTGATGAGCTGAATTAGAATATTTTGAGTTTATTTTAAAAATGCTAGAAACGCTTTTTTTGCTACAAATAGTGCTCACTCTTCTACTTGGCTGATGTATTTCAGTAGTATATAGAATTTGTATTATAAACCCTTCATATACAACAGTAAAAGCCCAAACCACGCTTTCGGTGTCAACCGGGTATGAAATTCTGGTGCAAAACTATAGTGCCATCTGTGCGTTGAAAGGGGTAAGGGTAAACAGAGTTAAAAAGTAGTAGATGAGGTTTGGCGAAATGTCAAAGAAAGAGTGGTAGATACAGAATACACATACAATTCAATAAGAGAAACAAGTGTTAGAACAGATCGGACCGGATGATGCAAAGGGTGTAAGAGAAGGAAATAGTAATAATATACAAAAATATTATATGTTCCATGGCTAAAATCATTTTGAGGAGTTATCCGATGAAAGGCTTTATATTTATGTACATTTTTGTTAAATCAGTGTTCAGCATTTCTAAATGAAATAGAAAAGCAAAGAACACTCCTAAAGTATCACTTTCAACAGCAAATGGAAAGAAGACTTTTTGCAATATTCTGTTCTCTCACTAACTGATTAAATTTATCTACTGCGTTAATTATGTATTGATTTATTGTCAATTTGCATTGATTATTATTTTACTACCCTTTAAATATAATTGTTCAAAATCCTCCATGCATTTTTAAAACCAAATGATTTTAGGTGTCGTGAACACTTGATAGTTCGTTCCGCCTTTTTTATTAGTTTTTGAACGTGCCCATTGAAACTCATAAAGTTTTCAAAATATCGTGGTGGAAATCAGTAAGTTGCACTATTATGAGTTAAAACACGCATACTAATGCAACTTACTTACTTCACCACGGGCAGCCATATTGTTTAGCTTGTAGGCAAACCCGAATGACAGCCGAGGTTTCCAATCTTTATAAATCATAATCTCTGCCTATGGTTCGATCGTGTGGTGGAAAGCTAAAGAAAAAGTTAGCTATCTCAAAAACCTGAACAATGTATAGAGACTAGCCTGTATAGGAATAACGGGGTCACAAAGGTCTACGCCTCAAGGAGAATTGTTGGCCCCATATGTGTGGAAGGACGATTCCGGAGACGGTACAATCATGAATTGTACGCAATCTACCTTGAAGCAGATATCGTGACAAAAATTAAGCTCGGTAGACTCCGGTGGGCAGGGCACCTAGCTCGCATGAGCGAAGATGAACCTGCTCGGAAAGTTCTTTGTGGTACATTCTATGGTAGACGACAGCGTGGTAGACCATGCTTGCGCTGGAGAGATGGCGTAGACCAGGACGCCCGGAGCCTTGGGGTGCGCAACTGGATGGCGGAGACTCGAGACCGGGATGGGTGGAGAGACTTGTTGAAGGAGGCCAGGACCGGACCCCGGTTGTCGAGCCGACGATGATGATGATGAAAGGTCTACGCCACAAGCAGGGCTGGAAACTATTCTCAATCTTGCACTCCTGGACGAGTACATAAGATGCACTGCAGCCCAAAGTGCACTTCGACTTAAAGAAATGGGCTCTTGGAAGCACAGCAGCTATGGTCATGGGTCTATCTTGCAAAGGTATGACACAGTGGCCGGTCTTGATGTGACGACTGATTACGTAGCACCCCTAATAGATTTTAACAAAAACTTCTCTATTTAAATACCCGAAAGGCATGGATGGGAACCCAACTTACTAATCAGTGAACAGGGTATTCCCTTCTACACTGATGGGTCAAAAATGGCAGAAGGAACAGGAGCTGGGGTGTTCTGTGAAGCTCTTAATATTAGAGAATCAAACAAACTCCCAGATGAGTGTAGTGTCTTTCAAGCTGAGATTTACGCCATTGAAATGGCGGCTGACATAATTCACAAGAAAAAACTGAACTCGTCGGAGATCACATTTTTCGTGGACAGCCAAGCTGCCATCAAAGCATTACCCAGTGAGACTATTAGATCCAATGCCGAAGCACACTGAACAATATTTGCAACACCAACCAAGTCAAACTCCGCTGGGTTCCTGGACATAGCAGATGAACTGGCAAGGAAGGGGTCAGTATCAAATAGGGAAAATAGTAGCCAAGTAGATATGGGACCAGACGTTCCAATTGGAGTGATTAAAAAGAAGGTAGACGTAATTATGAAAGAGCAAATCAATAACTCCTGGATGTCCAGGAACGATCGCGTTATCTCTAGAAGCATATGGCCTAAAATTAATGAAAATAAAACTCAGTATATTCTATCGCTGAGTAAAAAGAATATTAGAATCTTGATAGGTGTACTAACGGGACACTGTGCCATTGGCACAATGGGCACTATATTGGGTGTATTAGCACCCGATTTCTGAAGGAGCTGTCAGGATGTCGAAGAAATTAAAACCATTAAACACCTGCTCTGCGATTGTCCAAACCTTCAAACAAATCGCCTCCTATATTTTGGAAACAGATTTGTTGGAGAACTGGACGATCAAGCGCAGGTCTCAATGGCAAACATGAGAAAATATATAGAGAGCACATGAGAAAATATATAGAGAGCACAGGCTGGTTCGTAAATGAACCAGTCTATGCAAGTCATTAGCTAAGGAGCATCTCTGTTTTTTATATTAAGGGGATAACCATGGACCAGTAGGCCCCCGTGAACGCAACAGCCTTCAGGAAGTGCACGCCCCTCCTAACGTAACCCTTACCTAAAACTTTTCTACCTGGGTTCCACTATTACTTCGCAAAATCACTAAGGCTGGTATTCACCGAGCGCTCTTAAACGGCTCTTAACTTTATGAGGCTCTTAACTTGAAAATTGTTTGTGGTATTCCCCAACCACTCATAATTAGTCCACTTACATCATAAGTATTCCACTTACATTATACTTCTCACTCAAAAATAAAAATCCATCAGTATTTCCACGTCTTAAACCGTGGTTGTTGTCCCAGTTAAAGAAAGAGCCACCGATTTCCAGGCGATCGTCCCTAAGGGATGTTTAAATGCTGGGGAGCTGTGTACTGATAGCCGCCTGTGTTTGTGCCAACGCTCTTCTTTTCCTCCGTGTATTAAAGGGCACATCTTTATGGATAAAAATATTTGTACCTTTCAACTTCTTAGACTTTCTCAAAATATTGCTTGCTGCTGAGCGGTTGGCTCGTGGCACCACAACCTTAACCATACCCGCTCTGTTGCATTTCACCGGGAAAGCCTCTTTCAGCGCACCTGCCAATTCCGCATCAAGAAGGCCGTTGCTCTTTTGCTTTGGCGATAGACGTATTTGGGTCGTCGCTGGGCATGTGAACGATGAGGTTATTTTCGGTTTCCTGTTTTAAGAATCTATCTACTTCCCATTCTAAGCGCGCATTTTGTGCTTCCAAATAGGAAATTTTTGCAACAAATTCAATTTGGTTAGCTCGCAGTGCTGAAATCTGAATTTTCAGTCAAAAGTGGGTGTGTCAAATGCTAGCATTTACCTAAAGGATTTACATTAAAACGAAATAAAATAGAAGTTTTATTATATTCTTAAACTAAAAACTAAGCGTCAGTAGTTCTGGTGGTGATTTATTTAACTAAATCAGCAACAAATTACAGCAAGACTGTGTGAAATTTAATAAAAAAATAATTAAACAATTTTGCGATGTAGAGCTCTGGGAACATTTTTCCAAGAATAGTTAATTTTTTGATTTATCGACTCCCTTAAGCTAAGTATACAGATATTCAACGAAAAAAAAAACTACATGCAATCCTTATGGGAGTGATTTTTGGCACAAAAAAAAATTTTTCGACTGAAAAATATTTTTATCGAACTGTGAACTTAACCCTGGGAAAAAAAAATTATACTCACTACGATTTTTTTCCTGCAAAACAATGTCAGTGACATTGTTTTGTGAAAAAAAATCTAGTTTGCCACCACGAATGTTTTTCTTCCGGAAAAAAATTTCTTTCTCACCATGAGTTTTTTTTTTCGTTCAAAAGAACTGTATACTAAGCTTTATCAATAAACAATAAATTCTTGGCACGAGTACGATAACTTTGGCGTCAAAAATTGATAACGGTTTTTTTAGAGGGGTCAAAAACAACCATTTTTTACAATGGGAGGGGGGGTCCATCTCGCCCAGCTAAGGAGGTAGGGGCAGTTTTAGAAACCATAAACCATAACACTAACTCAGGCTTGCCCCAATATAACCAAGCGTATATTGGAACAAAGCCTCCTCTCACACACAAAACTTATTTAAAAGTTTTACAATGGAACATGAAAGGCTATTTCAACAATTGTCACGAATTACAATTGTTAATTAATGACCTCAATCCATCTATTATAACTCTACAGGAAACTCATCTACAAGCCAATATCTCTCCCTTCCCCCCAAAACAATACACATCCTATTTCCATAACTTCGCAGCCAACACTTATGCGAAACAAGGAACAGGATTATTGATACATAAGAGTATCCCACACACACATTTACCTATTCACTCAAATATATCCACAGTTGCCATAGAAATCAACCTAAACATTAAAATAACTGTGATTTCATTGTACATCCACCCTTCACAAACATTCACCTTTAATGATTTATCGAACATTTTTAATAATATCCAAACACCGATTCTGTTAACTGGCGACATCAATTGTTGATATACTTTATGGGGTTCACCCATAACCAACCCAAGAGGTATGGAATTCGAAAATTTTCTTTTAAATGCAAACCTTGCCGTTTTAAATGACGGAAGCCCAACCCATTTCTCGACACATAAGACATGGACACATGTCGACTTGTCAGCTATTTCACCTCAACTGCTTCCTAAGACTTCATGGGAAATTTAAGATAATTTACACGGTAGTGACCATCTCCCAATTGTCACAAAAATAGATCTAGGATATCTATCTTTTTCAAAAAAACCCACATGTAAATTCCAAACTGACCGTGCCACCTGGGGATTATATCAAAGTACAATTCTAAATAGTTTAGACAATTACAGTGTTTCTTCCAACATAAACAAGGAAGCTGCTCTAATTTCCAAAACTTTACGCACTGCTGCCAACGTAGCAATTCCCCAAACTAAAAATATACCCCATAAGAAGATAACACCATGGTGGTCCTCTGACAAACAAACAAAATCTTTGGAAAATTTTCAAAAAACATCCCAATAATACCCACCTAGTAAATTACCGCAAAGCAAATGCCTTATTCCGCAGAAACAGTAAAATAGCAAAAAAGAATGCTTCCAAAAATGTACGTCAAACATCAACCCTAACTCTTCAAGCAAAAAATGTGGGCAGATATAAAATCCTTAACAGGTAACTATACACAACATACAATCAATAATTTAGTAACCGAATCTGGTACACTGTACAGCCCATCTGAAATCTGTGAATACTTTGGCAAAACCTGGTCCACATACTCTAAAGATTCCAACTTTCCAACAACCTTCCTTAGTTCCAAAGTTCTAGCTAATAATACCCACCACAATGTAGACATCCTAAGTACATCGGCTAAATACATAGAGAAACAAATAAGCTTAATCGAAATGGAAAGCTGCTTAACCTCTCTGAAAGGCAAAACCCCAGGGTATGATCGCATCTCATACCCAATGTTAAAAAATCCCCCATATTTGCTCTAAAAAAGAATTTTGGTTTTATAGAATTGTATCTTCGATAAAGGGACCATACCACAGACATGGAAAGTGGCTAATACAATCCCAATCCTGAAACCGTCAAAAAAATCGAATGACCCTAAAGGATACAGACCAATCTCCTTACTTGCTTGTACTGGCAAACTTTTAGAGAAAATTATATCGAAAAGACTTCTCTGGTTTATTGAAAAAATAATTATTTAAATCTAAACCAAGTCGCATTTAAACATGGACGTAGCACCACTGAATCACTATTACATATTGACGAGTATATTAGCTCTGCGTTATCATGCAAAAATCATGTCTCCTCACTATCACTACTTGACTTTGAAAAAGCTTTTGATAGGATCGGCATGCATGTTATCCTAAATAAACTCGTACATTGGAAAATTGGCCCTAAAATGTTTTCATTCATAAAATCTTTTCTTTCAAATAGACAATTCAGAGTAAAAACAAATAACTATTATTCAAATATTTTCAAACTATTTAACGGGATTCCTCAAGGTTCACCCCTTTCAGTTACCTTATTTCTAACTGCCTACAACGACATAAGTGAGATCATAACTAAATATAAAAAAATTGACCATTGCCTGTATGCGGACGATTTGGTTTTATTATCAAAATGCAACGACAATAATCGAACAAGTGAAAACTTCCGTAACATTTTAGTCGATCTAAATCAATCAGGGTCTATTATTTCACCTGATAAAAGCAAACACCTACATATATGTAAAAAAAGAAACTGTGCCACTATTGACATCTATTTATTATCATTCAAAATTCAAAATGTAAATTCATTAACTATTTTAGGCATTATTTTTGATAATAAATATAGTTTTAAGGATCACTGTTTATCTATTAAGAATAAACTAGCTACCAGGCTTAATATAATAAGATTCTTATCGTCTAAAAATAGGTTTATACATATTAATAGAGGTCTTCCAAGATTTGTCTTTGTCTTTTCTCTTTCTAATTTGACATCTAAAAACAACAACAAAAAAAGTCCCTGGTTGGAAAATATTTACATGCTCTTGGCAGTGTTAAAAATCCGGTCATTTGATTATTTTTTGTATTTGGAACTGAAAACTTAAATTTGCGATCGAATTACGTATTAATTAGTATTTAAACATTTTAGTGAACATTTTTCAAGTGTTTGATACAAAAAAAACTAATTTTATTACATATTAATCACTATTATTAAACACATGACTTTTTTGGCTCGCCTTCGTGCCTTCTGCATTTGGTTTTGTTTTCCAACCAGGGAGTGCGGTCAGATTGTTTTTTTTTTTTAATTTCACACTGACACTTCTGACATTTGGTGGCACAGATCCATTCATTAATTCTTATAACTCGTAGCATAATTCTATCCAAAATTGATTATGGGTTGGCAGTCTACGGGAAATGCGCTAAAGCTACACTCAATATCATCAAACCAACCTACCACTCAGCAATTAGGACGAGCTTAAAAGCATTTATAACCACGCCTATAAAGAACATCCTCACTGAAGCAGGACTCCCATCCATAGATCACCGCAGAGATCGTTTAACAGCACGACTTGCACCTAAGATATGTCAGTCTTACAAATCCCCAATAATAGAAGATGCCAAGAAAATCTTAAACCGAAAAAAAACACCAAAATGCCCCTCGGCCATCTACATCGCTCTTAACGAATCCAGAAAAATTGGTATTTCTCCAACAAAATGTACCCTCAATCCTGGTAACATACCTCCATGGGAGTTTCCAACTGATATCGTTAATACCACTTTAGCAAAATTCAAAAAGGATTCTACATGTAAAGAAATCTACACACAAATGTTTTTTTCAAATAACTGACGATTACAGAAATAATTCATGGGACTTCATCTATACAGATGGATCCAAATCTGACTCTGGAACTGGACTTGCAATCGTTTCGGAAGCTGGAAATATTCTATACAGTACAAGACTACGTAACTACTTTTCAATTTTTTCCACTGAGGCATACGCTATCCTGAAAGCTACAGAAATAGCAAATACAATACCGAATAACATCGTGATTTGCTCTGATAGCCTTTCTACACTCGAGGCAATCAACAGAATCCAAAACTGCTCCCCAACCATTACCAATATCCGTAACAATGTTCTGAAGAACAAACACAAAATTATACTACTGTGGGTCCCAGGACACTTAGGGATCGAAGGGAACGAATTAGCAGACGGAGCTTCCAAAACAGCTTCAGAACAATCGAATATACTTTCCATCTCCCCGACTAAAAAAGATTTCCTCAACGTGATCAACACTTACCGGGATAATATAAGAATGGACGAATGGAAAACTTACGTTCACCACTATTCTTCCATAAACCCAAACGGTGGCCCAGCCACATATCCGACTGAAACGACAACCACCATGAACAAATGCTTTCTTCGCCTACGCCTCGGACACACACAATCAACGCATGGACATCTCCTCAAAAAGGAAAGCCCCCCTAACTGTCACCTCTGCCAATCCAATCAAATTCTATCCATAAAACATCTTACATCTGAATGCTCTAAAGTTAATAATGTATGTTCATCACTTTTTAATAAAAAATTAAATGACCTTCTGTCAGCAACAACAATCGAAAAGATTAAAAATGCTTATAAATTATTACTTATACTCAAACTTGACTCCATTATCTAATTAATATTTGTGAATCCATACGCATGGGGCTGTCAAGGCTTGGGATGCCCTCGATTGTACTCATTCGCTGGTTTTCCGGTCTCTGACGACCCGATGCATTTAAAATTATGTAGCCTAAAACACTTATCCCAAATAATTATATAATTTTCCAGCCCAAAGCCTCTGGTAGCTAGTGCTGTTAATTGCTTATATTATAATGTAAATTTATTTATATTGTAATAAATAATAATAATATTAATAATAAAAAACAACGGCAACACCTACAGTAAATTTATATACCGTTTTTGAAAGCTAGGAATCTATACTTTAATCCTGCATTTAAATTAAATTATTTAAGCTGATAGTTTTTAAAAAATTTGCATGCAAACTCAAAATTTTGATTAAAAAAATGGAAAAAAAAGCTTAGACAAAGTGTTCTCAAAATTGTGAAACGATGCTCTGAATTGGCTTTTTGTGGTCGATGCAAATATCAATTTTGAATCGACCACAAAAAACCGAATTGATTTATGTCTTCTAGTTTTTGAGAAAATTGATAATTACTAAAACTACTTTTGTATGAAATTTTAGTTTTTTTTGTTGCTTACATATATACAATGCTAGCACCCAGCACTACGGCGTATAAATAGTGAGATATGTAAGGGGGCATGATGCCCCCTGCAACCCCCCTGCTTGGCCCACTATAGGATTTGGGGTATGTGCGAGGTTGGGTGTATGCAAAGTTTCTTTTGCATTTAAAGAATCTGGATTCAAATTTCTTTTGCATTTAAAGAATCTGGATTCAAATTTCTTTTGCATTTAAAGAATCTGGATTTATGGCCCAAAGTTGCACATTTAAAATTTTCAGACATGAAAATGTATTGCATTATAAAAAAATCACATTAGGTAATACTGTACGACTGCAGCAAATATATAAATTTCTTAATATGTATGTTCAAAGTATATGTACATACCTAGATCATATAAAAATAAATGAACAAACATCCTAATTTCGTGCAGTTATTTTTATTTATACAAATGTGGTACAGGTTATTGTTTACAAAGGTCATTCATTATTCGACCTTTGTAGAATGAAGTGTTTTTTTTTCTGTGAATAGAAAATGGCGGCCTAGCATCCACTACTTCATGATAAACTAAATAACTTTTCAATATTTTGTTCGTTCGGGGATTTGGTGACGACAAACGAAAAAAGCATTGCACTTTGTTGCAACTTACCAATGAAAGCGGAAAAATTTAAAAATATTAAGTTCGGTTCGATGTGGCGAAGCTTAAAAAAAAGCTCTAAAAAAGGTGACAAAAATTGTAGGAATACAATCAACCCATCTATCGGCACATTTTTCCATGGGTCTCAATGTCAGCTAGAGATTCGCGGAGTGCTTGCGATAATTATCTTATTTGTGATTAAAATACCTGTGAATACAGTTTTTCAGGTAAGTTAGTTAAATTTTAAGCACAGATTAGCCACATGAAGATGAGAATCCCTGGCAGCCATTTTAATTTGCCTACAAGCTTGAACTGTCAGATATCAGATAAAAAATGAGAATATGTGTATAAAAACCTTACACATAGGCAGTAGGGATTTTCAGACACCGTTTAAATTGTTGTTGCAATTCACAGCTATTCATCGACGCGGGAAGAAATTACAAATACAACAATGTAAACAAATGGGTTTTGGAGGGTGAAACGTACGAAACATTCTCATCTTCATATGCCTAATCTGTGATCTTAAGCTACAACTTAAGGATTTTTTTTTAAATATTATTTTATATCATTATTTTAAAATAAGCATTTAATCGCTTGGCGCCATCACTACAGTAAAAGTGAGCTTAGTAAATCTACTATAATAGATAACTTTAACAATTGTCGTGAAATAGCCGAAATAATAGCGTCTCACGTTGATGTTAACATTGGCGGCGAAGAAAACAAGCTTCTAAAAAAAACTATTTTATGCCGGAAAACAACGCACCAACTTCACCAATATATGGCACTTTTATTTTATAGAAAATACTGCCTTGAACAAAAATATAAATACGACTTGGGCTCCCAAATCATGGAATTTTTACTAGACGTTAAAAAAGTGTACCCAGGTTTTATCGATGGTGAAGAAAGTATGGGTTTGAAACTAAAGGACTTCGACCCTCCCACTCTTCGCAGTGAGCACTAAGAGGGTGTTTTACCGCCAAAACAACCTCGGCTTTTCACCATCAACGACGAACTCAATGAACTCGACAGTAACACCAGTACGGACGATGACTTCATTGACGAGACTTACATACCTCTTTAATACATTGAACGTTGACTTTACTATTTTTAACTAACTCCTGACTTACTCACAAGCTGACCGACTGGGACGCGGAATGCAATGCAATTCTACCTCCTCGTGGTGCATTCTCGGTAACGCTAAATGAATTGCTGTACTTAACTTACAAAGGTGAACCTAATCAACGTAAATACCAAAAAACAAAAATCTCATAAGAAAGTAGTTTTAGTAATTTTCAATTTTCTCAAAAACTGGAAGACATAAATCGTTTCAGTTTTTTGTGTTCGATTCAGAATTAATATTTTCATTAACTTTTACTAGCATTTCAAAATTTTGAGAAAAATTGGTCTTAACTTTTTTTTTCCATTTTTTTTATCAAAATTTTGAGTTTGCTTGCGAATTTTTTAAAAACTATCGGCTAAAATAATTTAATTTAAATGCAGGATTAAAGTATAGATTCCTAGCTTTATATTAAATTACTGTAAGTGTTGCCGTTGTTTTTTAATAATTATTGTTTAATTTTAAGTAATTTTTTCTAAAATTGCCCCTACCTCCTAAACGGGGCGAGGTAGACCCCCCCCCACCCATAGTAAAAAATGCTTATTTTTGACCCTTCTACAAGAAACCATTATCAATTTTCGGCGCCAAAGTTATCGTACTCTCCCCAAATTCTTTTATGTAAAAAAGTATTGATTTGTTCGTGATGTAAATTAATCATCATAAATAAACCACTAACCAGAGCGAAAATCATAAAGTTCATCTTCTATATATAGTACTTCAACAATTCCCCCTCCACTTTCACTTTATTCTGAATTTTCAGATGAGAATTTTTGGATGAAAATTCAGATGAAACGTAAGCAAACGTAATTAAAAGCTTTGTAACTATATAGACTCTATACTACTATCATGGAGTCGTTTTTTGTAAGGTCCTTGATGTGCACTACGTGGCGCTGCAGACACCCAAAATTTTACAGTGGAGAGATTGAAGAAGGAATCGAGAACAGGTAGTAGGAGCGAGAGGATTGTATTATACTGATTCTGACAACCATGGACGTATTATATACTTATAATTTATATATATTTATATATATACGTCCATGCTGACAACAATAAAGCGAGGAAAGGAGAGATCAGAAACTTTGTTTTGCGTCATGGCAACGACAAGAATATGAGCGAGAAAATAGTAAAAAATTCTTGTGCAAGAATTACATACATTTTTTTGCTTCAAGGCATACCTATATTTTTATATAGGTATATTTCATGCAAGATTTGAGTGTTTGTTTTTGATTTTAAATTTTGTTGCAAAATCAATTATGTATCAAAGCAGCGTTGCAGGTATTCAATACCTACATAATATATGATGGAATATTGTCTAGCAAGGTTGCTATATTTTTGGTTGTATAATTAAATTCATATGCTTAGGTATTATTTTTTTGTATATTTTGTATTTATTTACTTAACCTTAAGTATTTTAAAGGTATATAAACATTATTAAGGGTATTCATGCAAAGAAATAAATTTCCACTTTGCAGAAAAATATAATTTTTCGCAGGAAGTTTGCATGAACACCCCTAAGAAATACAATTGTATCTATATTCCTATAGTAAAGGGTTTTCCAATAAGAGGTGTTATTTTGATATTCAAAGAAAAATTGCAGTGTTTGAGATAAATGATCGGATGTTTATTTCATTATAAAGAGGAAGGTATGCCGTTAATAATGGAACACAACATCAGCCAAATGGCCGCCACGACCACGCTTACAGGACCATATCCTTTTCATGAAATTTTCCATAACCAAATCGCAAAGTGGCTGCCCTATGTCCTCGATAGCCTCACGAATTCCATCTTTGAGGTCTTGAATCGACGCTGGGCTGTTGGTGTAGACTTTATCTTTCACGTCGCCCCAAAGGAACAAGTCGCAAGGTGTTAAATCACAAGATCTCGGTGGCAAATTGTGATCACCTCTTCGAGAGATAACACGGTCCGGAAACTTTTCCCGTAAAAGATCGATGGTTTCATTGCTTGTGTGGCACGTAGGGCCAATTCCAATTCCGGCCATAAAAAATTATTAATCATCTCTCGATAGCGCAATCCATTGACCGTAACTGTTGCTCCAGCCTCATTTCCGAAAAAGTAAGGTCCAATGACCCCGCCGGACCATAAACCGCACCAAACAGTCACGCGTTGAGGATGGAGGCTTTTCAACAATAACTCTTGGGTTTTCCGAGCCCCAGATGCGACAGTTTTGCTTGTTGACGTAGCCTCCGAGGTGGAAATGGGCCTCATCAGTCAAGATGATTTTTCGATGAAATTCCGGATCATTTTTATGCATTTCAAGGACCCAATCAGCAAAGACACGACGTTGTTGATGATCAGCCGGCTTGAGTTCTTGTGTTAACTGAACTTTATAAGCCTTAAGACCCAAGTCTTTATGCAAAATACGGTGTAATGACGTTTGTGGAATGCCTAATTCCAAAGAACGACGAGGAATGGACAAACCTGGGTTTTCTTCAACACTTTGGGCTACAACAGCAATATTCTCAGTTGTTCTTGAGCGACGTGCACGGGTTTTATTCTTCACATCACTAACTTGTCCCAACAGCTCGAATTTGTCCACCAATTTCTGTATTGCGGTCCGACAAGGTGCTTCACGACGACCCAAAAATGTTTTAGTTTTACGAACGGTCTCTGCCAAATTTTCACCATTTTTATAGTGAATTTTAATAATTTCAATGCGACCGAAATAGTGGGCTATTCAAAATAACACCTCTTATTGGAAAACCCTTTACTATCATGAAGCCGAGCGACTGTGGCGGTATCTGTCGCATATCAAGCATACTTTTTTTTGGAGAGACTCTCCACTGCCGGAATTTTCCGTCGAAGGGTGGTGAGGTTAACTTTGGTTAACACAAAGGGGCCCAGAAAAAGAAGAAAGGCAAATCCAACCATCCCAGCAGCGCCTTGGTTGCATCTGAAAACTTCATTCAGAAAGCCTATGACAACCCCGACATTACATAAGAAATGTTGGCAGCTGTTGATGAAGTTCACAAGACTGGCGATGCCATGAGCATTGAGAATTCTCCGAAGATCCATGCAGTTCATTGAAACGTGGCAATATGGTTCGTGCAGCTCGTAATTTACTTTCAGCTGTAACACGACTTCTGATCTAAGCCGATATGGTTGATGTACATTTTTGTTGCTCAAGTCGCTGCATGTAGATGACTTGAACAAGCTTGAAAATGCATCTAGGTAGGATGAACTGATAAATAATATGAGTAAGTTCATATATACAATATCTATTATTTTTTTTAAATAACTGTAATTTCAGCAATTTGGGAGAATTGATTAAACAAGCTGCCAAGCGTCAACAAGAACTTAAATTTCCCTAACTGCGTGATGATTTGGCAGCAATGCTAAGAAGCACTCGACGATTCTATTGAGCTAAAGTTCGAAAGGGATCACAAAAAAAGGTTCAGAATCCAATTAATGCTCTCTATGAATTACAAAGATCGGTGGATGTTTTTTAAAGTAGAGCAGCGGCGGCACATAATATTTATAATCAAGAAAAATGCAATATAAAGACACTTAACTTTAAACAAATTTGCAAGAATGGTATATTTAAAGAAAACTAAAATAATTATATTTATATTAATATATCATTTTCGTTACAAACATTTGTTAATTGAATTGTTGTTGTTGTCGACGATTAAATTCAGTCCTCTTTCTCATCAAACGAAAGATTCGACTTTGAACTGTTGATTAAGTTAACCTGATCAGCAATTATTAGGAGTTCAGTATCCATTTCGATTTTAAAATTTTTTTTATATTTTTTTGAATAATTTCCGTGTTGTTTTGATTTGAAATTTGATTCAAATGTAAGTGTCAACAACTTCTGTCAAACGAAATTCAGAAGTCAGACAGATGTCAAACGAAATGAGCAAATTCAAATGAAAACACCTTTTCTGTAATTTAAGAAATTACCTCATTTCGGCTCTAATGAAAACGTATTATTAAACACGTTTTTTATGGCTCGCCATCGTACCAGCGCTGCAGCTGAAAAAAAAATCTCAGTGCCAACTATAATTTTGTTGCGTGCCACAGAGTGCCAAGTTAGTAAAAGAGAAAAATCGGATGTTCGAACAAAAACTATGAATATTTTTTATTGCTCATTAGGTGTGTTCCTTTGGGCTCCAGTATCTACTGCCAAGTACTTCAGGCTGCATTCAACTACTTCTACTCTGTGGTCGAAGTAATGGGTGATTTTTTAAGAGGTTTAGAACTTTTTTAAAAAAAAAAACACAAAAAATTCGAAAAAAAGAATGAAATATTTATTTGAATCGATAGTTTAAACCTTGCAATTTAATGTTTAAAGATAATTTCATGCAAATGTTGACCGCGGCTGCGTCTCAGGTAGCCCATCCGCTGAGTCCAATTTTGGCATACTCTTTCACACATATCGGCCGGTATCTCACGAATGAATGCATGGATGTTGGCTTCCAGTGCGTCAATCGAAGCGGGCTTGTCCCTATAGACATTAGCCTTGACATACCCCCACAAAAAATAATCTAATGGGGTCAAATCGCACGATCTAGGCGGCCAATTGACCGGCCCGAAACGTGAAATTAACTGTTCACCAAACTCGCCTCGCAATTGCGCCATTGTTTCGCGTGCTGTGTGGCATGTGGCACAGTCTTGTTGAAACCACATATCATGCAAGTCAAGAACTTCCATTTCGGGCAAAAAAAAGTTTGTTATCATCGCTCGGTAGCGATTCGCATCATCTTTGAAGAAATATGGCCCAATAATGCCGCCGGCCCATAAACCGCACCAAACATTGGCTTTTTCGGGATGCATTGGTAGCTGTTGCAATGCTTCTGGCTGATCTTCACTCCAAATGCGGCAGTTTTGCTTATTTACGTACCCATTCAACCAAAAATGAGCCTCATCGCTGAACACAAGCAGCGCGCGATGAACATTTCGAACCGAGCACGAATTTTGATAGTAAAATTCAATAATTTGCAAGCGTTGTTCATTTGTAAGACGATCCATGGTTAAATTGCAAACCAAACTGAAGCTGTTTGACAGTGACACAAGGTACTAAACACACGTCAGCTGTCAAAACCAGTGTTGCCAAAACCAAACCAGCCAAAAAATCACCCGTTAGTTCATTGACGGTGTTCACATTGGACTCACTCCGCGCGACTCATTTTGACATCTTTTTCTTTTATCTCACTCTACACAACTATATGAGAAAGTGAGGCAGGATTTTTAATTTTTTTGAAAAAATCCTGCCTCACTAGACTCTCTCTTTCTCATCATGAGTTGGAGTGAGATAAAACAATGAAATGTCAATATGAGTCGCGCGGAGTGACTCCAATGTGAACACCGTCATTAATCTATTTACAGAATGTTTGTGGTGCACACCTGTAATGAGACGATAAACAAATATATTTATTCGATTAGCTTTAAATTGTGTTCGGTATACACAACTGTTTTGAAGATACTTACCCTTTAACCGTCGTTGTTGGTAGGGTTGCTGGATTTCTGAAACGAGCATTAAATTTTCTTTTAGTATTAAGGATTCTAAGGAAGTTTAAGAATTTGCTTACCTAGTTTATTCGCCTGTACCTCCTAGTTATCCCCATTCGCATTTGGCATTGACCTGCCGCCATGTTTGGGTGTATATTTTATTTGTTTTTTTGTTGTTTTGACATGTCTCTTCAATTCCAATTCTATTCTGTTTCGATTCGTTCCCGATATGTGAACTCATCTCCGAATCTCAACACTGATATCGCGACGATCGGTAGGGAGATTTAATCCGGGATTTACACGTTGACGCTTTACGTCGGGATCTGTAATTGTTTAAAGTATTGACCATTGACCTATTATATATGGACTGCTAGGAGCCAACTTCACGCGGATTCAATCGAAAACTTATCGCCACGAGCGCCAGTTGGAGCAACACGGAAAATAAGGTATAACTTTTGACAATTCAATTTTGTTTATATCTTGTCAATATTTTTGTTGTTTATTTTGCTTGTGTTTAATTTGTGGAAAACTTATTTATTTGTTAGTCTGGAGTGGTTAAAATGGACCCAAAAGAAGCCAAAGAACTTATCAAACAAGCGAACTAGTAATGGCACGTAGGCGTTTTTGTGACGGAAACTTTTTTATTCTTTATTCCTTTCAATTCCAGACAAAATCTTAACCAGTTGGCGGCCACCTTGTCTCTTTGCTTTGTCATATCTCCCAATCAATATTATCTCCTTGACTCTTGGCTCATGTAGAAGAATACCCTAACCCACAGACGCCGCAACAAAACGCCTTCAATGAGGCCATAGATAATGTCCTCGACTTCAAAGAGAATGCGTACATGCAACGAAGATGGATGTCGTGAGGAATGGGGCGACTCCATGGACATCCAAACGCAACCCCACGTACAACACCGACAGGAGGAAATACTCCAAACAAGCCTTAAAGACAAGAGATTACCTGACCCAAACAATTTACAATTCAAGCGACACTCAAAGATAAAAACAAATAAACAACTTATTTTTGTAAAGTCAATAAAAAACGGGTTTTTGTATTTCTTTTTAAAAAATTAAGCTTAGTACAATCGCTGTGGTAGTCCAATGGAAACAAATATCGATGTGTCAATGAAGCGCTCAACGCAATTCTTCAGACATGTTTCTCTATTGCTCTCTAATTTTGATCCCAGTTTTGACATACACTTGTCCCAACAGATTTCATTCGTGCACCTATGTGAAATAAAAAAAAAACCATGTAAGATGTTCTTTTACCATTTTGTTATAAATGTTACATGGCTTGAGCTTTTTGATTTTCTGCCATAATCATTTCTTTGAGCTCTTGATTGCCGGCCCTTGGTATTTATGGAATCGAAATCCGACATTCTGTGTAAATTTATTTAAAATTTGCAAGAAATATAAAGCACTCCTCAAAGGTAAGAGATTGGGAAATTTGATAGATTACGTCCGACTTCTTTTGTGGCCAAAACTAGCAGATTATTCACCGCGTTGCGACGTTTGTCCAATGGAGTGTCAATACCGAAGGACAACTCACACATCTGTTTTTCTGTGCCCATTTCTACATTATGACTTGCAGCCTGGGCAGAGCGAGTTGAACTGCCTTAGGTATTCCCCGGGATCAGCTTTAAACAACTCTGTGGCATCTTTGTAGCCCTTTTCGAACTTTTCCAAACCTTCATATGCCTGAAAACGACGAAACAGAGCTTTGGGGTCGTTTGGCGGCAGTCGTAGTGGTACAGAGTGCAATCGTCGATGGCTTTGGTGAATTCGTTCTTCTTCAAATAAGCAGCAGCTCGATTCTTGTATTCGCGAGTATTCGCGAACAAATCTATTTTTAACAATGCCGGCCATTGTTCTGAAGTGCATATTTTATTTGAAGTGATAACCTTAAAGACACAGTTAATACCAACCTCAACCTTTTGTATTATTTAGCTTCTATGCATGTATAAAATGACAAAAATAAAAAGTAAAAAATATGTTATTAAGGTAATGTGATGAAATAACTCAATTTACGATTGAAAACTTATAGAAAACTAAAAAAAATTGAGCAAACGTCAAACTGTGACTTTCAAATAAAACAAATGGCACTGTGTTTCATAAGTAATAATAACAGATGTCCCTAGATTCTATGGCAAATAATGCTTGGTGAGCCCAAGTCCCAAGAGATGGCCTTGTGAATTATTACTTTTGTTTGCCACTTTGCTCCAAGTAGCATCAGTGTCGCTAAAAAGTGGTTGAATCACGTTTACTGAGATATTTGTATGGAAATGAGGCTCGACTAGCAGTCCATATTTAGTATGTCAATGGTATTGACTTATTATATATGGACTGCTAGTTGTTTGGCAGACTTGATTGGCCCTGTTCGGTGTTCTTGTTAACTATAGGATAATTTAGCGGATGAGCCAAGCAGCTGTTTTGGAAAAACAATTCTGCTCTCCTAAAAATGTTCGGCCTGTTTAACTATCCGATGAAAATCTGAAGATCAGCTGATCATAGCTGATTATACTTACAGCCGACTATTCATCTTGCTTGGTAGTGTCGTACCTGATTTGGTTCGTGTGAAGAATAAAATTTAAAAGTAAGATGTGAAGATAATACTAATGTCACGTGGAATGGTACCGAACAGTAAATTGATGATTCAAAAGAGATGTGGAATAAAATGCGCAGCAAATCGGCGCTGTAAAATCTCAATTGTGTTTCGCTTTTGTTAGCTATTCTGGCTTTTGGCAGGGAATGTCACTTATCCGGTTTTGATAGTTCGAAAACGAATCGGATACTAATCGAACGCAGATATTTTATCCGACTGACACACGAACGCGGTCATAGGTTTTGGAGTGTGAACACCCCCCGATTGTATCGTGGAATTGAAACAAATTTCATAAAAATGCAAGGTATGAGGTGGAGGGTTGCGATTGGTTGATCGGAACAAATCGGATGATTTAGGAAAACGGAGGGATAAGTCGAACTGAAACAGGAACATTGCTTTAGAATTAAAATAGCAAAAAACCATACGGACAGCAAAAACTATGAGGTCGTTCTGCGGGGATCGTGTTTCGTGCTGAAAAGAATTTGCTCGTCGATTGACGTCAGTTTAAAAGTTAATATATAAAACGTTTTTGGCTATAATTTAGTGTAGTGCATATGTACTCACATTTTATTTAATTCCGATTTATCCGAACAGTGGGTAAATTTAGTGTGTCTATCGGCACTTAATTGTCAGACCAAGTCCTGGTCAAATCGGCCATTGGGAAACGTAATCTCCCATCTTATTACCAACAGTAAATGGTAAATGCGGTTTGGAAAAAATTGTCCCTTCAACGATTTTTATTCAAGGTGAGTGATCAGTAGGAAAAGTGAAACCTTGAAAAGGTTTCTCATATAACGTGCATATGATCGCGCACACGCATATATATATATATATGGGTGTAAGTACGTACATACGCGCAAGTAAAGTCCTTCATATCGTCATAGAAAGTCTACTCCTTTTTGTATTACCCATTATAGGCTATACTCGAAACTGGCTATCAACGATACCAACATAAAAAACAAGGTCTTGAACGCCTACCTCCGCAGCCAAAGTAACCCAAAGGGTTCTTGAATCGCTCAACTTCGAGACATAAGCTGGTTATTGGAATTTCTTAAGGAGATTGAGAACGTCGTTTTTTTTTGTAGAGGGTGAGTTAAGCGATTTATTAAAATTAATACAAAAATAAAGATGTATATAATTAGTTAATTTTACCACACGCTAGTTCCATTAATATGTGAATTCTTCTCTATGAATATGCCTATGCGTACCTATATAAAAACAAAACAAAAAAACTTCCTTTTTTATGATTTTTTTTCTCATATCCTTTTTATTGTTTTTGTCATCAGGATTAGAGAAGCTGGCGATCGACGACGCTTAGCAAATAGTCGTGATCGCCCATCTTGTATTTTCACCGTAGCTGGAATTTTGTTTACGGTTCGGTATTTCCAAATTTCAAAAAATAGAACTCCAACCATAAAGAAACAATATCAATTTTCAAGAAAAACAAGATCATCTCTCAAGAAACACAACATATACCTTCAAGAAATCAGAAACAAATACCTAGCCATCCTGTTTCTCGAATTTTTTTTTGATTCAAGAATCCGAAAACTTTTTTTTGTTCGTACAAAATTTGTTTGCTAATGTCATGAAATTTAAGTTTTATTCGTGCAGCAAATATCATTAACTCTAAGTTTTAAAACAAATATTTGTATAAAGAATACACAAAAAAAAAAAGGAAAGGAAAGTTACGAAACGATAATTATAATAGTTAGATTTTTTTTTACCTTGATGTGAGGTAATAAATTTCATTTCATGTATTTTCATAAACCTATTTTCAACTTCTTTTATTGTTCCAATTGAGATCTTGTTTGAAGGAAAACTACCTTTTTCCACTATCACTCGGGTACAGGAAAATTTCAATTTACTTTATTTGGTTCAGGTTGGATTCAGCTTGTCTTGACATGGTCGTTATGCTCGTTGGGTTGTAAATTTAAACACCAAAACTACACATCTAAATTGAGCTCAATATAGGTTTCGCGGTACACTCCGGTTACGAATAAAAGACACAAGTTAGGTTTGTCTTTGAAATCAAGGGAATCTCTCGTGACCAAATCAATTTTCAAAATAAAATTGAAAATTCCTTATCAAGAACAAAATTAGTGACCTTTCATGTTATTTTCTTTATGATTTATATGTAATTAACATTTCCGACTTGTTGATATAAAAAAAAATAAAGGAGAAACAATAAAAGAAGGGAAATTTCGGTATCTATAAATCGTATTGTATAAAACTTGTATTGTTTAAATAAAATGATTTTTTTTTTCAATCAATCTTCCTTCTTAGTATGACGTTGACTTACTTACCTGTACATGTATATAATAAGAGTTAATTTTTGTTCATGTTAATGAAATTTAATAAAATATTATTTTTGTAAATCGCACCAACATGGGTGAATATAACTGTTTCATTCAAGCAAACAGCTTGATGACTCTTTAAGCGATTTTTTTTTCAGGGGATGCTGAAGGTGACGAAAACGGTGATGGAGAACTGAGCAGAGAAAAGGGAGGTGAGTCTCGTAAAATGGGGAAGTTAAAACCAATAGTCAAACTTCCAAGGTAGGGTGGGTTAACTTACGCTGAAGCCACCACAGCGCCCTCTAGTGGTAACGTCGGTCTGTTTCATTTATAATACCTTCTTGTTAATTATAAAACATTATGGAAGGTTATAACTTGGTTTGGCATGATTATTGATTTTGTAATAAGTGAGATTGTGTTGAGCGGACAAGATCCCACCACTTCCGGCGAGTTAAAGGCCGAGCAACCGCTAGCATGCCAGTCCATTTCACACAACCTAACTGCCAAAAAAAAAAATAAACCTCAAGCTTATTACAAATGGCGCCCAACGTAGTGAGTCTTCGTTTATGTATAACCCTTTTCCCAATTTCAGCGTTTCCTAATTGTTTTTGTCATCATCCTCGGCAACTCGTATGTCATGATCGAGGAAAGTTTCTAGCATACCACCTTCATTTGCGAAGAGATAACAAGAGGATGATGACAACAACAATTAAACTATGTTCTGTTTTGTCTTTACCCATCCTTATGTGTTATAATTTCACTTTCCTATCCACTTTTTACCTTTCACTCATTCGTCTCGGTTCTCTTAAAGAAGCTTGTGACCAGTTAGCTGACGAAATGTCACAACTGCTGCACAACTTACTTCTTCGATTCTTCTGCTCCTTTTTATGTGTCACTATCTCACAACTTCATGACTTTTAGCTAAAGCCTCAGGCTGGTCTAGAATTGCGGAAGCAAAGAGATAACAACGAGTAACGTCCTCGTTAATTTTTTTTTTGTATTTACTTACCACTTAGAGGGAATTTTTCTCAAACAAAAGTCCGTCCGACAGTCCTTTACAGCTCAAAATTATACTCACCTTCCAACTCAGTTTCGTCAAAAACATCGTCACCAAGGTTGCCCGAAGCATCCCCGAATTAATTCATGCACAAAGCAAAAAAAGAAAACCTTTTTTTTCCCAAATTTATTGGTACAATTTGAAGAACTCTAATATAACATAAGTAAAAACATTCGTTCTTGTTGCAGTTATTATACAAACATAACATTACCTATAACTCGTTAAAACATTTTTTTTTGGAAAAGTGCAGAAAATATTCGAAAACTTTTCTGTCTTGCCCTAGTTACAATTAGAAAAGACTGCAAGTAGTCAATTATTGTTAAGGTTGAAATATCTTAAAAATATATATATTTCAATTTGCCTTACACATACACATTCGGTATACATTCATACACACACATCTTTTTCTCTCAAATAAAAAACATTCTTTTCTACTCAACCTTAAAAACAAATTATTTTAAAATTACCTTAATCTTCAAAAAAAAAAAAATTAATAAACTAACCATAAAATTTAGATATTCGAAATGGACACAACAAAAAAAAAGCAAATAGTCCAAGTGTCAAAACAGGTGCTAAAAAGAAAGGTACGAGATCCTCAAGCAGACTGAACCCGAGTGAACAACAACGACTTCTTACAAGTCTAAGTCCTTACGTACAGCGTAGCACGCCACCGTCCAATATGAGAATACCAAATGTAATGCTGCCTTCATCCGAGAGACATTCGCCTGAAAACCCAGCTCAAGGAGCGGCGGCCTTGCTAAATCTAGGCAGCCAACAAAAATCACCAACGAATAATTCCATGAATAACCTCAACATTCCGTCCGTACCCGGTCAATTCTCACCTCCTTCAGATCGTCCTCAAAGTCAACTTCCCCTGCATAACGTTTCGGGAAGAGGAGAGAACTCGAACGAGTCGTTAGACTCTATAGCAGCCCCATCTTTCAGTAGTCTTAACGATTTAGGCTTTCTTGATAATAGCATTCGAACAATACGCAACCAAGACATAATGCCGAATGAAAAAGAAATTAATAACAACGTAAATAGTTCCGAATCAGTACCGAGTGATATCAAAACTTATGTCAGCTTTGCCATTGTCAATGCGTTTTCATCTTACGCTGAATCGATGCAATCGGACATCTCAGAAAGTTTAAAGAAAACTATTAAAGATAATTTTGTTGAATTCTTAGGGGAAATAAATTCAACTACTCGTTCAATTAGAAAAGAAGACGCTGCTCCTAAACCCGCTCCAAACTTTACATCTGTCAGAAAGCCGCTGCCCCAAAAGCAACAAAAACAATCTCTCCAGAATCCTCAGCTGCTACATTCGCAACAACAAAGTTCTACTCAACCCCAACCATATTTTCAGCCACAGCTAAATTCAAATCAATCCTTTCAAAATTCTGATTTCCAACAACCACCACACCAAAATTCATTTATCCCAGACCGACAACAACTGAAACCATATCTAAATGCCGTACAGCAGCCACAACAACAACATCATTTCCAAAATGGTTCTGACCAACAACAAAAATTTTCGCAGAATCTAACTTACTCACCACAACAACATCTGCTGATCAACCCGCCTATTAGTAATTTACAAACGGCACATCCCTCTGCATTTGCACAGACTAGTAACGTTTTCAAGCCTATTAATAGTTTTAGAGCTAATCCTGAAACACAACAGTCAGTTAATTTTTCTCAAGACCACCCTTATTTAGGTTTCCACAATGGTTATCCTCAGTCCTCGTCGAACCCATATCCTGAAGCGAACATTAATCCTGTTAGAGGATATCGAGAACCGTTTAAAATCGACCGATGGGGTCTGAAGTTTGAGGGAAAACCAGAAGTGTTAACCGTTGAAGATTTTATCTTCCGATTGGAGACCCTACAATATCAATACCAGTGTCCTTGGTCTGAGATATTGAAACAATTTCATCAAACTCTCTCAAGAGAGTCCGAAATCTGGTATTGGGGTTTCCAAAAATCCAGTAATAATCGACCAGATTGGCCAATGTTACGAGAAGCCTTACTGCTCTATTTCCGTAACTCCAAATCGAACTTTGAGATTATGCGTGAACTAGCAGATCGCAAACAGGGATTGTCCGAGTCTTGCGATGCATATTTCTCGGCCATATCCAAGATTCGATCCCAACTCAAAACCCCCATGCCGGAATTCGAGCTTATCAAAATGCTTAAGAGGAACCTAAACGACCGAATCGGCAAACTCGTTTATCCTATGGCAATTTTCTCGATGGATCAATTAAGATTTGCTTGTAAAGAAGCAGAAAATTAATTTCCGTACAAAGATACACACAGCTCTGCACGTTATTACCGCCCGCCTCAAAAATTGGTGAATAACGAGATTTAATATCAAGAAGAAGACCAAAATCCGTATGAGGATAACATTGCAGCAGTGCAGTACATAAATAGTAATAGGCCAAGACCAGCAAATAAAGTCCTAACCTGCTGGAACTGTAAAACTGGTGGGCATCTATATTGGGAGTGTCCATCACCTCAACAGAATATCTTCTGTTTTAAATGTGGTGAAGAAAACGTTATCGTCGCTAACTGTACAAGATGCAAAACGAAAAACGGACAGAAGAGCGCGATTTCAACGGGGGAATCGCGTTCGAAGCTACCCCGCGAGACTTCGAATCCGCAAAAGGCGTAGAAAAACAGACTTTTGAAAACAAAAACACAGAAACCAAAATTAAAATTTAAAAAAAAGAAAATAAAAACATAGAAGAAAACAATAATAATAATGATAAATTTAGCGTTAGAAAACCTTTACACATAAGAATTAATGATTACAATAAAGTTAGAGAAAATATTTTCAAAATAACTACGGTTAGTAATAAGATACTTAAAGCTAGACTCAGATATAAACTGAGAAAAGAATTGAAATGTAAACTTTTATCGACAATAATTGATGTCTCAGGAGACCCGAGGCCGTACGCTAAAGTAAAAATAGCTGGCAGAGAAGTATTAGGCTTGCTCGATAGCGGCGCAAGCGTAAGCATACTTGGCAAAGGGTGTCGAAGTTTTGTAGATGAACAAAACGTTCAAGTCTTCCCTTTTACCTCCAACGTAAAAACGGCTGACGGAAAATGTCAAACCATTATTGGCAAGACTGTGTTGGAAGTGCGGTATAAGGATACGATACGTAACATCACGTTTTATCTTGTTCCAAGTTTGGATCAGGAGCTGTATCTTGGCATCGACTTCTGGAAGGTATTCAACCTTGCACCTGGAATAGTCAGTGAGGTTTCAGTAACAAACGCTAATGATACTTCAGATACTCACCAATTGCCTCCAGAGCAACAAACCAGATTGGATGCTGTCAGACGAAAGTTCCGGTGTTGTACCAACTACGGTCTCAGCAAAACGAAGCTTGTCGAGCACGTCATCGATACCGGAGAGGCGGTTCCAGTGAAACAACGTCATTATCCCGTCTCTCGAGCGATACAAGCCCTTATGTATGCCGAGATAGATAGGATGTTGGGCCTCGGAGTTATTAAAGAGAGTGAAAGCCCGTGGAGTTCGCCAGTGGTCCTGATACAGAAACCCGGCAAAAATCGTCTGTGTCTGGACTCGCGTAAGCTGAACTCCCTCACGAAGAAAAATGCTTATCCTCTCCCTAATGTCGAAGGCATCTTCAGTCGTCTTCGTGATACTATTTTTATAAGTAGTATCGATCACAAAGACGCGTTTTGGCAAATACCTCTGGATGAGCAAAGTAGGGAGAAGACTGCCTTCACAATACCGGGACGGCCCTTGTACCATTTTACGGTCATGCCGTTTGGTCTGTGTAATGCCGCCCAGAAGTTGTGTCAGTTGATGGACAAGGTCATTCCCTCAAGGTTACGGGATCGTGTCTTCGTGTACCTCGATTATCTGCTCGTCATTTCCCCGGATTTTGAGACACATATCACTCTGCTGGATGAAGTTGCTGCATGCCTCAACAAAGCTAGACTCACCATCAACGTAACGAAGTCAAAATTCTGCTTCAGAGAATTGAAGTACCTGGGCTTCATCGTTGGTGGTGGGAACATCAAGACAGACCCTGCTAAAGTCGAGGCGATCGAGAATTTTCCGATCCCTAAAACGGCAAAACAGGTTCGCAGGCTGCTTGGTCTAGCAGGGTGGTACCGTAGGTTTATACGGGATTTTTCGACCCTGACAGCTCCTATAACAGACACTCTGAAAAAAAGCAATACAAAATTTAAAATGACGGAAGAAGCTCTGGAGGCCTTTGTGAAGTTGAAGAAGGCATTAGCGAGCGCCCCAGCGCTTACGCATCCAAACTTCGATAAGCGTTTTTATATACAATGTGATGCGTCCGACACAGGTGTAGGGGCGGAACTCTTCCAGAAAAACGATGCCGAAGAAGAATCACCCCTGTCATTCTTTTCTCAAAAATTAAACAAGTGTCAAAAAAATTACAGCGTTAAGGAGAAGGAATGTCTGGCCGCTGTATTAGCGATCCAAAAATTCAGACCATACGTTGAAGGTATGATGTTTACGGTCATAACCGACCATTCAAGCCTTAAGTGGCTAATGAGTCTGAAAGACCTTAGCGGAAGACTGGCGCGATGGAGCCTACAACTCCAAGTCTTTTCTTTCGATATCGAACACCGTAAAGGCAGTTTAAACGTAGTCCCTGATGTGCTATCGAGAATGTACATGGAAGTTGAAAGTATCGACTTAGAAAATATCACGCCACTGATCGATCTTCAATCAAAAGAATTCGAATCCGACGAATACGCAGCCTTACTAAGAACAGTAAAAGAAAATCAAGCGCGTCTACCAGATTTGAAAATTGAAGAAAAATTTGTATACAAACGTTCTTTCCCATCACAAGTAGATCTCACAACAGTTGAACACACATGGGGATTATGGGTACCGTCAGGTCTCACCAACGATATCATTGTTCGTGCTCATAACCCTCCGCAAGCTGCGCATGGAGGAGTAGGTAAAACGCTATTGAGAGTTCGTCAATATTTCTATTGGCCGAATATGACTGTGCAAATACGTGAATTTGTTACTAAATGTGCTGATTTTCAAAACTTTTTAAATACATACGGGATTAGACATTTCAAAACCGCATATTAATCCCCTCAATCAAACGCATCCGAGAGAGTGAACCGCACTCTTCTCGCTGCCATTCGATCCTACCTCAAAGAAGATCAGAGAGACTGGGACCGGCACTTGAGCGATATTAATTACGCACTTAGAAGTGCGGTCCACAATTCGATTGGTGTGTCACCATATTTTGCACTCTTTGGCGTAAATATGATGACTCACGGAAGTTGTTATGAGCTAGCTCAAAAATTAAACTCTTTAGAAGATGGCGAACTTATGATACTTTCTAGACACACCCGACTGCAGTGCTAACGAGATAAAATTAAAGAAAGTATGGCGGAAGCGAATAAAAAAAAGCGCCCAAAAATATAACACTCGTACTCGAAACATTCGTTTTCTACCAGGCCAAGAGGTATTCCGAAGGAATTTCATCCTTAGTGATAGCTCGAAATACCTCAACGCCAAACTGTGTCCTAAATTTGTTAAATGTCGCGTTGTGAAAGCTATCGGAAATAACCTCTACGAACTAGAAAATTTATCCGGTAAAACCATTGGTATTTTTCATGCTAAAGACCTTAAACAATGAATTGTGCTGATATTCTTTCATAATTAATTATGTACATATATGTACCTATTATTCATTTCGTTATTGCCATATTAGTTTATTTTTGTTTTGTTAATTTATTATTTACTTATTAAAACAGAGAAGTCCATCCGACCCTCGGTGATATTTTTTTTTTTGTTAATTTATTAAAACAGTGAAGTCCATCCGACCCTCTGTGATATTTTTTTTTTGTTAATTTATTAAAACAGTGAAGTCCATCCGACCCTCTGTGATACTATTTTGTTAATTTATTAAAACAGTGAAGTCCATCCGACCCTCTGTGATATTTTTGTTAATTTATTTGTGATTAAGTTCGCAATATTAGGTTTAGTTTAGTTTAGTAGTTATTTATTATAGCCAAATTTATTTATCCATTCATTCATTTAATTGTATGTTCCAGTCATTTATTTATTTATTCAAATTATTTATTTCTCTGTTAACTTATTTCTTTGTTAAATTATATCTTTATTTTGTCTGATTACCTTTATCATTATTTATTTATTTATTTGTATGTGCCCAAACCTTCGTATGTGACACACGCCTTTATGTATACCTTATTTTTCTCATTTTTTTTTTTTTTGTTTGCTCTTAATTTATTTATTTACTACCTATTTAGGTATGTATTCTTTAAACATTCTCGTTTCATTATCTATCTACATTATTATTTATTTTATTACTGCTTATCGATTTATTTATTCAACTTCCCTTTGTTTATTCCTGAATTATTTAACTCATGTCTATTTTGCACCCTTTTCATCGTTAAGTCTAAAGCATGACTACCACCATATTTCTCTTCACGTTAAATCACCTTTTTGTATTTCATAACAACAATTGAAACACCAAATATGAGGAAAACCTAATGAAAACTTGAAAACCCTAACTAAAACCTCAAGCGTAAGAATAACTAAAAGTAATATTGCCCGGCTTGGGAGGGTTCTTCACCACGTCCATAACGATGACAATCCACGATTAAAGCTTCCAGAAAGCCACAACAACTACCATTAGTAGGTTGGAAATAAATTAACAAGAACCCTTTTATTTATATTATGAACGCTTTTATTTCTTGTCATTTTCTTTTTTTCGTTGTGAATATTTTTCTTAATGACACAAAGATCCAAAATTCCTACATTAAGCGGGATATACATTGTTCAAATGCTTGTCATGCATGTGAGAGTGTATTAATAGTGTATTTTAAACGTTACATATACACACTTCATGCATGAATTTTCAATCATTCATTTTTAATTAAATTTCTATGCGAAAATGTGCCTATGCTTGATCAAGCAATCATTCTCAATATACAAGCAAGCAATCAATCATTCTCAAATATACATTATTTCAATTCTGGCTATCTGATTGAACAAAAATCAAAACTTTTTGATTTTGCTTCAAGCATACACACAATGTATACGTGTTTCATATTTACTAATACACTCTCTATGCATGACAAGCATTTGAACAATGTATATCCCGCATTATAGTTAAATCCATGCTAACTCAAGAAATACCCACCGAAGGATATATTATATAGGGAAATAATACTATGTACGAAAAGACGTGCATATGTACCTTTATAATGCGGTATTAATAGTGGGCGACGAAGGATAGGTTAAGGATGCATACATAAGCCATATATTTGGGTTATCATAATTTTAATTATGGATGTGTCATGGGGTCCTTCCACTCTTCTCAAAGTCAACATACTCTCCTTCTCGAATAGTGTGTTGTTGTGGACACCTGTAATGAGACGATAAACAAATATATTTATTCGATTAGCTTTAAATTGTGTTCGGTATACACCTTGCTCATACAAGCAAGCAAGGAATCAATAAAGAAAATTGAAACGGAGATGATCACAAATATGAAAGACAGTTACGACATTAATATTTCACTTCAAAAAAAGCCTCGTATTCTTATAGTTGGAATGAAAGAGCAAATATCTGATGTCGATCTTATTCGTGCTCTTAAGTGTCAAAACCAGCTGAATGATCAGGAAATAAAATGTGTTCGTGTTTACTTGTCTCCTAAAACCAAATGGTATAATGCGATAATAGAAGTGGACAGTGTTACCTATGCGCAGATATTAGACTTAAATAGGATTAACATAGGGTGGGATTATTGTAAAGTTTTTGCTCATTATAGAGTGTTAAGGTGCTTTAATTGCTGTGAATTCAATCATGTTGCGAAAGATTGCAAAAAAGAAAGAGTTTTTGCTAAATGTGCGGGTAACCATGATATTAAAAATTGCAATTTTGAACATAAGAAATGTATTAATTGTTGTGCAGCCAAAACAAATTTACGCCTTGAAATAAATACTGATCATGCATCCAATGACCCTAATTGTCCATCACTTCTGAGAAAATTAAAAGTAGCCAAAGAACGGGTTCAGTACTAGCAATTAAACTCGATAAAGTGTGTATTTTTAAATGTCCAAGGTCTGGCTAATAATTTTACTGAAATACAGTGTATGGTTGATGAAGTTGATTTCGATGTTTTAATACTAACTGAAACACATATAACGGAAAATCATGACATTAATGGTATTAAGCTTGATGGTTATATATTATTAAATTGTCTCAGTGAATCAAGCCACACAGGTGGAGTCTCTTTCTATGTAAAAAATAACTTAAAATATTCTCTAGTCAAGCAATTCGTCATTGAGTTGAAGTGTTGGTGTTTAATTTTAAAGGTGCAATATTCTAATAATTCTGTGATATATATGGGTGCAATATATAGCTCTCATTTATGTTCTAAAGTTGAATTTTGCAATAATTTGGTCCAATGGATTGACTTCCTTCAACAGTGCAATAATTTCTTTGTTTTATGTGGTGATGTTAACATAAATTGGTATGAAACTCACGATACTTATCGACGTCGACTAGCGGAATGTCTGAATGACAATAATCTCAGTATGACCATAAATGAACCTACAAGAATTACGCCAACATCCAGAACCCTTATTGATTATGTTGTTTCTAATGATGAGTCTCTGATTGTGTCAAAGGTTAATAGTTCATACAAAATAAGTGACGATGAATCAATTGAAATTGTGGTAAAGTGCAGAAAAGAGAAAACCGTTAACAAAAAAGTGATAAAATTTTGTAAGTACGATATTGATAAATTTTTATTTAAATTAAGTATGAATTCTTTTTTCCATAAGTTTAACCCTGAACAACCTTACAATATAAATACACTGAGTGAACTTCTCGCAACAAACTTAAAAAGTATAGTGAACTCAATGGTTGTTGAAAAAAGTGTTCCTTATGTCAACGCGCAATAGTTTACTTCCGAGCTTCAACAGGATAAAGACCATAAAACTTATTTTTATCGCAGAGCATCATTGACTAATAATAACAACGACTGGAATGAGTACCGACGTTTTCGAAATACGTATAAGAAAAAACTACTTAATGCGAAATCTACATTTATAAGAATTAAAGTAGACAAGGCACGTTCTCAAAAAAATATGTGGAATCAACTGAAAAGGTATGTGCTACATAAAAACAAAGATGACAGAATAGGGGAAGTGCAATTAGAAAATGGTAACAAAATAAATGACAGTGCAATATTAAGTGATGAGCTAAATAAATTTTTTGTCCAAAGTATAGTAACTTTAACTAGTTCCGTCTCGTACCCTGTTTATACATGTTTGGTGGAAGAGTGCAATATAGTTTTTAAGTTTTCTGAAGTAAATATGGAAGAAACTATAAGTGCAATAAAAGAAATAAGTCAAAAAAACAATTTTAACTTTATGAATGCAAAAATACTCCAGGATTCAATTAGTATAGTAGGTCCGGTACTATTAAGAGTTATAAACGCATCCCTAGCTTTTGGCATTTTTCGAGCAACGTGGAAGGAATCACTGATTGTTCCAACTAGGAAAATTCCTGATGCTAAACTATGCAAAGATTACCGCCCAATCAATATGGTCCCATTATACGAAAAAGGGTTAGAAAAAATCGTTATGGTGCAGCTTCAAGAACACTTGTCTAGTAATAATGTTATATGTGTAAACCAGTCAGGCTTTCGAGCTAAACATTCCTGTGAAACATGTCTGAACTTTGTAGTCAACAAGTGGAAGTCTGAAATCGACAAAAAAAATGTGATAATAGCTGTTTTTATAGACTTAAAACGTGCCATCTTACTGCAAAAAATGTTTAAAATTGGTGTAAGAGAAAATGAGCTTGAATGGTTTCGAAGCTTTCTTGTAGGTAGAATCCAACGAACTACAGTCAATGGACAAACATCGGAATCACTGCCAGTGAACATAGGGATTCCCCAGGGGACCCTTCTCGGTGTATTGATGTTTCTTATTTACATAAATGACATGGAAAAAGTATTGAAACATTCATGGCTCAAGCTTTTTGCGGATGATGGTCTTTTGTGCGTTTCTGGTCCTGATGTTAAAAAATGTATTGATTATCTAAATGAAGATCTTAGTTCAATAAATAATTGGCTAGAAATGAACCGTCTGATATTAAACATGGAAAAGTCTAAGTGTATGCTTTTAAACATATCGGCCATACCGTCGCAGATGAACATTCATGTTAACAACTGTCCCCTTGAAATTGTGTCCCATATAAAATATCTCGGTGTAATCATAGACAGTAAACTATCGTGGAATGAACACATCGACTACATATATAAAAAAATTTCAAAAAAGCTGGGTGTCCTACGTAAAACAAGAACCAGCCTCTCAATGACCAGTGCAATAAAAGTGTATAATGTGATAATTAAACCCTATTTTGAGTATTGTCCCACCCTATTATATTTCTGCAATATCTCCCAAAAGAACAGGCTACAAATATTACAAAATAAAGCAATGCGTATTTTATTAAAACGTGACCACTACGCTAGTGTAAGAGACATGTTTGAGTCTTTAAACTGGCTTAACATCAATCAAAGACTATACATGCTTACCATGATATTTATATTTAAAATCAAAAATAATATGTGGCCCGAATACCTTAGTGACCAAGCATCAACTAATGAAAACGCTACATACAGTCGTCTGCGAAATAGAGAAGATCTGTTTATCCAGAGAATGAGAACAACAAGAGGGCAAAGGTCAATGTTCTACAACGGCTTCCAAGCATTCAATCAGCTGCCTCAACATATTAAAACTGCAACTAACATAAATGAATTTAAACGACTTATATTACCATACACAACTGAATATATTATTTAACTGCATACAAAAATCTTAATGCTTTACTGTAAAATTGATATATATTAAACTTTAAACTTGTCTTTATTAATACTAATGTTAATTTCATGTTTCAATTAGTTAAATTTAATTAAATGTAAGAGAAGATATGTAAACCGAAATGGCATTTTTAAGGCCAAATAAAATACTACAATACAATACAAAACTGTTTTGAAGATACTTACCCTTTAACCGTCGTTGTTGGTAGGGTTGCTGGATTTCTGAAACGAGCATTAAATTTTCTTTTAGTATTAAGGATTCTAAGGAAGTTTAAGAATTTGCTTACCTAGTTTATTCGCCTGTACCTCCTAGTTATCCCCATTCGCATTTGGCATTGACCTGCCGCCATGTTTGGGTGTATATTTTATTTGTTTTTTTTTTGTTGTTTTGACATGTCTCTTCAATTCCAATTCTATTCTGTTTCGATTCGTTCCCGATATGTGAACTCATCTCCGAATCTCAACACTGATATCGCGACGATCGGTAGGGAGATATAATCCGGGATTTACACGTTGACGCTTTACGTCGGGATCTGTAATTGTTTAAAGTATTGACTTATTATATATGGACTGCTAGTTGTGTGGCAGACTTGATTGGCCCTGTTCGGTGTCTCATGCTACTAGGATTGGTTTATGTTCTTGTTAACTATAGGATAATTTAGCGGATGAGCCAAACAGCTGTTTTGGAAAAAAAATTCTGCTCTCCTAAAAATGTTCGGCCTGTTTAACTATCCGATGAAAATCTGAAGATCAGCTGATCATAGCTGATTATACTTACAGCCGACTATTCATCTTGCTTGGTGGTGTCGTATCTGATTTGGTTCGTGTGAAGAATAAAATTTAAAAGTAAGATGTGAAGATAATACTAATGTCACGTGGAATGGTACCGAACAGTAAATTGATGATTCAAAAGAGATGTGGAATAAAATGCGCAGCAAATCGGCGCTGTAAAATCTCAATTGTGTTTCGCTTTTGTTAGCTATTCTGGCTTTTGGCAGGGAATGTCACTTATCCGGTTTTGATAGTTCGAAAACGAATCGGATACTAATCGAACGCAGATATTTTATCCGACTGACACACGAACGCGGTCATAGGTTTTGGAGTGTGAACACCCCCTGATTGTATCGTGGAATTGAAACAAATTTCATAGAAATGCAAGGTATGAGGTGGAGGGTTGCGATTGGTTGATCGGAACAAATCGGATGATTTAGGAAAACGGAGGGATAAGTCGAACTGAAACAGGAACATTGCTTTAGAATTAAAATAGCAAAAAACCATACGGACAGCAAAAACTATGAGGTCGTTCTGCGGGGATCGTGTTTCGTGCTGAAAAGAATTTGCTCGTCGATTGACGTCAGTTTAAAAGTTAATATATAAAACGTTTTTGGCTATAATTTAGTGTAGTGCATATGTACACACATTTTATTAAATTCCGATTTATCCGAACAGTGGGTAAATTTAGTGTGTCTATCGGCACTTAATTGTCAGACCAAGTCCTGGTCAAATCGGCCATTGGGAAACGTAATCTCCCATCTTATTACCAACAGTAAATGGTAAATGCGGTTTGGAAAAAATTGTCCCTTCAACCTTATTCAAGGTGAGTGATCAGTAGGAAAAGTAAAACCTTGAAAAGGTTTCTCATATAACGTGCATATGATCGCGCACACGCATATATATATATATATGGGTGTAAGTACGTACATACGCGCAAGTAAAGTCCTTCATATCGTCATAGAAAGTCTACTCCTTTTTGTATTACCCATTATAGGCTATACTCGAAACTGGCTATCAACGATACCAACATAAAAAACAAGGTCTTGAACGCCTACCTCCGCAGCCAAAGTAACCCAAAGGGTTCTTGAATCGCTCAACTTCGAGACATAAGCTGGTTATTGGAATTTCTTAAGGAGATTGAGAACGTCGTTTTTTTTTGTAGAGGGTGAGTTCCCAAGCAACACATAAACTCTTAAAGAGTATTCCAAACAATTTTATCACCTCTTAACAAGCAGTTAGTTCAATCTTCTGAATTCCATCCCACTTTATGACCAGTTAATTTGCTCTTTATAAGTGTTGCATGTTTCAACTATTACAAAAAAGTCTTTTAAACGTCTTAAAGACCTTCACAACAATTTTGTTTAATATTGACTCTCTGTATACCCTCTTAAAAACTATTTTAAAAGGAGCATATTTAAAGTGCACTAAGAGTATTTGTTTTTACTCTTTCTTAAACATCATGAAGATAAAAACGTCTTTATGACGGCTTTACAATTTTTCTTCAAGAAGTATTTATTTTCTCTTTGGTTGAGGAAAAAAAGTTTTGTTTCATCTGACGTTTCTGAATTGCGCGTTTGTACTGGGTACAACTTCATATTCAAATTTTTTTCTTTTTTTAAACTTAACTATCTGGAAATTATGATTTTCCATAGCTCTTTTAACAATTATTGTAGGCGATCACTCTTAATCGCGATAAGAACTCTAAATGATTCAGTGAAATTGAAATTCAATGTGAAGGAACGAACACAATTATTTACAGTTATATTTTTTCTTTCACTCTTTGTTGACACTTTATTCAATCTGTCCTTTTCATTTGACATTTTTGATATCTTATCATGAAGTCGTTAAGAGGAGTCCGACTCTAAGAAAAAGTGCTTACACAACTCAGATGTTTTAATGACTTCTTAACAAACTCTTTAATCGATTTATCAAATGGGAAGATTATTTATATAAAATACACATGTTTTCTTTAAAGGGTGACATTATTAAACGTATATGTTAGATCAAATTTAATTTATTAGACAGACGAATTTTTTTTATAATGTTTTAACGTTTTAGTTAAATATATATATATTTGAATAAATATTTGCAATGCACATAATACTTAAATTGTAAAGTGTGTGTAATTAAAATTCTCATATACAGTTAAGACAGTGAAGTTATTGTTTTCATCGAACTTAAATAAAATCATATCTTTTATGAAGGTTCCTTTGGTTAATTCCGTGTTTGATCTCAAATTGAATATTATGCGTGGTAAATGACGATTTTCGACTGTTTTTTTTTTTGTCTTAGGTCCAGTTTTTCAGTGCGAGATTAAAGTTAAACCCAAGTTAACTCATCAAATTTGGTGACTTAAACTCAGGATTAACTGAACAAATGCTTTTTATGTCTTATCCACTGAGTTTCTTTAGTCGTTCCGCATACATTCTCCACCGTAGCTGTTAAACTCATGGCAGGAGGAAGTATAGAGAGGAAATTGTCAAAATCGATGTTTAAAAGATAATCTACATAGAATTTCTACTATTGGGTAAGCCCATGAGACTTTTTTTCGTCTGTCCGTCTAAATATCAATAGGAAAAAGGAACTAAAGAATGTGACAGCCATTACTTTGATGAAACTGACAGATGAAAAAATGGCAAAGCGAATATTTTTATGTGTGATGCTGGATTTACACGACTGACAAATTGGTAGTATTCTGTCAGTAAACTGTCAAAAATCTGTCAGAAGAATGGAAAAATTCATTATTTTGGCTGTTTACCGAGCATAAGTGTAAATGGGGCATAATTCTTGTTCATAATGTGAACATTTCCGGATTTTCAGAGGTTTTTTTAACTAAACTAAACTAAACAGATGTTTGAGACAAATGATTTTGACACATCTAGAGTTTGGAAGCACTCGCTTGACACATAGATAAGGAATGAAGACAAATGAAATTGACGCTTTTGTGTTGACGTATTTTCCTATAGGAGTCTTTTTTTATATTTTAAGTAATTTTTGCATATTTTACCTATATTTATGCCGTGTGTGAATATTTTATCAAAATTAATTTTGACGTTTCCATGTACAGATTCAACTCATTACAACTTACAGCAATTTTATTCCCATTCACACACCACCTTATATAAAAAAAAAAATCGCTCATAATTTGACTTACATAAGTCTTCGATGTTGGTGATGTTGGTAAGTTCGACTTAGGCTGTGAAACTTAGCCTAATGTACTAATATGAAAAACGAAAGTGCTACTTATTCCGGTAAGTGTCGACTGTAAAACTGGCCCTAAAATGTAAATCGCTCAATGTGTTAAGTTTTGTTGCATGATAACATTATAAAAATCCCCTAAAAAAAAAAACTTGTTAGAATTCAGAAAACGAGTCACCCTTTAGGTAAGATTATTTTTCGATGCATACACAAACCTATTATTTCGCCATTTTCATTTAATTTAATAATGGTGGAATATATTTTTTAAATAGATTTATCTAATTTATCATCGTTGTGAATTGTATAGTAACCGTTCGGGTTTTGGGAGACAATTTAAAAGACTTTTCTTTTTTATCGTCAATAGAATTTTATTATTATTGCATTATTTTTCTCGATATTTAACTTATAAACACGTTTCTATTCCAATGCGCGTTTATTTTAAGTGGGGTAGAATATGCGATTTCGAAGTAAATTATTTCTGGCATATCAAAACACACGATCATTAAACTGATAAAATGCGTTTAACGTCCCTTATAAAATTAATTATAGATCTAGTTGCAATGAAAATAAATAAAACGTCATCTCTTTTGTAAGTTAGTGCCATTTCATTTAAATTGTATTTAAATTTTATTTGTGTAAAAGAGAAAGAAATTAATTCTTTATACTTTTTCTCCCTCTAAGTTTACACTATTCACAAGAAAAAAAACATCTTCAAAACCATTTCCGCAACTCTTTAAAGATCAATCAAAAAATAGATCTTTATGAGCTCTTACAAACACTTTATGAAGAACTCTTCGTCCCATACAATAAGCTCCTCCCCTTTAGGCCCTTTTGGGTGTTAATGACCTCTTTAAGATTGTTTGAAGAGTTGAAAGCTCTCAGAAAATAACTTTTCAAGATATATTGAAGAGACAATTGTGTTGCTTGGGTTAAGCGATTTATTAAAATTAATACAAAAATAAAGATGTATATAATTAGTTAATTTTACCACACGCTAGTTCCATTAATATGTGAATTCTTCTCTATGAATATGCCTATGCGTACCTATATAAAAACAAAACAAAAAAACTACCTTTTTTTATGATTTTTTTTCTCATATCCTTTTTATTGTTTTTGTCATCAGGATTAGAGAAGCTGGCGATCGACGACGCTTAGCAAATAGTCGTGATCGCCCATCTTGTATTTTCACCGTAGCTGGAATTTTGTTTACGGTTCGGTATTTCCAAATTTCAAAAAATAGAACTCCAACCATAAAGAAACAACATCAATTTTCAAGAAAAACAAGATCATCTCTCAAGAAACACAACATCAACCTTCAAGAAATCAGAAACAAATACCTAGCCATCCTGTTTCTCGAATTTTTTTTTTGATTCAAGAATCCGACAACTTTTTTTTGTTCGTACAAAATTTGTTTGCTAATGTCATGAAATTTATGTTTTATTTGTGCAGCAAATATCATTAACTCTAAGTTTTAAAACAAATATTTGTATAAAGAATACACAAAAAAAAAAGGAAAGGAAAGTTACGAAACGATAATTATAATAGTTAGATTTTTTTTTACCTTGATGTGAGGTAATAAATTTCATTTCATGTATTTTCATAAACCTATTTTCAACTTCTTTTATTGTTCCAATTGAGATCTTGTTTGAAGGAAAACTACCTTTTTCCACTATCACTCGGGTACAGGAAAATTTCAATTTACTTTATTTGGTTCAGGTTGGATTCTGCTTGTCTTGACATGGTCGTTATGCTCGTCGGGTTGTAAATTTAAACACCAAAACTACACATCTAAATTGAGCTCAATATAGGTTTCGCGGTACACTCCGGTTACGAATAAAAGACACAAGTTAGGTTTGTCTTTGAAATCAAGGGAATCTCTCGTGACCAAATCAATTTTCAAAATAAAATTGAAAATTCCTTATCAAGAACAAAATTAGTGACCTTTCATGTTATTTTCTTTATGATTTATATGTAATTAACATTTCCGACTTGTTGATATAAAAAAAAAAATAAAGGAGAAACAATAAAAGAAGGGAAATTTCGGTATCTATAAATCGTATTGTATAAAACTTGTATTGTTTAAATAAAATGATTTTTTTTTTTCAATCAATCTTCCTTCTTAGTATGACGTTGACTTACTTACCTGTACATGTATATAATAAGAGTTAATTTTTGTTCATGTTTATGAAATTTAATAAAATATTATTTTTGTAAATCGCACCAACATGGGTGAATATAACTGTTTCATTCAAGCAAACAGCTTGATGACTCTTTAAGCGATTTTTTTTTCAGGGGATGCTGAAGGTGACGAAAACGGTGATGGAGAACTGAGCAGAGAAAAGGGAGGTGAGTCTCGTAAAATGGGGAAGTTAAAACCAATAGTCAAACTTCCAAGGTAGGGTGGGTTAACTTACGCTGAAGCCACCACAGCGCCCTCTAGTGGTAACGTCGGTCTGTTTAATTTATAATACCTTCTTGTTAATTATAAAACATTATGGAAGGTTATAACTTGGTTTGGCATGATTATTGTTTTTGTAATAAGTGAGATTGTGTTGAGCGGACAAGATCCCACCACTTCCGGCGAGTTAAAGGCCGAGCAACCGCTAGCATGCTAGTCCATTTCACACAACCTAACTGCCAAAAAAAAAAATAAACCTCAAGCTTATTACAAATGGCGCCCAACGTAGTGAGTCTTCGTTTATGTATAACCCTTTTCCCAATTTCAGCGTTTCCTAATTGTTTTTGTCACCATCCTCGGCAGCTCGTATGTCATGATCGAGGAAAGTTTCTAGCATACCACCTTCATTTGCGATGAGATAACAAGAGGATGATGACAACAACAATTAAACTATGTTCTGTTTTGTCTTTACCCATCCTTATGTGTTATAATTTCACTTTCCTATCCACTTTTTACCTTTCACTCATTCGTCTCGGTTCTCTTATAGAAGCTTGTGACCAGTTAGCTGACGAAATGTCACAACTGCTGCACAACTTACTTCTTCGATTCTTCTGCTCCTTTTTATGTGTTACTATCTCACAACTTCATGACTTTTAGCTAAAGCCTCAGGCTGGTCTAGAATTGCGGAAGCAAAGAGATAACAACGAGTAACGTCCTCGTTTATTTTTTTTTTGTATTTACTTACCACTTAGAGGGAATTTTTCTCAAACAAAAGTCCGTCCGACAGTCCTTTACAGCTCAAAATTATACTCACCTTCTCAACTCAGTTTCGTCAAAAACATCGTCACCAAGGTTGCCCGAAGCATCCCCGAATTAATTCATGCACAAAGCAAAAAAAGAAAACCTTTTTTTTCCCAAATTTATTGGTACAATTTGAAGAACTCTAATATAACATAAGTAAAAACATTCGTTCTTGTTGCAGTTATTATACAAACATAACATTACCTATAGAGTGGCCGTTACAGTCAATGGCGGTCGTTATCGGGCCATGTTGAACGAATTTTTGTTCACAAAAATTGAAGAGGAGGATATTGGCAACATTTGGTTTCAACAGGACGGCGCGGCGCTACGTTCCATTTGGCTTCGACAGGACGGCGCAGCGCTACGTGCCACACAGCCGAAGCTACGCTCGATGTTTTGCGCCATTTTCAAAAAAAAAATGTTATTTGGCGGACCCTTTATGTATGTGATATATCTATAGTACTCTCCGTTCGACTTTGGCCTTTGTGTTAAGCTAAGGCTTTTCCTTTATATCCTTCAATAAAGCAACGCTTTCTTAGCGCCTTAGCGGATATCTTCACTGGAGGTTCAACTTAAAATGCTAGCAGAGGCCTAGACCTCTTCAGTAGATCTTTAAAGATCCCAGAATTCAAGCCTAAGCCTGAGAAGAGAATCACCCGTCACCTAAATGAATTTCACATTTTTTTCCCGTAATGCACATCCCTCTGCTTCAAATGCACTATGGAGTCTTCACAGGAAACTCTTAATTTGTCTTCAAGACGATCCTTTTTCTCTTTTTCTTTTCCACTAATTACCTCAATTATTCCGAAATTCTACTCCTATAAAATTTTAATTTCACGTAGGTCATTCACAATAATTTCCTTCTTTAAAAGAAATCGACTTTTTACCTACTTTTCGTTGCAGTTGAATGTCTGCAACAATTCCTTTTTGCTCTATAACGAAACAATGAAATGACCATTAAAATCCCTTGGGCAAGTTGCTATTACATAAGTAAATAGTTACCACTACATCTGAGTGAGATACACAACTATTTTCAACCCTACGGTTAAACAGAAAATCTACCCCCTCATCCAGGTCCAAGATCCTCACACACACATATATATTCCTTACCCCTTTCTTTATATCTATCTCAGTCTAATTCCTCTCATCAAAGTCTAAACTAATCTAATTCTAATAATAAACTGAATTAATCTAATCTAATCAACTTTTGTATCTTTTATAATAATATTTCCTTTCCTATACTAACCCTGAAAACATTGAACTCACCCTGAAAAAGATTCAAGCCTGATTCACAATGCGGCGAGGAAACGAGACGTGAGCGTCACGAGAAACGCTGTCGCCTTTTTCTAGTTACAAAATCGTCGTTCAATTCACAATGCAGCGAGCGTTTTTACGACAAAAACTCATTTTTGTAAAAAAAATATCAATTAAAAAGAAACAAAATAACATACAAAATAATAGATTTATCAATAACTTAATTTGTTAATACACATTTGATCATTTATTCTTTGAAAAATCTGTAAATTACTTAGCAAAAATGAAAATCATCGTCACGTCGCCTCTTTTTTTCAATTTTTCGAATCCTTGGCGTGACGTGATGACGAGAAACGCCGCATTGTGAATAGCCAGGTATGCTTTCATGACGGTGTTCACATTGGACTCACTCCGCGCGACTCATTTTGACATCTTTTTGTTTTATCTTACTCCACCTCGTGATGAAAAAGAGATGGTCTAGTGAGGCAGGATATTTTCAAAAAAAATTAAAAAATCCTGCCTCACTTTCTCATATAGTGAGGCGGAGTGAGATAAAAGAAATAGATGTCAAAATGAGTCGCACGGAGTGAGTCCAATGTGAACACCATCCATTGCTTGAAATTGGTTTGACAACTACAACGAGTTCTCGTCACGCTCACGTCTCGTTTTCTCGCCGCATTGTGAATTAGGCTTCATTCTATTAGAGCCTAAAGTGGTCGAAATCATTCTGCGCATGCGTCAGTAATAATTTATATACCCCCTTTTCTCTTGGGTAAAAAGAGACAAATCGACTAATGCCTGCGCAGAAGAAAACGACCCTATATGACTTCATCACTTATGTAAAGGTGAAAAATGTCAAAATCAAAACAAACATCATGGCCGAAGAATGCTGTATTTCACAATCGTAAGTATTGTTTTGTAAATATTAATACTTCATAATGAATTTAATTAAATTTTTATTGTTTTATTTTATTTTTTAGATGACGGAAAGCATTTTAAGCTACGTATGATGTAAGTACCAGTGATTTAAGTGTAAGAATTTGTGTTGTGAAAATCTGGATGTCAGAACATTTGGATTTTCACAAAACAACTTCTTGATTTCATATATGTAACTACATATGAATTTGTTTTGTTTATGAATCTTATCTTTTCGTTTATTTCAGCAAAGATTCAACAAAAAAAAAGAGGAAGAAACATCCTGTTTGTCATGGTCGATGGTGAATATCAATAAGTTTTTCCTTCAGGTTATCCACACTGTCTATCCTTGTTATCGCGGATGCAAAATTGACATTGCCTAACTACTTTTGCTTTAATGACCTTACTTTTGTATGGTCTAATGTTCAAGGATCCAAGCACATGTTTTCTTTGTTGGCAGTTCTTAGTGTTGATGTTTTTTCGTCACCATAAACTATTGGAATATGTATCTACATTTTGGTACTTAAGAGCTTGCTTACCGAAATCCAGGATTATTCCAAGCGTCCAAGCTCTTTCATAAAATCAATTCTAATGGTGCACTTGTCACATATGTCCGCTACCAGAAACACATGTGTAAACTCCAGCCTTGCCAAACGGATAAGAAGACGAACTTCTCCATACACTTTTGCTGCTTCTCCAGTTTTCAGACGATAGCTTTTGGTGTTATACAGCCATGTCGTCTTGACCAAATCTCTTCGCACAATACAGGCAGTGGCACCAGTGACAATTGTAGATACGTATTTCTTGTGTCTCTTTTAGCTTGCGAGACTTGGATGGTGGTTCTGAGGCCATCGATACCAGGAACCAGCTTCTGCCCCTCGGTGTTCGTTCTTACTCGTTTCCGACTGAGACACAAATGTCAAGCACCACTGTTGTTGTTCTCGAGTATTATATCTGCTTCCACAATGTTGACATGCAGCCCTTTTTGGTGGTAGTCTGCACTGGCGCCGAAGATGTCCGGTTTTGTTACAGTTCTAGCAACGAACTGGTCCGTGTCGCTTGCTTCTTTGGAATGCTAATCTCTGACAACAGCATTCTTCAACTTCTACTTCTTTTACTCGACGAACTCTTAGAAAAGCCTGTTCTGCTGCTTCAATAGTCAGAGCAAATGCTAATGCTTCAGGAAGCGTCCGTTTTCCAGCAGTTAGAATTGCTCGCTGTAGGTTGAAGTCGAGCTGACTTATAATTTCGTCTCCTGCAGTTGGATATTCCAAATGAGCCCACCGTTCGATGTCTGCTTGAAGTTTCTGCAGACTTTCTCCTCTTATGGCTTTCTCAAAAACGTTGGTCGATAGCCTGAACAAGAGCACCGAAGTTGCCGTTCGTGTCTGCTGGTATGGTTTGCAATAGCTCAGCAGCAGGTCCTATAAGGGCAAGCGTCAAAGCTATATATTTGTCTTCATCATCCCAGCCATTTTGTTTCTGCGGCTGCCTCAAACTGCTTCTTGTAGATCGACAAAGAAGTTTGTTCATCGAAGGTTGGTGGATACATATCCTTTCGCTTTGTCGCCAGAACTTTCTCGAACCTTCATTTTTCTTACGTTTTTTATTTCATTAGTAATGCTCTGAATCTGGTCTTCGAACTTTTCTTGAACTTGCTCGAGCTTCGCATCTACTGTTAGAAATTGTTTTTCGACACGTTCATCAAGAGCAATAAATTTGTTTTCGAATGCATCTAGCTAACCTTCAAGGAGATTTTTCAATTCTTGGAATCGTTCCAGCAAATTTTTGTCTTGTTTTTCGAGAAGATTCTTTGCTCATTACGTTGTTCTTCGAGTATATTATTTTGCTCGTTGCGTTGCTCGTCGAGAAGATTCTTCTGGTCGTTGCGTTGTTCATCAAATATTTCAATCAGATTCTTTTGTTCTTTCTTTTGCTCGTTGCGTTGTTTTTCGAGCAAATTCTTTTGTTCTTTTCTTTGCTCTTCAAACTGAGCAAACAAGTTCTTCGGGCATTGCAATCTCAAAGAGAATTATGTCTGTGTTTTTTCCGTGTTGTCTTAACTCTTCTTGCGGACGAATAGTGAGGCCATTTTTCGTTCCAGCAGTAGGAAGACCTCTTTAGTTCAGTTCTGCCTTAAGTTCAACACGATTCAATGCATTCCCTATTTTACCCATTTTTTTTTATTTTGTCTCTTTAATCACAATTACTTTTCGTATTTTTTTATTTATTTTTATCTTCCACTTTTTCACCATAAATTATCTTAATGCACAGATGAAATTAGTTTTATTCCACTTTTCTGACACCAATTTAATGTTCTACCTAGGTTCGATAATAAAACATATTGGCGCAAAATTATAGTCAGAAAAAATACACTTTAAAATTATATAAATTTAATACCGACCAAAGTACCTTTTATCTTTTTAATATGGGCTTTATTTGAGCCAAAGTATCTGTCATTCGCGTGAAAAATGTCTTCAAGTAACTTTTTTCAAGATTTTAACATTTTTGAGGATTATAATCTTTCCCGAAAACCCAAAATATATAAAAACCAGGCGAATCCTTTTGAAGAACTGGATGAAGACGAATTTTATTGCCGATATAGATTTGATTTGATCACTGTCCAGCTTCTGATCGAAAATATTCCTATGGCCTCTTATCATTTTGGTGTCATTGCCCCGGTCCTACAACAGCCAAGTGCTCCTGTACTAATGGTCTGAAGATTTATCGCTCATCCTCACTCCAATTTGGTTCCCTATCTAGCTTAAACTTTATGCATGGACAAAAATTGCAGATATTAATTAATTAATTATTATTTTTTCATAAGTTTTTTTCCGATCTTTTTTTGTATCTTGTTGTTTTTTGTTATTTGCTCCTGTTGGTTTGAGGGATAGGATTGTTTGCAAATGAAATGACAATAGGTTTGTTCAGTGACAAAATAGTTAGATTAGAACAGAACAGAATAGAACAGCACAGATTCGTGGTAAACGTCAGAACAACTTAGAACAGATACTCGTTAAAACATTTTTTTTGGAAAAGTGCAGAAAATATTCGAAAACTTTTCTGTCTTGCCCTAGTTACAATTAGAAAAGACTGCAAGTAGTCAATTATTGTTAAGGTTGAAATATCTTAAAAATATATATATTTCAATTTGCCTTACACATACACATTCGGTATACATTCATACACACACATCTTTTTCTCTCAAATAAAAAACATTCTTTTCTACTCAACCTTAAAAACAAATTATTTTAAAATTACCTAAATCTTCAAAAAAAAAAAAAATTAATAAACTAACCATAAAATTTAGATATTCGAAATGAACACAATAAAAAAAAAGCAAATAGTCCAAGTGTCAAAACAGGTGCTAAAAAGAAAGCTACGAGATCCTCAAGCAGACTGAACCCGAGTGAACAACAACGACTTCTTAAAAGTCTAAGTCCTTACGTAGAGCGTAGCACGCCACCGTCCAATATGAGAATACCAAATGTTATGCTGCCTTCATCCGAGAGACATTCGCCTGAAAACCCAGCTCAAGGAGCGGCGGCCTTGCTAAATCTAGGCAGCCAACAAAAATCACCAACGAATAATTCCATGAATAACCTCAACATTCCGTCCGTACCCGGTCAATTCTCACCTCCTTCAGATCGTCCTCAAAGTCAACTTCCCCTGCATAACGTTTCGGGAAGAGGAGAGAACTCGAACGAGTCGTTAGACTCTATAGCAGCCCCATCTTTCAGTAGTCTTAACGATTTAGGCTTTCTTGATAATAGCATTCGAACAATACGCAACCAAGACATAATGCCGAATGAAAAAGAAATTAATAACAACGTAAATAGTTCCGAATCAGTACCGAGTGATATCAAAACTTATGTCAGCTTTGCCATTGTCAATGCGTTTTCATCTTACGCTGAATCGATGCAATCGCACATCTCAGAAAGTTTAAAGAAAACTATTAAAGATAATTTTGTTGAATTCTTAGGGGAAATAAATTCAACTACTCGTTCCATTAGAAAAGAAGACGCTGCTCCTAAACCCGCTCCAAACTTTACATCTGTCAGAAAGCCGCTGCCCCAAAAGCAACAAAAACAATCTCTCCAGAATCCTCAGCTGCTACATTCGCAACAACAAAGTTCTACTCAACCCCAACCATATTTTCAGCCACAGCTAAATTCAAATCAATCCTTTCAAAATTCTGATTTCCAACAACCACCACACCAAAATTCATTTATCCCAGACCGACAACAACTGAAACCATATCTAAATGCCGTACAGCAGCCACAACAACAACATCATTTCCAAAATGGTTCTGACCAACAACAAAAATTTTCGCAGAATCTAACTTACCACAACAACATCTGCTGATCAACCCGCCTATTAGTAATTTACAAACGGCACATCCCTCTGCATTTGCACAGACTAGTAACGTTTTCAAGCCTATTAATAGTTTTAGAGCTAATCCTGAAACACAACAGTCAGTTAATTTTTCTCAAGACCACCCTTATTTAGGTTTCCACAATGGTTATCCTCAGTCCTCGTCGAACCCATATCCTGAAGCGAACATTAATCCTGTTAGAGGATATCGAGAACCGTTTAAAATCGACCGATGGGGTCTGAAGTTTGAGGGAAAACCAGAAGTGTTAACCGTTGAAGATTTTATCTTCCGATTGGAGACCCTACAATATCAATACCAGTGTCCTTGGTCTGAGATATTGAAACAATTTCATCAAACTCTCTCAGGGGGTTTCCAAAAATCCAGTAATAATCGACCAGATTGGCCAATGTTACGAGAAGCCTTACTGCTCTATTTCCGTAACACCAAATCGAACTTTGAGATTATGCGTGAACTAGCAGATCGCAAACAGGGATTGTCCGAGTCTTGCGATGCATATTTCTCGGCCATATCCAAGATTCGATCCCAACTCAAAACCCTCATGCCGGAATTCGAGCTTATCAAAATGCTTAAGAGGAACCTAAACGACCGAATCGGCAAACTCGTTTATCCTATGGCAATTTTCTCGATGGATCAATTAAGATTTGCTTGTAAAGAAGCAGAAAATTCATTTCCGTACAAAGATACACACAGCTCTGCACGTTATTACCGCCCGCCTCAAAAATTGGTGAAAAACGAGATTTAATATCAAGAAGAAGACCAAAATCCGTATGAGGATAACATTGCAGCAGTGCAGTACATAAATAGTAATAGGCCAAGACCAGCAAATAAAGTCCTAACCTGCTGAACTGAACTGTAAAACTGGTGGGCATCTATATTGGGAGTGTCCATCACCTCAACAGAATATCTTCTGTTTCAAATGTGGTGAAGAAAACGTTATCGTCGCTAACTGTACAAGATGCAAAACGAAAAACGGACAGAAGAGCGCGATTTCAACGGGGAATCGCGTTCGAAGCTACCCCCCGAGACTTCGAATCCGCAAAAGGCGTAGAAAAACAGACTTTTGAAAACAAAAACACAGAAACCAAAATTAAAATTTAAAAAAAAGAAAATAAAAACATAGAAGAAAACAATAATAATAATGATAAATTTAGCGTTAGAAAACCTTTACACATAAGAATTAATGATTACAATAAAGTTAGAGAAAATATTTTCAAAATAACTACGGTTAGTAATAAGATACTTAAAGCTAGACTCAGATATAAACTGAGAAAAGAATTGAAATGTAAACTTTTATCGACAATAATTGATGTCTCAGGAGACCCGAGGCCGTACGCTAAAGTAAAAATAGCTGGCAGAGAAGTATTAGGCTTGCTCGATAGCGGCGCAAGCGTAAGCATACTTGGCAAAGGGTGTCGAAGTTTTGTAGATGAACAAAACGTTCAAATCTTCCCTTTTACCTCCAACGTAAAAACGGCTGACGGAAAATGTCAAACCATTATTGGCAAGACTGTGTTGGAAGTGCGGTATAAGGATACGATACGTAACATCACGTTTTATCTTGTTCCAAGTTTGGATCAGGAGCTGTATCTTGGCATCGACTTCTGGAAGGTATTCAACCTTGCACCTGGAATAGTCAGTGAGGTTTCAGTAACAAACGCTAATGATACTTCAGATACTCACCAATTGCCTCCAGAGCAACAAACCAGATTGGATGCTGTCAGACGAAAGTTCCGGTGTTGTACCAACTACGGTCTCGGCAAAACGAAGCTTGTCGAGCACGTCATCGATACCGGAGAGGCGGTTCCAGTGAAACAACGTCATTATCCCGTCTCTCAAGCGATACAAGCCCTTATGTATGCCGAGATAGATAGGATGTTGGGCCTCGGAGTTATTAAAGAGAGTGAAAGCCCGTGGAGTTCGCCAGTGGTCCTGATACAGAAACCCGGCAAAAATCGTCTGTGTCTGGACTCGCGTAAGCTGAACTCCCTCACGAAGAAAAATGCTTATCCTCTCCCTAATGTCGAAGGCATCTTCAGTCGTCTTCGTGATACTATTTTTATAAGTAGTATCGATCTCAAAGACGCGTTTTGGCAAATACCTCTGGATGAGCAAAGTAGGGAGAAGACTGCCTTCACAATACCGGGACGGCCCTTGTACCATTTTATGGTCATGCCGTTTGGTCTGTGTAATGCCGCCCAGAAGTTGTGTCAGTTGATGGAGAAGGTCATTCCCTCAAGGTTACGGGATCGTGTCTTCGTGTACCTCGATTATCTGCTCGTCATTTCCCCGGATTTTGAGACACATATCACTCTGCTGGATGAAGTTGCTGCATGCCTCAACAAAGCTAGACTCACCATCAACGTAACGAAGTCAAAATTCTGCTTCAGAGAATTGAAGTACCTGGGCTTCATCGTTGGTGGTGGGAACATCAAGACAGACCCTGCTAAAGTCGAGGCGATCGAGAATTTTCCGATCCCTAAAACGGCAAAACAGGTTCGCAGGCTGCTTGGTCTAGCAGGGTGGTACCGTAGGTTTATACGGGAATTTTCGACCCTGACAGCTCCTATAACAGACACTCTGAAAAAAAGCAATACAAAATTTAAAATGACGGAAGAAGCTCTGGAGGCCTTTGTGAAGTTGAAGAAGGCATTAGCGAGCGCCCCAGCGCTTACGCATCCAAACTTCGATAAGCGTTTTTATATACAATGTGATGCGTCCGACACAGGTGTAGGGGCGGTACTCTTCCAGAAAAACGATGCCGAAGAAGAATCACCCCTGTCATTCTTTTCTCAAAAATTAAACAAGTGTCAAAAAAATTACAGCGTTAAGGAGAAGGAATGTCTGGCCGCTGTATTAGCGATCCAAAAATTCAGACCATACGTTGAAGGTATGCTGTTTACCGTCATAACCGACCATTCAAGCCTTAAGTGGCTAATGAGTCTGAAAGACCTTAGCGGAAGACTGGCGCGATGGAGCCTACAACTCCAAGTCTTTTCTTTCGATATCGAACACCGTAAAGGCAGTTTAAACGTAGTCCCTGATGTGCTATCGAGAATGTACATGGAAGTTGAAAGTATCGACTCAGAAAATATCACGCCACTGATCGATCTTCAATCAAAAGAATTCGAATCCGACGAATACGCAGCCTTACTAAGAACAGTAAAAGAAAATCAAGCGCGTCTACCAGATTTGAAAATTGAAGAAAAATTTGTATATAAACGTTCTTTCCCATCACAAGTAGATCTCACAACAGTTGAACACACATGGGGATTATGGGTACCGTCAGGTCTCACCAACGATATCATTGTTCGTGCTCATAACCCTCCGCAAGCTGCGCATGGAGGAGTAGGTAAAACGCTATTGAGAGTTCGTCAATATTTCTATTGGCCGAATATGACTGTGCAAATACGTGAATTTGTTACATAATGTGCTGATTTTCAAAACTTTTTAAATACATACGGGATTAGACATTTCAAAACCGCATATTAATCCCCTCAATCAAACGCATCCGAGAGAGTGAACCGCACTCTTCTCGCTGCCATTCGATCCTACCTCAAAGAAGATCAGAGAGACTGGGACCGGCACTTGAGCGATATTAATTGCGCACTTAGAAGTGCGGTCCACAATTCGATTGGTGTGTCACCATATTTTGCACTCTTTGGCGTAAATATGATGACTCACGGAAGTTGTTATGAGCTAGCTCAAAAATTAAACTCTTTAGAAGATGGCGAACTTATGATACTTTCTAGACACACCCGACTGCAGTGCTAACGAGATAAAATTAAAGAAAGTATGGCGGAAGCGAATAAAAAAAAGCGCCCAAAAATATAACACTCGTACTCGAAACATTCGTTTTCTACCAGGCCAAGAGGTATTCCGAAGGAATTTCATCCTTAGTGATAGCTCGAAATACCTCAACGCCAAACTGTGTCCTAAATTTGTTAAATGTCGCTAGAAAATTTATCCGGTAAAACCATTGGTATTTTTCATGCTAAAGACCTTAAACAATGAATTGTGCTGATATTCTTTCATAATTAATTATGTACATATATGTACCTATTATTCATTTCGTTATTCCCATATTAGTTTATTTTTTTTTTGTTAATTTATTATTTACTTATTAAAACAGAGAAGTCCATCCGACCCTCGGTGATATTTTTTTTTTGTTAATTTATTAAAACATTGAAGTCCATCCGACCCTCTGTGATATTTTTTTTTTGTTAATTTATTAAAACAGTGAAGTCCATCCGACCCTCTGTGATACTTTTTTGTTAATTTATTAAAACAGTGAAGTCCATCCGACCCTCTGTGATATTTTTGTTAATTTATTTGTGATTAAGTTCGCAATATTAGGTTTAGTTTAGTTTAGTAGTTATTTATTATAGCCAAATTTATTTATCCATTCATTCATTTAATTGTATGTTCCAGTCATTTATTTATTTATTCAAATTATTTATTTCTCTGTTAACTTATTTCTTTGTTAAATTATATCTTTATTTTGTCTGATTACCTTTATCATTATTTATTTATTTATTTGTATGTGCCCAAACCTTCGTATGTGACACACGCCTTTATGTATACCTTATTTTTCTCATTTTTTTTTTTTTTGTTTGCTCTTAATTTATTTATTTACTACCTATTTAGGTATGTATTCTTTAAACATTCTCGTTTCATTATCTATCTACATTATTATTTATTTTATTACTGCTTATCGATTTATTTATTCAACTTCCCTTTGTTTATTCCTGAATTATTTAACTCATGTCTATTTTGCACCCTTTTCATCGTTAAGTCTAAAGCATGACTACCACCATATTTCTCTTCACGTTAAATCACCTTTTTGTATTTCATAACAACAATTGAAACACCAAATATGAGGAAAACCTAATGAAAACTTGAAAACCCTAACTAAAACCTCAAGCGTAAGAATAACTAAAAGTAATATTGCCCGGCTTGGGAGGGTTCTTCACCACGTCCATAACGATGACAATCCACGATTAAAGCTTCCAGAAAGCCACAACAACTACCATTAGTAGGTTGGAAATAAATTAACAAGAACCCTTTTATTTATATTATGAACGCTTTTATTTCTTGTCATTTTGTTTTTTTCGTTGTGAATATTTTTCTTAATGACACAAAGATCCAAAATTCCTACATTAAGCGGGATATACATTGTTCAAATGCTTGTCATGCATGTGAGAGTGTATTAATAGTGTATTTTAAACGTTACATATACACACTTCATGCATGAATTTTCAATCATTCATTTTTAATTTAATTTATATTAATATGTTATATTTTCTGGCTATCTGATTGAACAAAAATCAAAACTTTTTGATTTTGCTTCAAGCATACACACAATGTATACGTGTTTCATATTTACTAATACACTCTCTATGCATGACAAGCATTTGAACAATGTATATCCCGCATTATAGTTAAATCCATGCTAACTCAAGAAATACCCACCGAAGGATATATTATATAGGGAAATAATACTATGTACGAAAAGACGTGCATATGTACCTTTATAATGCGGTATTAATAGTGGGCGACGAAGGATAGGTTAAGGATGCATACATAAGCCATATATTTGGGTTATCATAATTTTAATTATGGATGTGTCATGGGGTCCTTCCACTCTTCTCAAAGTCAACATACTCTCCTTCTCGAATAGTGTGTTGTTGTGGACACCTGTAATGAGACGATGAACAAATATATTTATTCGATTAGCTTTAAATTGTGTTCGGTATACACCTTGCTCATACAAGCAAGCAAGGAATCAATAAAGAAAATTGAAACGAAGATGATCACAAATATGAAAGACAGTTACGACATTAATATTTCACTTCAAAAAAAGCCTCGTATTCTTATAGTTGGAATGAAAGAGCAAATATCTGATGTCGATCTTATTCGTGCTCTTAAGTGTCAAAACCAGCTGAATGATCAGGAAATAAAATGTGTTCGTGTTTACTTGTCTCCTAAAACCAAATGGTATAATGCGATAATAGAAGTGGACAGTGTTACCTATGCGCAGATATTAGACTTAAATAGGATTAACATAGGGTGGGATTATTGTAAAGTTTATGCTCATTATAGAGTGTTAAGGTGCTTTAATTGCTGTGAATTCAATCATGTTGCGAAAGATTGCAAAAAAGAAAGAGTTTTTGCTAAATGTGCGGGTAACCATGATATTAAAAATTGCAATTTTGAACATAAGAAATGTATTAATTGTTGTGCAGCCAAAACAAATTTACGCCTTGAAATAAATACTGATCATGCATCCAATGACCCTAATTGTCCATCACTTCTGAGAAAATTAAAAGTAGCCAAAGAACGGGTTCAGTACTAGCAATTAAACTCGATAAAGTGTGTATTTTTAAATGTCCAAGGTCTGGCTAATAATTTTACTGAAATACAGTGTATGGTTGATGAAGTTGATTTCGATGTTTTAATACTAACTGAAACACATATAACGGAAAATCATGACATTAATGGTATTAAGCTTGATGGTTATATATTATTAAATTGTCTCAGTGAATCAAGCCACACAGGTGGAGTCTCTTTCTATGTAAAAAAATAACTTAAAATATTCTCTAGTCAAGCAATTCGTCATTGAGTTGAAGTGTTGGTGCAATATTCTAATAATTCTGTGATATATATGGGTGCAATATATAGGTCTCATTTATGTTCTAAAGTTGAATTTTGCAATAATTTGGTCCAATGGATTGACTTCCTTCAACAGTGCAATAATTTCTTTGTTTTATGTGGTGATGTTAACATAAATTGGTATGAAACTCACGATACTTATCGACGTCGACTAGCGGAATGTCTGAATGACAATAATCTCAGTATGACCATAAATGAACCTACAAGAATTACGCTAACATCCAGAAACCTTATTGATTATGTTGTTTCTAATGATGAGTCTCTGATTGTGTCAAAGGTTAATAGTTCATACAAAATAAGTGACCATGAATCAATTGAAATTGTGGTAAAGTGCAGAAAAGAGAAAACCGTTAACAAAAAAGTGATAAAATTTTGTAAGAACGATATTGATAAATTTTTATTTAAATTAAGTATGAATTCTTTTTTCCATAAGTTTAACCCTGAACAACCTTACAATATAAATACACTGAGTGAACTTCTCGCAACAAACTTAAAAATTATAGTGAACTCAATGGTTGTTGAAAAAAGTGTTCCTTATGTCAACGCGCAATGGTTTACTTCCGAGCTTCAACAGGATAAAGTCCATAAAACTTATTTTTATCGCAGAGCATCATTGACTAATAATAACAACGACTGGAATGAGTACCGACGTTTTCGAAATACGTATAAGAAAAAACTACTTAATGCGAAATCTACATTTATAAGAATTAAAGTAGACAACGCACGTTCTCAAAAAGATATGTGGAATCAACTGAAAAGGTATGTGCTACATAAAAACAAAGATGACAGAATAGGGGAAGTGCAATTAGAAAATGGTAACAAAATAAATGACAGTGCAATATTAAGTGATGAGCTAAATAAATTTTTTGTCCAAAGTATAGTAACTTTAACTAGTTCCGTCTCGTACCCTGTTTATACATGTTTGGTGGAAGAGTGCAATATAGTTTTTAAGTTTTCTGAAGTAAATATGGAAGAAACTATAAGTGCAATAAAAGAAATAAGTCAAAAAAACAATTTTAACTTTATGAATGCAAAAATACTCCAGGATTCAATTAGTATAGTAGGTCCGGTACTATTAAGAGTTATAAACGCATCCCTAGCTTTTGGCATTTTTCGAGCAACGTGGAAGGAATCACTGATTGTTCCAACTAGGAAAATTCCTGATGCTAAACTATGCAAAGATTACCGCCCAATCAATATGGTCCCATTATACGAAAAAGGGTTAGAAAAAATCGTTATGGTGCAGCTTCAAGAACACTTGTCTAGTAATAATGTTATATGTGTAAACCAGTCAGGCTTTCGAGCTAAACATTCCTGTGAAACATGTCTGAACTTTGTAGTCAACAAGTGGAAGTCTGAAATCGACAAAAAAAATGTGATAATAGCTGTTTTTATAGACTTAAAACGTGCCATCTTACTGCAAAAAATGTTTAAAATTGGTGTAAGAGAAAATGAGCTTGAATGGTTTCGAAGCTTTCTTGTAGGTAGAATCCAACGAACTACAGTCAATGGACAAACATCGGAATCACTGCCAGTGAACATAGGGATTCCCCAGGGGACCCTTCTCGGTGTATTGATGTTTCTTATTTACATAAATGACATGGAAAAAGTATTGAAACATTCATGGCTCAAGCTTTTTGCGGATGATGGTCATTTGTGCGTTTCTGGTCCTGATGTTAAAAAATGTATTGATAATCTAAATGAAGATCTTAGTTCAATAAATAATTGGCTAGAAATGAACCGTCTGATATTAAACATGGAAAAGTCTAAGTGTATGCTTTTAAACATATCGGCCATACCGTCGCAGATGAACATTCATGTTAACAACTGTCCCCTTGAAATTGTGTCCCATATAAAATATCTCGGTGTAATCATAGACAGTAAACTATCGTGGAATGAACACATCGACTACATATATAAAAAAATTTCAAAAAAGCTGGGTGTCCTACGTAAAACAAGAACCAGCCTCTCAATGACCAGTGCAATAAAAGTGTATAATGTGATAATTAAACCCTATTTTGAGTATTGTCCCACCCTATTATATTTCTGCAATATCTCCCAAAAGAACAGGCTACAAATATTACAAAATAAAGCAATGCGTATTTTATTAAAACGTGACCACTACGCTAGTGTAAGAGACATGTTTGAGTCTTTAAACTGGCTTAACATCAATCAAAGACTATACATGCTTACCATGATATTTATATTTAAAATCAAAAATAATATGTGGCCCGAATACCTTAGTGACCAAGCATCAACTAATGAAAACGCTACATACAGTCGTCTGCGAAATAGAGAAGATCTGTTTATCCAGAGAATGAGAACAACAAGAGGGCAAAGGTCAATGTTCTACAACGGCTTCCAAGCATTCAATCAGCTGCCTCAACATATTAAAACTGCAACTAACATAAATGAATTTAAACGACTTATATTACCATACACAACTGAATATATTATTTAACTGCATACAAAAATCTTAATGCTTTACTGTAAAATTGATATATATTAAACTTTAAACTTGTCTTTATTAATACTAATGTTAATTTCATGTTTCAATTAGTTAAATTTAATTAAATGTAAGAGAAGATATGTAAACCGAAATGGCATTTTTAAGGCCAAATAAAATACTACAATACAATACAAAACTGTTTTGAAGATACTTACCCTTTAACCGTCGTTGTTGGTAGGGTTGCTGGATTTCTGAAACGAGCATTAAATTTTCTTTTAGTATTAAGGATTCTAAGGAAGTTTAAGAATTTGCTTACCTAGTTTATTCGCCTGTACCTCCTAGTTATCCCCATTCGCATTTGGCATTGACCTGCCGCCATGTTTGGGTGTATATTTTATTTGTTTTTTTTTGTTGTTTTGACATGTCTCTTCAATTCCAATTCTTTTCTGTTTCGATTCGTTCCCGATATGTGAACTCATCTCCGAATCTCAACACTGATATCGCGACGATCGGTAGGGAGATATAATCCGGGATTTACACGTTGACGCTTTACGTCGGGATCTGTAATTGTTTAAAGTATTGACTTATTATATATGGACTGCTAGTTGTGTGGCAGACTTGATTGGCCCTGTTCGGTGTCTCATGCTACTAGGATTGGTTTATGTTCTTGTTAACTATAGGATAATTTAGCGGATGAGCCAAACAGCTGCTTTGGAAAAACAATTCTGCTCTCCTAAAAATGTTCGGCCTGTTTAACTATCCGATGAAAATCTGAAGATCAGCTGATCATAGCTGATTATACTTACAGCCGACTATTCATCTTGCTTGGTGGTGTCGTACCTGATTTGGTTCGTGTGAAGAATAAAATTTAAAAGTAAGATGTGAAGATAATACTAATGTCACGTGGAATGGTACCGAACAGTAAATTGATGATTCAAAAGAGATGTGGAATAAAATGCGCAGCAAATCGGCGCTGTAAAATCTCAATTGTGTTTCGCTTTTGTTAGCTATTCTGGCTTTTGGCAGGGAATGTCACTTATCCGGTTTTGATAGTTCGAAAACGAATCGGATACTAATCGAACGCAGATATTTTATCCGACTGACACACGAACGCGGTCATAGGTTTTGGAGTGTGAACACCCCCTGATTGTATCGTGGAATTGAAACAAATTTCATAAAAATGCAAGGTATGAAGTGGAGGGTTGCGATTGGTTGATCGGAACAAATCGGATGATTTAGGAAAACGGAGGGATAAGTCGAACTGAAACAGGAACATTGATTTAGAATTAAAATAGCAAAAAGCCATACGGACAGCAAAAACTATCAGGTTGTTCTGCAGGGATCGTGTTTCGTGCTGAAAAGAATTTGCTCGTCGATTGACGTCAGTTTAAAGTTAATATATAAAACGTTTTTGGCTATAATTTAGTGTAGTGCATATGTACACACATTTTATTAAATTCCGATTTATCCGAACAGTGGGTAAATTTAGTGTGTCTATCGGCACTTAATTGTCAGACCAAGTCCTGGTCAAATCGGCCATTGGGAAACGTAATCTCCCATCTTATTACCAACAGTAAATGGTAAATGCGGTTTGGAAAAAATTGTCCCTTCAACGATTTTTATTCAAGGTGAGTGATCAGTAGGAAAAGTAAAACCTTGAAAAGGTTTCTCATATAACGTGCATATGATCGCGCACACGCATATATATATATATATGGGTGTAAGTACGTACATACGCGCAAGTAAAGTCCTTCATATCGTCATAGAAAGTCTACTCCTTTTTGTATTACCCATTATAGGCTATACTCGAAACTGGCTATCAACGATACCAACATAAAAAACAAGGTCTTGAACGCCTACCTCCGCAGCCAAAGTAACCCAAAGGGTTCTTGAATCGCTCAACTTCGAGACATAAGCTGGTTATTGGAATTTCTTAAGGAGATTGAGAACGTCGTTTTTTTTTGTAGAGGGTGAGTTAAGCGATTTATTAAAATTAATACAAAAATAAAGATGTATATAATTAGTTAATTTTACCACACGCTAGTTCCATTAATATGTGAATTCTTCTCTATGAATATGCCTATGCGTACCTATATAAAAACAAAACAAAAAAACTACCTTTTTTTATGATTTTTTTTCTCATATCCTTTTTATTGTTTTTGTCATCAGGATTAGAGAAGCTGGCGATCGACGACGCTTAGCAAATAGTCGTGATCGCCCATCTTGTATTTTCACCGTAGCTGGAATTTTGTTTACGGTTCGGTATTTCCAAATTTCAAAAAATAGAACTCCAACCATAAAGAAACAACATCAATTTTCAAGAAAAACATGATCATCTCTCAAGAAACACAACATCAACCTTCAAGAAATCAGAAACAAATACCTAGCCATCCTGTTTCTCGAATTTTTTTTTTTGATTCAAGAATCCGAAAACTTTTTTTTGTTCGTACAAAATTTGTTTGCTAATGTCATGAAATTTAAGTTTTATTTGTGCAGCAAATATCATTAACTCTAAGTTTTAAAACAAATATTTGTATAAAGAATACACAAAAAAAAAAGGAAAGGAAAGTTACGAAACGATAATTATAATAGTTAGATTTTTTTTTACCTTGATGTGAGGTAATAAATTTCATTTCATGTATTTTCATAAACCTATTTTCAACTTCTTTTATTGTTCCAATTGAGATCTTGTTTGAAGGAAAACTACCTTTTTCCACTATCACTCGGGTACAGGAAAATTTCAATTTACTTTATTTGGTTCAGGTTGGATTCAGCTTGTCTTGACATGGTCGTTATGCTCGTTGGGTTGTAAATTTAAACACCAAAACTACACATCTAAATTGAGCTCAATATAGGTTTCGCGGTACACTCCGGTTACGAATAAAAGACACAAGTTAGGTTTGTCTTTGAAATCAAGGGAATCTCTCGTGACCAAATCAATTTTCAAAATAAAATTGAAAATTCCTTATCAAGAACAAAATTAGTGACCTTTCATGTTATTTTCTTTATGATTTATATGTAATTAACATTTCCGACTTGTTGATATACAAAAAAAATAAGGGAGAAACAATAAAAGAAGGGAAATTTCGGTATCTATAAATCGTATTGTATAAAACTTGTATTGTTTAAATAAATTGATTTTTTTTTCAATCAATCTTCCTTCTTAGTATGACGTTGACTTACTTACCTGTACATGTATATAATAAGAGTTAATTTTTGTTCCTGTTTATGAAATTTAATAAAATATTATTTTTGTAAATCGCACCAACATGGGTGAATATAACTGTTTCATTCAAGCAAACAGCTTGATGACTCTTTAAGCGATTTTTTTTTTTCAGGGGATGCTGAAGGTGACGAAATCGGTGATGGAGAACTGAGCAGAGAAAAGGGAGGTGAGTCTCGTAAAATGGGGAAGTTAAAACCAATAGTACAAACTTCCAAGGTAGGGTGGGTTAACTTACGCTGAAGCCACCACAGCGCCCTCTAGTGGTAACGTCGGTCTGTTTCATTTATAATACCTTCTTGTTAATTATAAAACATTATGGAAGGTTATAACTTGGTTTGGCATGATTATTGTTTTTCTAATAAGTGAGATTGTGTTGAGCGGACAAGATCCCACCACTTCCGGCGAGTTAAAGGCCGAGCAACCGCTAGAATGCCAGTCCATTTCACACAACCTAACTGCAAAAAAAAAAAAAAATAAACCTCAAGCTTATTACATGTTTCCAAACATCACCAATTAAAAGAAATTACGTAGCAGATTATTGTTGTTGACATATTTCTAGTTGAAAGTTAAATACAAAAGCAAATAACCGAAATTAAATTGATATTGAGGTCAGATTTTACTTTTGGCAAAATGAAAGCATTCCATTCATCATCTACTGGGAAGTACTAAAAAGTACTCTGCAAGTGTAACAAAATAAATTAGAAGAAAACAAACTCATTTATATAATTTTTTTTTAATTTAAGACAAGATAAGATAAGATAGATAAGATTTGTGTGTGCATATACTCGTATACCTATATAATAATATTTTTTATGACTTCAGTAGGCCAATTTATAACTTTTCAAAAGTGATTTTAATGGAGTCCAACCGGACAAACTATCGTTTTTAATCATTTGCTTTGTTATTAATAAAGCGTTTACTGTAGTTATTTTTAAACAATTACGATTTTTGTTTTTATATTGGCCAAATCTGAAAATATTCTTTCTACCGCTGCACGGCTGTGCGGAAGGCTTAGGAGGGCACCGATAAAAATTTGTAGGTTTGGATACATTATTACCCCCAAACCATTTTTCAACAAGTAAAATAATAATATTCGCTTGTATATATGTATTTCTATTTGTATATTTACTCCAAAATTGTTTTTTTACTCATTTGCAATGAAGTTAAAGCTAAAAATGAAATGTTGATTGTTGAATATCTATGCAACGTATAACGGAATAAGTGGCAGCGTTCAGATTTGTATCCAAAGCAATCTGGATAGCTTTGTGTTGTTGTAATCCCGTGTAAAAGCAAATCTGATGATAAAACAGCTGTTGCCAAAAAAGAAATCTCAAGCTATCCTAAAAATTCTGGTATACTTATCTATATAATGAGAATTGTCATGAACAGCTGACTACAAGACTGATATCAGCAGCAAATTTAACCTATCCGGTTTTGGTCGTTCAGAAACATACATGGATACTAGAGTATCTTAGATAGGCTATCCTAGTGACTCCTGAACGTGGCCAGTGGCACTGATCGTCAGCTGTCTCGTTTTATTTAAACGTAGCCATTTCTGCGTTCAAGAATCTATCCGAGACGGTGTCAAACCTATCCAAAAATGTTCAGATACCTACAGTTGTTGTTGCGTCAGCTGATTTTCCACAAGGGAATACATTGGCCGCATTCGGGCAACTATCCGATAGGCTATCCAAGATACCTTAGTATCCGATATGTTTTCGACCGACCAAAACCAGAAAGGTTACATTTGCTGTCAAAAGACAAGGCAGCTTATTAAAAGGAAAACTATTGAGTTTTCAACGCGACAATTTGATTTCCATTTTATTGCAAATCCCTTCTGAATCATCAATTAAGTTTTCAGTACCATTTAATATCACACTGGTATACATTTTAACTTTTATTTGTTATTTTATTCTTTAAACGAACAAAATCAGACGAGACACCAAAAAGCAAAATAAGTAGTCGGCTGTAGGTATAATCAGCTGTGATCAGCTGTTCCCCAAATTTCCATCGGATAGTTTAGTATCGCGAAAATTTTAGGATAGCTTGGGATTTGTTTCTGACAACAGCTGATTGGTTTATCAGCTGAATTTTTCTATGCGATTACAACAACACAAACCTATCCGGATAGCTTTGGATACTTGCCCGAACGCGGCCATTATTACAAAGCTATCCAGATCGCTTTAGATACAATCCTGAACGTGGCCCATTTCTTTCTCTATTTTAAGCATTGGACACAATTTGACACATTCACTGTAGTAGCCTTTTCTGTTGGTTTACAAAAAGAGTAAGAGGTTTTTTTTAAATGATTGTAGTGAATGTGTCCCATTAATTATAATTCATAATTATTTAAAAAAAAAAGAAAAGAAGGGTGCCAAATTTTAAATTTATCAGTGCCAATGGGTGCCATAGTGCCAAACTCATTTGAAAGTGCCAGTTTGGCACTAAAGTGCCTGTTTCTGCAGCGCTGCTTCGTACCTTTTACATTTGGTTTGTTTCCCAACCAGAGGTCCGTTGATGGAGCAGAGATAATAAAATAAAGGGTCCGCCAAATATCTTGTTTTTTTTTTTGAAAATGGCGCAAAACATCGAGTGTAGCTTCGGCTGTGTGGCACGTAGCACCGTCCTGTTGAAACCAAATGTTGCCAATATCCTCCTCTTCAATTTTTGTGAACAAAAATTCGTTCAACATGGCCCGATAACGATTGCCATTGACTGTAACGGCCACTCCTTCCTCATTTTCGAAAAATGGCCCAATTATGCCTCTGGACCAAAATCCGCTTCAAACAGTGACTCGTTTTGGGTGTATCGGCTTTTCAATGTATGAGTGCGGGTTTTCTGTGCCCCAAATGCGACAATTTTGCTTGTTTACTACCCGCCAAGATCAAAATGAGCTTCATCTGAAAAGATGATTTTTTTGGCCAAATCGGCATCTTCTCTAAGCCGATCGCAGGCCCACTTAGCGAAGCTTATACACAACCATATTCGTTTCATCATCATCGTCGGCTCGACAACCGGGGTCCGGTCCTGGCCTCCTTCAACAAGTCTCTCCACCCATCCCGGTCTCGAGCCGCCGCCATCCAGTTGCGCACCCCAAGGCTCCGGGCGTCCTGGTCTACGCCATCTCTCCAGCGCAAGCATGGTCTACCACCTGTCGTCTACCATAGAATGTACCACAAAGAACTTTCCGAGCAGGTTCCTCTTCGCTCATGCGAGCTAGGTGCCCTGCCCACCGGAGTCTACCGAGCTTAATTTTTGTCACGATATCTGCTTCAAGGTAGATTGCGTACAATTCATGATTGTACCGTCTCCGGAATCGTCCTTCCTCACATATGGGCCAACAATTCTCCTTAAGACTTTTCTCTCGAACGCGGCTAAGAGGTCGGAGTGCCTTTTGCTAAGCACCCAAGTCTCGGATCCATATGTGAGTACTGGCAGGACCATGGTCCTGTACAGCAGCAGTTTTGAAGTTATGGTGAGATTTCTGGATTTGAAGAGCTTTGACAGACTATATAGTAGGCTCTGTTGGATTTGAGAAGCCGCCCGCGTATTTCTTCTTCTATATTGTTATCGGCTGCTACTATTGACCCAAGGTATTTAAAGGATTGCACCACTTCAAATTCGTGCTCCGCTACCTTGATTGTTTGACCAACTGTTCCTCTTGCATTCGACGCCACCATGTACTTTGTTTTACCTTCACTAATGTGCAGCCCCAGATTTTGTGCCGCCTGCTCGATCTGGATGAAGGAATTATGTACAGCTTGCTCAGTTCTTCCGATGATGTCGATGTCGTCTGCGTAAGCCAGTATCTGGCTGGACCTGTTGACGATGGTCCCTCTTGTTGCCGTGCCAGAGTCACGGATTGCTTTCTCCAACGCCAGGTTGAAGAGGAGGCAGGCCAAACCATCCCCTTGTCGGAGTCCATTAAAGATGTTGATTGGTTTGGATAGCAATCCGGCTATTTTTACTTGGCTTGTTACGTTGGTCATGGTCAACCTACATAGTCGTGTCAATTTATTTGGGATGCCGAATTCTCTCATGGCTTTGTAAAGTTCTACCCTGGCTATGCTATCGTAGGCGGCCTTAAAGTCTATAAACAGGTGGTATGTTGGGATGTTAAATTCTAGACATTTTTCCATCGCCTGCCTAAGGGTAAAGATCTGATCAGTTGTTGATTTGCCTGGAATGAAACCACACTGATATTGTCCGATGATGGTTTTAGCGTATGGGGTTATCCGGTCTTGTAGGATAGAGGAGAGTATCTTATAGGCGGTACTCAACAACGTGATACCTCTATAATTGCTGCACGTTGTGACATCTCCCTTCTTATGTATGGGGCAAATGATACCTTTTCGCCAGTCTTCTGGAATTTCTTCATGCTCCCACACGTGCACTATAATCTCATGAATTGCTTGACGTAAAGCTGGCCCACCGTGTTGAAATAGTTCGGTTGGTATACCATCGGCTCCCGGGGCTTTGTTTTTCTTTAGCTTGCCTATAGCCTTCTCAACCTCTTCTATGCTTGGTGGCGGCAACATAGGGTACTCTTCTTGAAGTAGTGGAGCCTCTACTTCTGCAGTGAGCTGACCATTTAGCAATTCATTGAAGTACACTTCCCATCGCTCCAGTATGCTTTGAGGATCGGTGATCAGATTTCCCTCTCCGTCCTTGCAGTATGTGCAGCGTGGTGTGTACTGCGTCATGTTTCGGACGGATTGGTAGAACTTCCGCGCCTGGTGCGGACCTCGCTCTCGGCTTTTCTCTATTTCACAGATTATGTTCTTCTCCCAGGCTGATTTTTTCTGTCTGTGAAGCCGTTTTTCAATTCTTCTGAGCTCTTTATATTCGTCTTCGCGTGCCCGCGTTCTATGAGATTGTTGCATTGCTCGGTACGCAACATTCTTACGTTCAGTCGCTAGCTTGCATTCATCATCAAACCAGTCGTTCCGATTTCTACGACTGCTGCCTAAGATGGAGTTGGCAGTACTAATGACAGTATTCTTAAGGCGTGTCCACTTCTCATCTACGCCCAGCATACTGGCTCCAGGACTTACTCTACCCAGTTCTAGGGCGAGTCCTAACGCATTACCAAAGGTGTTACTGGTGTTTTCATTGCGCAGAGCAGCCGTGTTGATTCGAACCTGATCGGCGGATGCAATGCGTCTTCGCAAGGCAATCCGCCCTCGGAAAACCATACCAACAAGATAGTGATCCGAGTCGATATTGGCACCTCGGTACGTTCGTACCGTCATCAAGTTCGAGTAGTGGCGACGGTCTATCAACACGTGGTCAATTTGGTTACGAGTGACTCCATCAGGTGATACCCAGGTGGCTTTGTAGATATCTTTACGCGGGAACCTGGTACTCACAACGACCATGTTTTTCGATGCTGCCAATTCTAAGACTCGAAGTCCATTGTCATTAGTGTTCTCATGCAAACTATGGGTGCCTGCGTAATGCCTGAATACCGGCTCCCGACCTATTTTTGCATTCAAATCCCCAAGGATGACTTTTACGTCATACCTTGGACAGGCATTGAGGGCCCTCTCGACTTGTTCGTAGTAAGTCTCTTTTTCTTCGTCTGAGGACTCCTCCGTAGGTCCGTGAACGTTAATGAGGCTGATGTTCTTAAATTTGCCTCGCACGCGAAGGGTGCATAGCCTTTCGCTTATAGCGTTAAAGCCGACGATGGCAGACTTCATTTTTTCGCCGACTAGGAAGCCTACCCCGAGCACATGGTGTTTTGTATGACAGCTGTAGTATAAGTCATAATCTTTCTTCTGTAGAACACCATTCCCTGTCCATCTTATTTCTTGAAGTGCTGTTATGTCAGCTTTATATTTTGACAGGGCATCGGCTAGCTGCTGAGCAGCTCGAGCTCTATAGAGCAATCGTACGTTCCATAAGAAAATTCGTAAATCGTTATTCCGTTTTCTTTGCGTGGGTTGTCGTCGTGAGATCAGTCCGTTTCCGAGGCTTGTTGCTGGTCTCGTAATTCTTCTTGTTTTACGGAACAGGGAATTAACCTGTTGCCAACCTGTGGAACCAGCCTGATCATATTAGCCAAACCTTTTTAAAGGCTTGTTTCTAGCGGCCGCCGCGAAGAGGCTATGATCACACTTCCACCAGTCCGAATATTTACGGCACGTGCATGTCTTCGTATGCTACATGTTATTCCCCCTATTCGGCTGATGGCTGACCGCGGAAGGATAAAACTAGTTATCTGTCAAATCAGACATGAGCTAAGTGTTACCATTCACGAAATAAGCACTAGTTGGAAAAAAAAAACGTTAGATGGCGGACCCTTTATATGCGACACAGAAAAGACTTTAAGTTAACGAATACTTTATTTGAATGAAGGTAGAACTAAAATAGGCGGAAGCTGTCGGAAGATTATGTCAAAACAAACCGAAAAGTAGCTTTCCGAATCGTCAATTTCGCAAGTCACTCATAATGCTCTTAGGTGGTTGAACGTGAGAAAACAAATTAGGTCTGTTTGGTATCTTTTTCAGCAAAATGTGTAAAACCTGTCAAAACACCAAAGTGAGAACGAATTTCTCAAAAATGGAGAAACTAACAAGAAAGTTAACAAACACATCGAACCACTTTTGTGTACAAAACGTCAGAATTTTACTCCTCACATCAACAGTTTGTTCTGTTAAAAGTTTGGGTTTAATTTAAAAAAATGCAATTTTGTGAAAATTTGTGCAAATTCGCAAGAATTTCCCTGGGGACCCTGAAAGGTATCTTTCAGTGATGGATATATCGTTAACGGAAATAGATTCAACTTCAGACTCTGTACCTACAATATTCTACTCTTAAACCCTTCCGGGTCAAAATCGTGGCGGATATCGGCCTCATTTCTTTCGTTTGTTGTGATTCTTACTCTATTAAATAGTCTTGAATCTTAATATAAATGCACATCTTCGTTATGTGGTGTAATGTTAAGCAATTTGGTAGCATTTATATTATACCAAATATAAATAGTATAATTCAAATAAAAATCGTTACATTGGAATAAAAGAGCTTGACCAGAACAGACGTGTTTAATTTCATTGAAGTATTAATCTTTTTAGTGATAAAGTTATTAACAACAATTAATAACAACCAACAACACTACATTTGGCGACGAGGATAAAAAGGTAGATACGAGTTTTAGAACAAAAAAATTCTATTTATTAGTCCAATATGGACGGAGGTAGAATTCCATTTTTTAATCTCAACGAAGATGCCACCAATACTGGTGATCGCTAAAAAAAGTGGATTGCTCGTTTTGAAAATTTTCTTATCGCAAGCGATATCAGCAATATCGAAAGACAAAAGGCATTATTACTCCACTACGCAGGTGAAGACGTATTTGAAATTTTCCATAATTTACCTGAGCCGACGACAACAATAAAGGAAATCATCGTACAAAAAAAACTGTGGAAATGAATTGTTTTGAAATAGCGAAACAAAAGCTATTGCAATACTTTTCACCCAAAACGAATATCGAGTTCGAGATATTTTCCTTTCGGCAAGCAAAACAACATCAGAGCGAGACGGTTTGCCAATTTTATGCGAGGCTTTTAAAATTGAGCGCGAATTGTGATTTCTCAGACAGAAACAAAGAAATCAAGTCCCAAATAATTTGCACAACAACATCACATAGACTCCGAGATTTCGCTTTTCAAACAAAACCAACCCTTCAACGTCTGTTAGAAGAGGCGAAAACTATTGAGATGTCGGAGGAGCATACCATTAAAATTGAAGCGCAACAGCAACAAAGAACAGAACATCAGTGCAACCATATTGCAAGAGGGAGACAACATCAACACCCGAAACGCGCAAATCCAAACATTAAAGGCATCCAAAAACAACATTTGCCCAACAAGAAAGCTACGTGCAAGAACTGTGGTAATGACTGGCATTCTAACGGCATGCAAGAATGTCCAGCAAGAAATATCTTTTGCAATTTTTGCAAAAAGAAGGGACATTTTCCGAAAGTGTGCATGAAAACAAAAAACATATCGAATACTCTGAGAACTAACAACTTAACACAAACCGATAACGAAACAGAAGAATTAGTATTCAACCTTAACGATACAAACCACACATTGCCCACAGTAACAATCCACATCAACAAACAGCCAACAAGTTTCACAATAGACACCGGAACAATAATATGCGACAATGTATACAACAAATTAACAAACAAACCAGCACTTACAAAACACACAGGAAAAATAGTTCCATACAACTCAAAATCGTCATTGCCCATAATAGGAAAATTCAGCGCTAATTTAACATTCAAACATCATTCCATAGTCGAAACAATTTATGTAATAGCAAGTCAAGCATCATCAATACTCAGTTACAACGCATCTAAAGAACTCAACATAATCCACATAGTCCAACATTTAACAAACAACATAAATCTAAACATCAAACAGAAGTATCCAGAGGTATTCAGAGGAACTGGAAAGCACAACCAACACAAAGTTCATCTTTTCATCGACAAAGATGTTCCACCAGTCGCACAACGTTATCGCCGGATTCCTATCCATCTACGACCTGCCGTTGAAGACGAGATCAATCGCCTACTCAAAGCAGACCTTATCGAAAAAGCAACGGGTCCAACACCTTGGGTATCACCAGTGGTAATAGTACCAAAACCCCATAACCCAACTGCTATTCGAATGTGCATTGATATGCGAGCTGCCAACAAGGCCATTCAACGTGTTAGGAAAGTAACACCTACACTACAAGACATCATAACAAGTCTTAATGGCACAACAGTTTTCAGCAAGATCGATCTGAACGAAGGGTATCATCAAATCGAGTTGGGCGAGGAGTCGCGCTTTATCACAACATTCAACACACACTGTGGAGTCTACAGATACAAAAGATTGAACTTCGGAGTGAACACAGCAGCAGAAGAGTTTCAGGATATCATTCGACAAACTCTCAACAACATTAAAAACGTTCTAAACGTGAGTGACGATATTTTTATATTTGGAAAAACACAAGCCGAACATGACACAGCACTGGAAGAGGTATTACAACGACTCAAAGCAAACAATCTGACCGTCAATGAGAAAAAGTGCGTGTTTAGTCAACCCCAGCTAAAGTTTTTCGGTTTTGTGTTCTCCAAAGACGGCATCCAACCAGATCCAGATAAAGTTGCAGTCTTCGAAAAGCTCGAAACACCGAATAACGTTTCGGAAGTTCGAAGTATCCTCGGAATGTTGAATTTTGCTTTGCCCTTTCTTCCTGAACTGGCAACTCATACTCAACCACTGAGAGAGTTGATTAAAAAAACAAAGAGTTCATCTGGCAGAAAAAGCACGAGGAGGCTCTAACATTCCTTAAAAAGCTAATGGGAGATGCATCAAAACTTTCCTACTATGATGTCAAAAAAGCAACGCATCTGCACGTCGATGCCGGTCCCGAAGGTCTTTCTGGTATCCTATCTCAGTATTACAACAAAAGATATGAGATAGTTGCATAAGCATTTTTCGAAATACGTTATCCAAACCAACAAGCAGAATCGAACGTCTACTACTCAAAACACAAGAGTTCAGTTTCAACATACAACATCAACAAGGAAGTTCAAATCCTGCAGACTCTTTTTCTCGACATCCAAATAACAAAAATAGCAACAGTCACAACAAAAACAACGAAGTAGAACAGTATGTAAATTTCATAGTACACAATTCACTACCCAAAGCAATTTCACTGCAAACAATACAACAAGAAACGGAAAAAGATTCCACTTTGCAACTGCTCATCAAAGCGATTTCAACTAACAACTACATTATATGGAATTGCAAAGAAATTTCGCGCTATAAAGGAGTACGACAAGAACTTTGCCTAGCCGAAGGATGTGCACTAAAAGGATCATAGATAATTATGCCCCAGAAGTTAGTCAAAAGTGCAATCGCCCTAGCACATAAATCCCATATGGGGATAGTTAAAACAAAACAACTGCTGAGGACAAAAATCTGGTTTCCTGACCTCGACAAACAAGTCGAAAACATTGTGTCACAGTGTCCCATCTGCCAAGTGGTAAACAATCAACACAACCGTGAACCACTTTTGATAGTCGAGCCAGCATCAACACCATTTGAAAAAGTGTCAATGGATTTCGCTGGACCACTTCCGAACGGGAAGTATTTACTCATTTTGGTTGATGAATATTCCAAGTATCCATTTGTCGAACAAATCAATTCTACAAAGTTCATCGAAGTGAAGAAAGTCTTGATGAAGAGTTTCACAGCGTTCGGTACACCACTGAATTTAAAATCGGACAACGGACCACCATTCAGTAGTCATGATTTGGAGGAATTTATGACACAGCATAACATAAAGCACCACAAAACAACACCATATTGGCCAGAGGCAAACGGAGCAGCCGAACGAATGGTTAAAACAATAAAAAAATCATTGATTTCTTCTGAGTTGGAGCACTCAAATTGTTTCACCCAACTGGACATGTTTCTTATGGACTACAGGTCAACTCCGCAAACAACAACAGAAGTTTCTCCGTTTGAATTGATGTTCAACAGGAAGATGAACAATTTCCTTCCACAACTGAAAACTAAAACGTACAAAATGAATAACAAAGAACAAAAAAATAAATTGGAAAATAAAGCATATGCAGATTTGAGAAGACATACAAAACCATCCACTTTCAAAATCGGAGACGAGGTCCTGTGTAAGCAGAAGAAGTTAAACAAGTTAACTCCGCCGTACAATCCTGTTCCGATGAAGATCATCAGAATAATCGGTTCGCAGATCTGGGCCAAGAGAGAAGGAGAAGATTAAATGATTGTAAGAAATTCCTCGTTTTTCAAACATTTCACAAAGCAATATCAAGTAGATCTCAAACGAAAAGAAATTATATTACTTACCCATCAACAAATCAGGAAAAACATTTTGAAGAAATCCAAAATCATGCATCTGAGAATTTAATTCAAGATTATTCAACATCAACACCAGCTGATTTTGACATTGACGACAACACAGGAAACAGGAATGTAGTTGAGGACATTGAAGTTTTCACGACACCTCCTATTTCGCCGCAGCAATTAAGTTGTGAACACAAGCGAAGCACCAGGTGCAAGAAGCCGCTACGTTTTCAAGATTACGTTTTGGAATAAGTTTGTTACAAAAAAATCAATGTAAATATTTTGTATATTTATTTTAATTAAGTTTTAATATTAAGTAAAGGAGGAAATGTAATGTTTAAGCAATTTAGTAGCATTTATATTATACCAAATATAAATAGTATAATTGGCGTACGTGCAAACGATTCAAATAAAAATCGTTACATTGGAATAAAAGAGCTTGACCAGAACAGACGTGTTTAATTTCATTGAAGTATTAATCTATTTAGTGATAAAGTTATTAACAACAATTAATAACAACCAACAACACTACATGTGGGTCAGAGCTGCCTCTTAACTATTCTATTAACTATACTTATAATAATAATATTATTATTTTAAGTTAATTTTCAGATTATTTTACCAAAAGCGAAAACTCAAAAATTGTTTTAAAAATCACAGCTAAATGACAAAATTAACTTTTTCAACTAATTATCAATTTTCGTAAATAATTCGTCCTCTACTACACATAAAAGCCGTGTTTTTTTTGTAAGCCCGGAGGAAATTGGTCGAAAAAAATGACGTCCTGTCCTGCAATTTACGTGTTAAATGCAACAACAAATAATCTCCTTCGGGCTTAGCTAAGCGCGGAGAATTCTCGGGGCTTAAATTAAGCACGGAGAAAAACTGTGCTACCGGTGTGAATTGCATATTTGTTATCGATAGTTTGTAGCGAAACTCCATTTTGTTTCTGTAATACTACATTTTTACCGAGCACTAAGGCCAGGCGCGCACATGCAACTAAACAGTTTGGTTGCAATTTTGAGCACTATGGGATTATATGAGAGTCCGCGCACATAGTACTCTCGAAGATTTACCATATTTATTTAAATCTCCTCAAAAGAATATTTAAAATAATAAGAGCGTTGTATAAACAACGGATTCAGTTAAAAAAATTTCAAAATATTTATTGTTAATTTACGAACTATATCTATCTACATATGTATATATGATTCGCATAAGGTGTGACAAAACGCTAGAGCATGTAGGTTGGGTCGAGACAAGAAAAAAACATACGGGAGGGGGAATCTTTTCCTCCCGCTTAGCTAGGAGGGATAATTTTCTAAAAAATGGAATTAAAACAGAAACAAAATTATGAAAAAACAATGGTTGCACTCACAATGCCATGCTACACTTTTTTCATTTTCTGTAATGTTGTTGTTTTTAAAAAATTAGTTCTTAAACTCAAAATTTTGAAATTTTTTTTTAAAAAAGTTGTTCAAACTAATAGGCGCATATTCATAGTCACTTTTAAACTCCAGTTTTTCTTAGACTGGGGTTTATTCAATGTTATTTAGATAGGATAAACCCAGGTCTAAGATAAACTGGAGTTCAAAAGTGACTATGAATATGCCCCATATTGTTCAATATTTAACGTTATTAAGTAGTATTTTTGTTTTTAATTTTCAACGCTCTTATTAATTTTAAGTCCAAACACCAAACAATAGATGTTAAAATCTCTTCTAGTTCTTTAGAAAATTGAAATCAACTGAAATAAAATTCCCTTAATTTTACTGCAATCCAATGCTTAAGTTGCTTAAAGATCCTATTTTCACTAGGCACACAGGTAGTAAAACAGATTTAGTTATTTTCAATTTTCTCAAAAAGTAAAAGACATTTAAGCATCCGGTTTTCTGTTTTTACTAAAAACTAAAAAAAACTTTGAATTTGGAAAACATAATAAGTAGGTACCTAATTACGTAAAATTTTGAAAAAATTGGTTTGGAATTTATTTTTCAAACTTTTGAGTTTTTAATGTCGTTTTCGAGTGGATGTTCGGAGCTACTCCTTTTTCACTCCAGATTTTCCATTCTCGATAGGATTGGAACAGTTTCGAAATCTAACCGAAAACGACATAAGAATACAAAAACAGCTTTATTTGAAAACAAACAAAAGAAAAGATTTCTGGCTTTTCAAAAGATATCATGGCATTGTGAATTTAACTGTTGTTTTTTAATAAAACAACATAAAGATATCATAATATCATGCATCTTTAATTTGTGGATACAAACAGAATGTTAACCACAAGAGCATGTGCATATTTTTTAAATTAAAATTGAAAAAATCTAACAAAAATGAAATTTGCACGACAAAATAATAAATAAATTTTCTTGGATATTATTTGAAATCTGAGCATAGCCCCTTAGCCCACCCTCCGTATGTAATAATATGTACCTATCTAATAATAAGTATCTACAATCTAACTACTATGTATCACCATTATAATATAAGAACACAGCAACACTAATGTATCTGCAGTATCTATAAGAACACAGCAACACTAATGTATCTGCAGTATCTATAAGAACACAGCAACACTAATGTACGCTATTAAAATATATTATGTATGTGTGCATCATCCAGTTGTAGCATTTTCTTGTTTAGTCTTGTGAGTTGTAACGGAACCAAGTGGACGCTAATAAAGATTGAAAAGAAATTATTTTTAAAACGAATTGTATTTTAAACATTAAAACATGGTGTCAGAAGTGAAACTTCTTAAAATTTAATGAAAAGTCATTTAAATTAACATTCGTTCTACTGAACACGAAAAACATTTATTAAAAAAAAAAAACAGTAATATACTTGTGTTGTGCTACGAACAAAATTTCGTGCATATAAAATGTCGATGAATGATGATGTACGCCCGCCCATAGCGCCACTGGATGGATTAAATCTTGCAACAGACTGGCCTCGGCTTAAGCAACGATTCTGGATATATATGCGATCACACGACAAAATGGAAAAAACAGAAGTGGAAAAAGTATCCATATATCTATGGCTAGTTGGAGAACGTGGGATTCAAATTTTCAATTCAATATTTCCAAACGATGGAGACATCAACGGATTATTTGTGGCTCTTGTAGTACCACCCGAAGGAGAACAGCCTCAACAATTGTTTTCCCTAAACATTGTGCTCGCAGCTTTCCAAAGATATTGTATGCCACAGAGAAACCTGGCAATGGAATCTTTTAAATTCCATACAATTATTCAGAAAGAAAAACAACCGTTCGGCGAATTTGAGACGGAGCTTCGCACTCAAATTCAACATTGTGCATTCGAATGCGAGCAATGTCAAGCACCGTATTTCGAACGAATGCTGCGTGACCGAATCATTGTCGGTGTGCAAGATAAATCATTGCAGCTTAAATTACTTGGCCATAGAGAGGATTCACTCCAGCAAGTCGTCGAAACATGCAAGGCGTTTGAAGCTGCAGGGGCCTATAACACAATACATAAAGTGCTTGTTGAACAAGTGAAATTCAACAACTGTTGAAAATTTGTGTAACACGTAACAACAAGTCTCGGGGATTTATAACAATTGTTTTGGCATATTGCAACAAGTGGGAAATTTCACAAATCCGCCATTTCTGTAACTGGAAACAACAAGAGTTAAAAAAAGAGAGAATAAACTTGTTGAATTGTTGATAAATTTCAACCGAGGATCGGAAACTTGTTCGAAGTCAACAAGTCAGGGTTTATCAAGTAAAAGGGTCGGGTAGCTTGTTTAAAATTAATTTATTTAATGTAAAGAAAAATTTGAATATCTTTGCATTGGTTTGGATCTGGATCTCGACTTATAAAATCAAATACGAGATAATCACACGAGCTAAGTTTCCTGTATTTACCCTTGCTGTACTGTTATTTTTGGTGTTATCTACATTGGCTTTCACAAATATTTTGTTTTACTTTTTGGAAATATATTCTTTCTTTCTATACTTATCATGGCACATTTCTTACAATTTTGACAAGAAACATCACTTAAGAAGGTCCAATCTTTTCCATCAGGAACTATGTTCAAACTCTTTGACAACAAAATTATCTCCCACCATTAATCACTTTTATTGGTTTCAGTCAATAAATCAGAGAAAGCACCGAAAAGAATATGTTCGTTTTCTCTTATCTTAGACAAAATGCTTACTTTTTTTTCTTGCGGAATTTTACGACTCTTCATATAAGACTTAATTATTCAACTGGTTCAACAAGTTGAGGGACATTTTTGCTATTGACAATTGCTACTGTTTTTGTTGTGTTACAGAAATGATCTTCACTTGTTGAACAAACGTAGTTGAACAAGAATTTGTTGACAAGTTTACTTGTTGTTCTGTGTTATAGGCCCCAGATATGAACAAGAGGGAACTAGAGAAAAAGCAGCAGTCAACAATTAACGCGGTGGAAGAGCAGCTTTTAGTTAACCCATCCTCAGCTGATGCAGTCCAGAAAGCACTTTTTTCTTTCAACTGTGGCCAGCCATACAATGGACAACATCGTCAAGTTTGTCCTGCAAAAAACATCGTGTGCAATGACTGCCATAAGAAGGGGCACTTTGCCAGATTTTGTCATCAAAGCAAGAGACGAGGAGCAGCTCGACCAGACCGAGCTTCATCATCAACGAAATCCATTAAGCCGATTATATGGAATGAATTAGGTAAAAATTATAATTATAATTTAGATTTAGTTGATGATGCACACTCACCTAAAAATTGTGTTAACATGGTTGATTATTGTTTAAATACTTCCAGAGTGAATTCTGATGATAGGCGCGTTGAAAGTTGGTACAAAAATTACGAAATTCAAGGAATAACAATTAGGTTCAAGTTAGATACTGGGGCTGATGTCAGCTGTATACCAAAACGATCTATCAAACATGTTCCTTTAAATAAAATGATTAAAACAAAATCTGTAGTGACTGATTATAGTTCAAATAAACTTGATTTATTAGGCACAGTAGAACTTGATTGTTTTGATTCAACAAAACAAGTGAGCCACAAGGCATCTTTTCATGTTGTTGGTGATGCATACGAGCCATTACTTGGCTTGCCTGAATGTCTTTCATTTGGTTTAATTAAACGAATAGCCACTCTTCAGTCTCTACCTGATTTGAAAGAGAAATTCATTGCTCAAAATAGTAAGATATTTGAAGGTTTGGGAAAACTACCTGGCAAGTGCTCAATACTGTTAAAGGAGAACTCAGTGCCTTCACTTAAGTATAGGAAGCGGATCCCGTTTAGTCTGACAGCCAAACTGAAGGGTTTGATTAAGGATATGGTTAACCAAGATATTTTGGCACCGGTTGACTATCCGACCGATTGGGTGCATAATATGCACATTGTAGAAAAGAAAGATGGATCACTGCGTATTTGTTTAGATCCTAGACCATTGAACGCCTGTATAAGGCGTGAACATTTTCTTATTCCAACTTCTGAGGATATTTTAAGCCGTATGTCTGGCCAAAGTATTTTCACTGCGCTTGACTGCAGTAACGGGTTTTGGCAAATGGAGTTGGATGACAGGTCATCTGATATGACAATGTTTATGACCCCGTTCGGTCTTTATAGATGGAAGCGCGTTCCATTTGGCCTCAACTGCGCCCGGAAATGTTCCAAAAGAAAATGATGCAAATATTTGGTGATATTGAAGGCGTTGACGTTTATTTTGATGACATTCATATCGGGGCATCTGATGAGGCTTCTCATGATGCGATTTTATCAAAAGTAATTGAGCGAGCAGAAAAAAACAGGGTCAAATTTAACAAAGAAAAAATAAAATATCGTAAAAAAGAGGTAAAGTTTATGGGCTACATAATAGCTCATGGTCAAATCAAACCCGATTTAAAATATATTCGAGCTATAACTGATATGCCAAATCCTAGTAACAAGTCAGATGTAATGCGTTTGCTCGTTCTTTTTAAGTACTTATCAAAATTCATTCCTAACTTGTCCCGACGATCTGCAAACCTGAGGGAATTAACGAAAAATGGTGTGGAGTGGAAATGGACTGAAATACATCAGGTTGAATTAAATGATTTGATAAAATCGATAAGTTCAACACAAGTCCTTGCAACATTTGATCAAAATAAACCAATAGTAATACAGACTGATAGTTCAAAGGATGGATTGGGGAGTGTTTTGTTTCAGGAAGGCCAGCCTATTGCTTACGCTTCACGTAGCCTAACGGCCACAGAACAAAAATGGGCTCAGATTGAAAAAGAGTTACTGGCCGTCGTTTTCGCCTGCGAACGTTTTCATCATTTTATTTATGGCCGTGACTTTACTGTTCAGTCCGATCACAAGCCTTTAGAAACATTAATAAAACGCGAAATTGATGATGTCACTGCTAGACTTCAGCGGATGTTTTTGCAGCTGCTTAAATATCCGCACTTAACAATTGTTTACACTCCTGCTAGTAGAATGCTCGTTGCGGACTGTCTGTCTCGTGCAGCCTTGTCAGAACTTGATTCTGGGTATAAAGAGCTTGACCATATGATACATACTCTGACAAGGCGAGTATGTTTGTCGGATGAAAATTATAAATTGTACGTTGAAATGTTAAAAGTTGATGAACAGCTTATTCGCATAGTAAATTTTGTTGTAGATGGTTGGCCCTCATATCACCAATTAGATGATTTCAGTCAAATCTTTCACAGATTTAAAAGCGATTTACACTATGAAAATAACTTGTTGTTCAAAGACCATAGGCTCATCATTCCAAGGCAATTGCAATCAAAAATATGCAAGTCGCTTCATATTGCTCACTTAGGAATTGAAAAGACGTTAGCCCGGGCACGCATGCACTAATTTTGGCCAGGCATGACAAGTGACGTTACAAAACTTGTCACAAGTTGTATTGTCTGTGAACAGTTTAAAAGAAGTAACCAAAAGGAGCCTCTTTTGCAGAATGAAGCTCCTGATTATCCATGGCAGCAGGTTTCCATGGATCTTTTCGAGTATGCTGGGCGAGATTATATAGCTTTGATTGACTCGTATTCAGGTTATATTTGTTGCGAGCGACTATTAAACAAAAAATCAGGTAATATTATTCAAATTTTAACAGACATATTATTTAATCGTATCGGATATCCTACAGAAATACGTGCCGATAATAGCCCATTCGGTTCTTGAGAATTCGAAAACTTTGCGAATGATGCAAATTTAGTGTTCAAATACTCTAGCCCCCATTACGCACAAAGTAACGGTTTAGCGGAAAAAGGGGTCGCTATTGCGAAAAACATTTTGAAACGTTGCTATGAAGAAAATTTGGTAGCTGATTTCCCATATCGAGTATTAGAATACAATGCAACAGCTGTTGCAAGCATGAAAACAACACCTGCTAAATTATTTTTTGGTCGCCAAATCAAAACAAAATTGCCAGTGACAAATAAATCATTACATCGCGCAGACATTGAAGAGTCGGTTGTTCAAGATAAAATTGAAAAGAAGCGTAAGAATCAAATGCAATACTACAATCATCACGCAAAACCTTTGCCGGTTTTAAAAGTAGGTGATCAAATCATGTTCAAAAAAAATAGTAAGGAATGGTTTTATGGAAAAATTCATCACCGAGTTAATGATCGCTCCTATGTAATGATCGACAACTTTGGAAAATTTTTCCGTAGAAATCGCAAATTTATAACAAAAACTACAAATAATATGCAAAAACCAAGCGAATTCATCTTAGAAGAAGACATGAACATAGGTTTAGATAACAAAGTTAGCAGTCAGCCTAATTTAAGTCGCACGAACCATAGTTTAAGCCCGTCAATTCCGACTTCTGTCAAAGCTGAACAATCAGAATTAGTAAGTGAACCATTAGTTAATGTCAATGAGAGTGAGCGGGAAAGCCCTGGTAGTCATTATAGCGATAGAAATGTTGAACCCGAATCTATAAATATTGAACCTTTTAGAACTCGACATGGACGAGTAATTGTTCCACCTAAAAGATATAGAGATTAAGAGATGTCACTATTAAGATTCACACATTTTGATTGATATTTAAGAAATAAAACTATGTAATTAATGAATTAAAACTCACATAAGTCTAAAATTGTTATAAAAAAAAGAAGAAAAAATGTAATACATATTATTATTGCTAAAAAAAAAAATTGTGTGAGTGCCGGGTCTCACGGTTAATATGTGTAAACATCAACGTGCGCGGATCCAAAGCGGACTTGTTTTTGCTTGAAGAGGATCTTAAGATTTTTTTCACTGAACTCACCCATCCTAGTATGCAGATCGTAACGTTGCACACCGTAACGTTGCACGACGTAACGTTGCACACGAACGTTCACGTTTTTTTTTCACTCTACCGCCAGCATAGATGTTTACACATCAAAAATTGAAAACAAAAAAGCGTGTAATAATATGTACCTATCTAATAATAAGTATCTACAATCTAACTACTATGTATCACCATTATATTATAAGAACACAGCAGCACTAATGTATCTTCAGTATCTCTAAGAACACAGCAACACTAATGTACGCTATTAAAATATATTATGTATGTGTGCATCATCCAGTTGTAGCATTTTCTTGTTTAGTCTTGTGAGTTGTAACGGAACCAAGTGGACGCTAATAAAGATTGAAAAGAAATTATTTTTAAAACGAATTGTATTTTAAACATTAAAACACCGTACGCTAGTGCTACCTAAATATGCATGTATTTATTTGTTTTAATGAATGTTTAGGCAAAAACATTCCATATTGACAGTATACAAATTAAACGCAAATCATTATAGGTTATACCTAAATTCATTGGTATATAGGTTTTCACTAAGAGAAACCAAACCCTTTGTAGGTACCTAGCTACCTATAAGAGACCCCCTCCAATGCGCTAAAACAAATATATTTTCGCAGCTCGGATAGGTATACCTACTAACAATTAATATAGGTAGGTATAAAAATATTAAAATCTAATTCCTGTTAAGCCTCAAGTCCTGGCTATGCATGCATATTATGTTGATCTGATCGCTTAAAACGCCCTTAATGCAAAATTTAAAAAAAACTAGAAAAGGAGTTTCAATTGATGATGTGTTCCTATACCAAAAGTTAAGGAAATCCGTCCATCCCTTTGGGCTCTACCTACTTAAATATGGTGGCACAGACTGACTGACAAACTAACGAAAAGCAATTCTTTAAATCACGTCAATGATAATTTTGATCAAAACCACGAAATTACATAAACGAAATGAAAAGGAGTTAAAATCCATTCCAACTCATTTTTCTAAATTTGAATTGAATTTTATTTCATTATAAAGATCGACTAAACTCAAGAAAATAAAAATAAAATCCAGGAATATACATACCTACATATATTTACATAATCATGTAGGTATTTCATTACCTACCCTTTTTTCTCAACAAAAGATCAAAAACACTCTATATAATGGGTGATTCTTTAAGAGGTTTAGAACTTTTAAAAAAAAAAAAACACAAAAAATTCGAAAAAATGAATGAAATATTTATTTGAATCGATAGTTTGAACCTTGCAATTTAATGTTTAAAGATAATTTCATGCAAATGTTGACCGCGGCTGCGTCTCAGGTAGCCCATCCGCTGAGTCCAATTTTGGCATACTACTCGAATGAATGCATGGATGTTGGCTTCCAGTGCGTCAATCGAAGCGGGCTTGTCCCTATAGACATAAGCCTTGACATACCCCCACAAAAAATAATCTAATGGTGTCAAATCGCACGATCTAGGCGGCCAATTGACCGGCCCGAAACGTGAAATTAACTGTTCACCAAACTCGCCTCGCAATTGCGCCATTGTTTCGCGTGCTGTGTGGCATGTGGCACCGTCTTGTTGAAACCACATATCATGCAAGTCAAGAACTTCCATTTCGGGCAAAAAAAAGTTTGTTATCATCGCTCGGTAGCGATTCGCATCATCTTTGAAGAAATATGGCCCAATAATGCCGCCGGCCCATAAACCGCACCAAACAGTGGCTTTTTCGGGATGCATTGGTAGCTGTTGCAATGCTTCTGGCTGATCTTCACTCCAAATGCGGCAATTTTGCTTATTTACGTACCCATTCGCTATTGCGGGGTCGCTATTGCGAAAAACATTTTGAAACGTTGCTATGAAGAAAATTTGGTAGCTGATTTCCCATATCGAGTATTAGAATACAATGCAACAGCTGTTGCAAGCATGAAAACAACACCTGCTAAATTATTTTTTGGTCGCCAAATCAAAACAAAATTGCCAGTGACAAATAAATCATTACATCGCGCAGACATTGAGGAGTCGGTTGTTCAAGATAAAATTGAAAAGAAGCGTAAGAATCAAATGCAATACTACAATCATCACGCAAAACCTTTGCCGGTTTTAAAAGTAGGTGATCAAATCATGTTCAAAAAAAATAGTAAGGAATGGTTTCATGGAAAAATTCATCACCGAGTTAATGATCGCTCCTATGTAATGATCGACAACTTTGGAAAATTTTTCCGTAGAAATCGCAAATTTATAACAAAAACTACAAATAATATGCAAAAACCAAGCGAATTCATCTTAGAAGAAGACATGAACATAGGTTTAGATAACAAAGTTAGCAGTCAGCCTAATTTAAGTCGCACGAACCATAGTTTAAGCCCGTCAATTCCGACTTCTGTCAAAGCTGAACAATCAGAATTAGTAAGTGAACCATTAGTTAATGTCAATGAGAGTGAGCGGGAAAGCCCTGGTAGTCATTATAGCGATAGAAATGTTGAACCCGAATCTATAAATATTGAACCTTTTAGAACTCGACATGGACGAGTAATTGTTCCACCTAAAAGATATAGAGATTAAGAGATGTCACTATTAAGATTCACACATTTTGATTGATATTTAAGAAATAAAACTATGTAATTAATGAATTAAAACTCACATAAGTCTAAAATTATTATAAAAAAAAAGAAGAAAAAATGTAATACATATTATTATTGCTAAAAAAAAAAAAAAAAAAAAAAAATTGTGTGAGTGCCGGGACTCACGGTTAATATGTGTAAACATCAACGTGCGCGGATCCAAAACGGACTTGTTTTTGCTTGAAGAGGATCTTAAGATTTTTTTCACTGAACTCACCCATCCTAGTATGCAGATCGTAACGTTGCACACCGTAACGTTGCACGACGTAACGTTGCACACGAACGTTCACGTTTTTTTTTCACTCTACCGCCAGCATAGATGTTTACACATCAAAAATTGAAAACAAAAAAGCGTGTAATAATATGTACCTATCTAATAATAAGTATCTACAATCTAACTACTATGTATCACCATTATATTATAAGAACACAGCAGCACTAATGTATCTTCAGTATCTCTAAGAACACAGCAACACTAATGTACGCTATTAAAATATATTATGTATGTGTGCATCATCCAGTTGTAGCATTTTCTTGTTTAGTCTTGTGAGTTGTAACGGAACCAAGTGGACGCTAATAAAGATTGAAAAGAAATTATTTTTAAAACGAATTGTATTTTAAACATTAAAACACCGTACGCTAGTGCTACCTAAATATGCATGTATTTATTTGTTTTAATGAATGTTTAGGCAAAAACATTCCATATTGACAGTATACAAATTAAACGCAAATCATTATAGGTTATACCTAAATTCATTGGTATATAGGTTTTCACTAAGAGAAACCAAACCCTTTGTAGGTACCTAGCTACCTATAAGAGACCCCCTCCAATGCGCTAAAACAAATATATTTTCGCAGCTCGGATAGGTATACCTACTAACAATTAATATAGGTAGGTATAAAAATATTAAAATCTAATTCCTGTTAAGCCTCAAGTCCTGGCTATGCATGCATATTATGTTGATCTGATCGCTTAAAACGCCCTTAATGCAAAATTTAAAAAAAACTAGAAAAGGAGTTTCAATTGATGATGTGTTCCTATACCAAAAGTTAAGGAAATCCGTCCATCCCTTTGGGCTCTACCTACTTAAATATGGTGGCACAGACTGACTGACAAACTAACGAAAAGCAATTCTTTAAATCACGTCAATGATAATTTTGATCAAAACCACGAAATTACATAAACGAAATGAAAAGGAGTTAAAATCCATTCCAACTCATTTTTCTAAATTTGAATTGAATTTTATTTCATTATAAAGATCGACTAAACTCAAGAAAATAAAAATAAAATCCAGGAATATACATACCTACATATATTTACATAATCATGTAGGTATTTCATTACCTACCCTTTTTTCTCAACAAAAGATCAAAAACACTCTATATAATTATATAGAGTGTTTTTGCACAAGATACAACAACAAAGCACAAGGCACAGAACCATTGAATAAATATAAATAGAAGGTGACACCTGGGGAAAACTCCGCTAAGGTTTTGGGTGGTCGCTGCTGTCGCATAAAAAAATATGCCGGGTTTGTGAATTTAATAAAATAAACTTCCTTAATTATTATTCCCATTCATGTATTTGAATGGGAATTTTTCACTAATGCTATGGTAACGAATGTTGTGTTTTATTTTGTATTCATATTTGTGTACATTTCTATGGAAACGGATGTGACTGTGTTAGGTCTGAAATTTTGAATTTTTATTGGATTATTTATGTATGTATGTATGTTTTAATTTATTTATGAGGATGAAAATCATTTTCGTTATGATTTCAATTCTTTACTGAAATCAAAACAGGAACTAACTACCTACATATATGTATGTACATTTTATATTGATTTTCATTTAAATCTGCATATCTATACTCAGATAACTTAAGTTCTTCTGATATGATCTTTAAGGTAAAGGTCTCAAAATGCAAGAAATATAACAAGATACATTTTGGTAGGTAAGACAATATTTTGTGGGTCAGTATATGAGGGAAAGAGAGAGGTTGGGTAACCATAATTTGCAAACGCCGAGGGCTGAAGAAAACTACCTATGTACATACATATTGTAATTTATTACAATCCTTTTGATAAGTTTATAAACCAAGAACCAGGGCATAGTGACTTGCAAATATGCATAAATCAATCCTGTGCGTGTCTGCCATATCATTAGAAAATATGAAGGTACTTTACAGATCTTCAATGTCAAGGTCTCAAAACACTAAAATGTTAACGAATTAGTATTTTTAAAAAGAGAAAAGCTACAAAAATATAGACTAAATGCAATGACATGTTTTTAGTTTGCATGGTAAATGCATTTTGAAAAATAAAGGGACAAAATATTATTTTTAAAGTTAAATAAAATATATAAGTTACTTAATGCAAGATGAATCGCAAAAGATTCGTCAAAAATATGAATTGTGTTTACCGGCGTAAGACATTTTTTTCCGTTTGCCAAAAAACACATTTCCAAAAATGCGTGTTAAATTAAGAGTATTTTTCACAAAAGTTTTTAGTCCAAGAAGTCTGTTATTAAAGTTGCATTTTCAATAAAATTTGTAGACATAACAGTTGTAGAGAGAACAATACAAAAAAAATTGTATTTCTGTCAAATTTTCCAAAATATTCTCGAAGCTTCGGTATCTATAAATCAGTTCAATGACAATCAGAAAGTCAAAAATCAATGGTTTTTAAACTGTTGTAGGGCGATTATGTCATATTTCGAATATGGAAGTCTATATTAAAGAAAGTATTAAAAGGCCCTTAGATATCATCAAGTCCCAAAAAATTGTTCGATTTCTTTTCGAAGTATGTATTGAGTTTAAAGAAAATTACTTTTTTTTAAATTTCAAAAATATTAGCGCCAATAAGCCTAAAACAGTGACTGTTCATATCCGTACCATTTTCACATTTGTTATTAAAGTGACATTTGCATTTCCGAAAAAAAACGAAAATCAGAAAAAATGTTCTATGAGTTACTAATTTATAACAAAAAGTGTAGGGGGAATTTGAAAAAAACACTAGGTGCCAAGCTTAAAGAAAAACGACTAAGCTATTTAAGCTACCTATCATTTTTATGTCAAGTTTGATCATAAGCTACCAGAATTTAGAATACAGTCCCCCTCCTTTTTCAGAATATTTTAATTTTGAATGAATTCACCTCGATTTCAGATCCTAGACATAGTTTTGCTGTATTTCTATTTAATAAATGTAACTAAACACTTTTTTTAAAGTTTCATGTCTTAGATTATTCTGTAAATTAATTGTTAATTTTTAAGGACACAAAAAAGGTCTTAGTCTTAAGGCTTTTTTTTATTATAATTGAATGAAATGTTATCGCTAAAACCAATATTAATTATTTTGCTCATAAATAAATTAATATTATTAAGGAAAAACACTTTGTACATTTTTTTTAATGAAAAAGAAAATTTATCTAACTATCTGTTCAATTGTTTTTGTATGATTCATTCTAAAAGTATTTGATTTTGTGTTCACGTGTTATTCGTTGCGTTACTTTAAGCAATTGTTCGAACACATAATTTAATTTTGTAGCGAATTCATCAAAAACAACAAAAATTTTCGCAGAATCTAACTTACCACAACAACATCTGCTGATCAACCCGCCTATTAGTAATTTACAAACGGCACATCCCTCTGCATTTGCACAGACTAGTAACGTTTTCAAGCCTATTAATAGTTTTAGAGCTAATCCTGAAACACAACAGTCAGTTAATTTTTCTCAAGACCACCCTTATTTAGGTTTCCACAATGGTTGTCCTCAGTCCTCGTCGAACCCATATCCTGAAGCGAACATTAATCCTGTTAGAGGATATCGAGAACCGTTTAAAATCGACCGATGGGGTCTGAAGTTTGAGGGAAAACCAGAAGTGTTAACCGTTGAAGATTTTATCTTCCGATTGGAGACCCTACAATATCAATACCAGTGTCCTTGGTCTGAGATATTGAAACAATTTCATCAAACTCTCTCAGGGGGTTTCCAAAAATCCAGTAATAATCGACCAGATTGGCCAATGTTACGAGAAGCCTTACTGCTCTATTTCCGTAACACCAAATCGAACTTTGAGATTATGCGTGAACTAGCAGATCGCAAACAGGGATTGTCCGAGTCTTGCGATGCATATTTCTCGGCCATATCCAAGATTCGATCCCAACTCAAAACCCTCATGCCGGAATTCGAGCTTATCAAAATGCTTAAGAGGAACCTAAACGACCGAATCGGCAAACTCGTTTATCCTATGGCAATTTTCTCGATGGATCAATTAAGATTTGCTTGTAAAGAAGCAGAAAATTCATTTCCGTACAAAGATACACACAGCTCTGCACGTTATTACCGCCCGCCTCAAAAATTGGTGAATAACGAGATTTAATATCAAGAAGAAGACCAAAATCCGTATGAGGATAACATTGCAGCAGTGCAGTACATAAATAGTAATAGGCCAAGACGAGCAAATAAAGTCCTAACCTGCTGAACTGAACTGTAAAACTGGTGGGCATCTATATTGGGAGTGTCCATCACCTCAACAGAATATCTTCTGTTTCAAATGTGGTGAAGAAAACGTTATCGTCGCTAACTGTACAAGATGCAAAACGAAAAACGGACAGAAGAGCGCGATTTCAACGGGGAATCGCGTTCGAAGCTACCCCCCGAGACTTCGAATCCGCAAAAGGCGTAGAAAAACAGACTTTTGAAAACAAAAACACAGAAACCAAAATTAAAATTTAAAAAAAAGAAAATAAAAACATAGAAGAAAACAATAATAATAATGATAAATTTAGCGTTAGAAAACCTTTACACATAAGAATTAATGATTACAATAAAGTTAGAGAAAATATTTTCAAAATAACTACGGTTAGTAATAAGATACTTAAAGCTAGACTCAGATATAAACTGAGAAAAGAATTGAAATGTAAACTTTTATCGACAATAATTGATGTCTCAGGAGACCCGAGGCCGTACGCTAAAGTAAAAATAGCTGGCAGAGAAGTATTAGGCTTGCTCGATAGCGGCGCAAGCGTAAGCATACTTGGCAAAGGGTGTCGAAGTTTTGTAGATGAACAAAACGTTCAAATCTTCCCTTTTACCTCCAACGTAAAAACGGCTGACGGAAAATGTCAAACCATTATTGGCAAGACTGTGTTGGAAGTGCGGTATAAGGATACGATACGTAACATCACGTTTTATCTTGTTCCAAGTTTGGATCAGGAGCTGTATCTTGGCATCGACTTCTGGAAGGTATTCAACCTTGCACCTGGAATAGTCAGTGAGGTTTCAGTAACAAACGCTAATGATACTTCAGATACTCACCAATTGCCTCCAGAGCAACAAACCAGATTGGATGCTGTCAGACGAAAGTTCCGGTGTTGTACCAACTACGGTCTCGGCAAAACGAAGCTTGTCGAGCACGTCATCGATACCGGAGAGGCGGTTCCAGTGAAACAACGTCATTATCCCGTCTCTCAAGCGATACAAGCCCTTATGTATGCCGAGATAGATAGGATGTTGGGCCTCGGAGTTATTAAAGAGAGTGAAAGCCCGTGGAGTTCGCCAGTGGTCCTGATACAGAAACCCGGCAAAAATCGTCTGTGTCTGGACTCGCGTAAGCTGAACTCCCTCACGAAGAAAAATGCTTATCCTCTCCCTAATGTCGAAGGCATCTTCAGTCGTCTTCGTGATACTATTTTTATAAGTAGTATCGATCTCAAAGACGCGTTTTGGCAAATACCTCTGGATGAGCAAAGTAGGGAGAAGACTGCCTTCACAATACCGGGACGGCCCTTGTACCATTTTATGGTCATGCCGTTTGGTCTGTGTAATGCCGCCCAGAAGTTGTGTCAGTTGATGGAGAAGGTCATTCCCTCAAGGTTACGGGATCGTGTCTTCGTGTACCTCGATTATCTGCTCGTCATTTCCCCGGATTTTGAGACACATATCACTCTGCTGGATGAAGTTGCTGCATGCCTCAACAAAGCTAGACTCACCATCAACGTAACGAAGTCAAAATTCTGCTTCAGAGAATTGAAGTACCTGGGCTTCATCGTTGGTGGTGGGAACATCAAGACAGACCCTGCTAAAGTCGAGGCGATCGAGAATTTTCCGATCCCTAAAACGGCAAAACAGGTTCGCAGGCTGCTTGGTCTAGCAGGGTGGTACCGTAGGTTTATACGGGAATTTTCGACCCTGACAGCTCCTATAACAGACACTCTGAAAAAAAGCAATACAAAATTTAAAATGACGGAAGAAGCTCTGGAGGCCTTTGTGAAGTTGAAGAAGGCATTAGCGAGCGCCCCAGCGCTTACGCATCCAAACTTCGATAAGCGTTTTTATATACAATGTGATGCGTCCGACACAGGTGTAGGGGCGGTACTCTTCCAGAAAAACGATGCCGAAGAAGAATCACCCCTGTCATTCTTTTCTCAAAAATTAAACAAGTGTCAAAAAAATTACAGCGTTAAGGAGAAGGAATGTCTGGCCGCTGTATTAGCGATCCAAAAATTCAGACCATACGTTGAAGGTATGCTGTTTACCGTCATAACCGACCATTCAAGCCTTAAGTGGCTAATGAGTCTGAAAGACCTTAGCGGAAGACTGGCGCGATGGAGCCTACAACTCCAAGTCTTTTCTTTCGATATCGAACACCGTAAAGGCAGTTTAAACGTAGTCCCTGATGTGCTATCGAGAATGTACATGGAAGTTGAAAGTATCGACTCAGAAAATATCACGCCACTGATCGATCTTCAATCAAAAGAATTCGAATCCGACGAATACGCAGCCTTACTAAGAACAGTAAAAGAAAATCAAGCGCGTCTACCAGATTTGAAAATTGAAGAAAAATTTGTATATAAACGTTCTTTCCCATCACAAGTAGATCTCACAACAGTTGAACACACATGGGGATTATGGGTACCGTCAGGTCTCACCAACGATATCATTGTTCGTGCTCATAACCCTCCGCAAGCTGCGCATGGAGGAGTAGGTAAAACGCTATTGAGAGTTCGTCAATATTTCTATTGGCCGAATATGACTGTGCAAATACGTGAATTTGTTACATAATGTGCTGATTTTCAAAACTTTTTAAATACATACGGGATTAGACATTTCAAAACCGCATATTAATCCCCTCAATCAAACGCATCCGAGAGAGTGAACCGCACTCTTCTCGCTGCCATTCGATCCTACCTCAAAGAAGATCAGAGAGACTGGGACCGGCACTTGAGCGATATTAATTGCGCACTTAGAAGTGCGGTCCACAATTCGATTGGTGTGTCACCATATTTTGCACTCTTTGGCGTAAATATGATGACTCACGGAAGTTGTTATGAGCTAGCTCAAAAATTAAACTCTTTAGAAGATGGCGAACTTATGATACTTTCTAGACACACCCGACTGCAGTGCTAACGAGATAAAATTAAAGAAAGTATGGCGGAAGCGAATAAAAAAAAGCGCCCAAAAATATAACACTCGTACTCGAAACATTCGTTTTCTACCAGGCCAAGAGGTATTCCGAAGGAATTTCATCCTTAGTGATAGCTCGAAATACCTCAACGCCAAACTGTGTCCTAAATTTGTTAAATGTCGCTAGAAAATTTATCCGGTAAAACCATTGGTATTTTTCATGCTAAAGACCTTAAACAATGAATTGTGCTGATATTCTTTCATAATTAATTATGTACATATATGTACCTATTATTCATTTCGTTATTGCCATATTAGTTTATTTTTTTTTTGTTAATTTATTATTTACTTATTAAAACAGAGAAGTCCATCCGACCCTCGGTGATATTTTTTTTTTGTTAATTTATTAAAACATTGAAGTCCATCCGACCCTCTGTGATATTTTTTTTTTGTTAATTTATTAAAACAGTGAAGTCCATCCGACCCTCTGTGATACTTTTTTGTTAATTTATTAAAACAGTGAAGTCCATCCGACCCTCTGTGATATTTTTGTTAATTTATTTGTGATTAAGTTCGCAATATTAGGTTTAGTTTAGTTTAGTAGTTATTTATTATAGCCAAATTTATTTATCCATTCATTCATTTAATTGTATGTTCCAGTCATTTATTTATTTATTCAAATTATTTATTTCTCTGTTAACTTATTTCTTTGTTAAATTATATCTTTATTTTGTCTGATTACCTTTATCATTATTTATTTATTTATTTGTATGTGCCCAAACCTTCGTATGTGACACACGCCTTTATGTATACCTTATTTTTCTCATTTTTTTTTTTTTGTTTGCTCTTAATTTATTTATTTACTACCTATTTAGGTATGTATTCTTTAAACATTCTCGTTTCATTATCTATCTACATTATTATTTATTTTATTACTGCTTATCGATTTATTTATTCAACTTCCCTTTGTTTATTCCTGAATTATTTAACTCATGTCTATTTTGCACCCTTTTCATCGTTAAGTCTAAAGCATGACTACCACCATATTTCTCTTCACGTTAAATCACCTTTTTGTATTTCATAACAACAATTGAAACACCAAATATGAGGAAAACCTAATGAAAACTTGAAAACCCTAACTAAAACCTCAAGCGTAAGAATAACTAAAAGTAATATTGCCCGGCTTGGGAGGGTTCTTCACCACGTCCATAACGATGACAATCCACGATTAAAGCTTCCAGAAAGCCACAACAACTACCATTAGTAGGTTGGAAATAAATTAACAAGAACCCTTTTATTTATATTATGAACGCTTTTATTTCTTGTCATTTTGTTTTTTTCGTTGTGAATATTTTTCTTAATGACACAAAGATCCAAAATTCCTACATTAAGCGGGATATACATTGTTCAAATGCTTGTCATGCATGTGAGAGTGTATTAATAGTGTATTTTAAACGTTACATATACACACTTCATGCATGAATTTTCAATCATTCATTTTTAATTTAATTTATATTAATATGTTATATTTTCTGGCTATCTGATTGAACAAAAATCAAAACTTTTTGATTTTGCTTCAAGCATACACACAATGTATACGTGTTTCATATTTACTAATACACTCTCTATGCATGACAAGCATTTGAACAATGTATATCCCGCATTATAGTTAAATCCATGCTAACTCAAGAAATACCCACCGAAGGATATATTATATAGGGAAATAATACTATGTACGAAAAGACGTGCATATGTACCTTTATAATGCGGTATTAATAGTGGGCGACGAAGGATAGGTTAAGGATGCATACATAAGCCATATATTTGGGTTATCATAATTTTAATTATGGATGTGTCATGGGGTCCTTCCACTCTTCTCAAAGTCAACATACTCTCCTTCTCGAATAGTGTGTTGTTGTGGACACCTGTAATGAGACGATGAACAAATATATTTATTCGATTAGCTTTAAATTGTGTTCGGTATACACCTTGCTCATACAAGCAAGCAAGGAATCAATAAAGAAAATTGAAACGAAGATGATCACAAATATGAAAGACAGTTACGACATTAATATTTCACTTCAAAAAAAGCCTCGTATTCTTATAGTTGGAATGAAAGAGCAAATATATGATGTCGATCTTATTCGTGCTCTTAAGTGTCAAAACCAGCTGAGTGTTCGTGTTTACTTGTCTCCTAAAACCAAATGGTATAATGCGATAATAGAAGTGGACAGTGTTACCTATGCGCAGATATTAGACTTAAATAGGATTAACATAGGGTGGGATTATTGTAAAGTTTATGCTCATTATAGAGTGTTAAGGTGCTTTAATTGCTGTGAATTCAATCATGTTGCGAAAGATTGCAAAAAAGAAAGAGTTTTTGCTAAATGTGCGGGTAACCATGATATTAAAAATTGCAATTTTGAACATAAGAAATGTATTAATTGTTGTGCAGCCAAAACAAATTTACGCCTTGAAATAAATACTGATCATGCATCCAATGACCCTAATTGTCCATCACTTCTGAGAAAATTAAAAGTAGCCAAAGAACGGGTTCAGTACTAGCAATTAAACTCGATAAAGTGTGTATTTTTAAATGTCCAAGGTCTGGCTAATAATTTTACTGAAATACAGTGTATGGTTGATGAAGTTGATTTCGATGTTTTAATACTAACTGAAACACATATAACGGAAAATCATGACATTAATGGTATTAAGCTTGATGGTTATATATTATTAAATTGTCTCAGTGAATCAAGCCACACAGGTGGAGTCTCTTTCTATGTAAAAAAATAACTTAAAATATTCTCTAGTCAAGCAATTCGTCATTGAGTTGAAGTGTTGGTGCAATATTCTAATAATTCTGTGATATATATGGGTGCAATATATAGGTCTCATTTATGTTCTAAAGTTGAATTTTGCAATAATTTGGTCCAATGGATTGACTTCCTTCAACAGTGCAATAATTTCTTTGTTTTATGTGGTGATGTTAACATAAATTGGTATGAAACTCACGATACTTATCGACGTCGACTAGCGGAATGTCTGAATGACAATAATCTCAGTATGACCATAAATGAACCTACAAGAATTACGCTAACATCCAGAAACCTTATTGATTATGTTGTTTCTAATGATGAGTCTCTGATTGTGTCAAAGGTTAATAGTTCATACAAAATAAGTGACCATGAATCAATTGAAATTGTGGTAAAGTGCAGAAAAGAGAAAACCGTTAACAAAAAAGTGATAAAATTTTGTAAGAACGATATTGATAAATTTTTATTTAAATTAAGTATGAATTCTTTTTTCCATAAGTTTAACCCTGAACAACCTTACAATATAAATACACTGAGTGAACTTCTCGCAACAAACTTAAAAATTATAGTGAACTCAATGGTTGTTGAAAAAAGTGTTCCTTATGTCAACGCGCAATGGTTTACTTCCGAGCTTCAACAGGATAAAGTCCATAAAACTTATTTTTATCGCAGAGCATCATTGACTAATAATAACAACGACTGGAATGAGTACCGACGTTTTCGAAATACGTATAAGAAAAAACTACTTAATGCGAAATCTACATTTATAAGAATTAAAGTAGACAACGCACGTTCTCAAAAAGATATGTGGAATCAACTGAAAAGGTATGTGCTACATAAAAACAAAGATGACAGAATAGGGGAAGTGCAATTAGAAAATGGTAACAAAATAAATGACAGTGCAATATTAAGTGATGAGCTAAATAAATTTTTTGTCCAAAGTATAGTAACTTTAACTAGTTCCGTCTCGAACCCTGTTTATACATGTTTGGTGGAAGAGTGCAATATAGTTTTTAAGTTTTCTGAAGTAAATATGGAAGAAACTATAAGTGCAATAAAAGAAATAAGTCAAAAAAACAATTTTAACTTTATGAATGCAAAAATACTCCAGGATTCAATTAGTATAGTAGGTCCGGTACTATTAAGAGTTATAAACGCATCCCTAGCTTTTGGCATTTTTCGAGCAACGTGGAAGGAATCACTGATTGTTCCAACTAGGAAAATTCCTGATGCTAAACTATGCAAAGATTACCGCCCAATCAATATGGTCCCATTATACGAAAAAGGGTTAGAAAAAATCGTTATGGTGCAGCTTCAAGAACACTTGTCTAGTAATAATGTTATATGTGTAAACCAGTCAGGCTTTCGAGCTAAACATTCCTGTGAAACATGTCTGAACTTTGTAGTCAACAAGTGGAAGTCTGAAATCGACAAAAAAAATGTGATAATAGCTGTTTTTATAGACTTAAAACGTGCCATCTTACTGCAAAAAATGTTTAAAATTGGTGTAAGAGAAAATGAGCTTGAATGGTTTCGAAGCTTTCTTGTAGGTAGAATCCAACGAACTACAGTCAATGGACAAACATCGGAATCACTGCCAGTGAACATAGGGATTCCCCAGGGGACCCTTCTCGGTGTATTGATGTTTCTTATTTACATAAATGACATGGAAAAAGTATTGAAACATTCATGGCTCAAGCTTTTTGCGGATGATGGTCTTTTGTGCGTTTCTGGTCCTGATGTTAAAAAATGTATTGATAATCTAAATGAAGATCTTAGTTCAATAAATAATTGGCTAGAAATGAACCGTCTGATATTAAACATGGAAAAGTCTAAGTGTATGCTTTTAAACATATCGGCCATACCGTCGCAGATGAACATTCATGTTAACAACTGTCCCCTTGAAATTGTGTCCCATATAAAATATCTCGGTGTAATCATAGACAGTAAACTATCGTGGAATGAACACATCGACTACATATATAAAAAAATTTCAAAAAAGCTGGGTGTCCTACGTAAAACAAGAACCAGCCTCTCAATGACCAGTGCAATAAAAGTGTATAATGTGATAATTAAACCCTATTTTGAGTATTGTCCCACCCTATTATATTTCTGCAATATCTCCCAAAAGAACAGGCTACAAATATTACAAAATAAAGCAATGCGTATTTTATTAAAACGTGACCACTACGCTAGTGTAAGAGACATGTTTGAGTCTTTAAACTGGCTTAACATCAATCAAAGACTATACATGCTTACCATGATATTTATATTTAAAATCAAAAATAATATGTGGCCCGAATACCTTAGTGACCAAGCATCAACTAATGAAAACGCTACATACAGTCGTCTGCGAAATAGAGAAGATCTGTTTATCCAGAGAATGAGAACAACAAGAGGGCAAAGGTCAATGTTCTACAACGGCTTCCAAGCATTCAATCAGCTGCCTCAACATATTAAAACTGCAACAAACATAAATGAATTTAAACGACTTATATTACCATACACAACTGAATATATTATTTAACTGCATACAAAAATCTTAATGCTTTACTGTAAAATTGATATATATTAAACTTTAAACTTGTCTTTATTAATACTAATGTTAATTTCATGTTTCAATTAGTTAAATTTAATTAAATGTAAGAGAAGATATGTAAACCGAAATGGCATTTTTAAGGCCAAATAAAATACTACAATACAATACAAAACTGTTTTGAAGATACTTACCCTTTAACCGTCGTTGTTGGTAGGGTTGCTGGATTTCTGAAACGAGCATTAAATTTTCTTTTAGTATTAAGGATTCTAAGGAAGTTTAAGAATTTGCTTACCTAGTTTATTCGCCTGTACCTCCTAGTTATCCCCATTCGCATTTGGCATTGACCTGCCGCCATGTTTGGGTGTATATTTTATTTGTTTTTTTTTGTTGTTTTGACATGTCTCTTCAATTCCAATTCTTTTCTGTTTCGATTCGTTCCCGATATGTGAACTCATCTCCGAATCTCAACACTGATATCGCGACGATCGGTAGGGAGATATAATCCGGGATTTACACGTTGACGCTTTACGTTGGGATCTGTAATTGTTTAAAGTATTGACTTATTATATATGGACTGCTAGTTGTGTGGCAGACTTGATTGGCCCTGTTCGGTGTCTCATGCTACTAGGATTGGTTTATGTTCTTGTTAACTATAGGATAATTTAGCGGATGAGCCAAACAGCTGCTTTGGAAAAACAATTCTGCTCTCCTAAAAATGTTCGGCCTGTTTAACTATCCGATGAAAATCTGAAGATCAGCTGATCATAGCTGATTATACTTACAGCCGACTATTCATCTTGCTTGGTGGTGTCGTACCTGATTTGGTTCGTGTGAAGAATAAAATTTAAAAGTAAGATGTGAAGATAATACTAATGTCACGTGGAATGGTACCGAACAGTAAATTGATGATTCAAAAGAGATGTGGAATAAAATGCGCAGCAAATCGGCGCTGTAAAATCTCAATTGTGTTTCGCTTTTGTTAGCTATTCTGGCTTTTGGCAGGGAATGTCACTTATCCGGTTTTGATAGTTCGAAAACGAATCGGATACTAATCGAACGCAGATATTTTATCCGACTGACACACGAACGCGGTCATAGGTTTTGGAGTGTGAACACCCCCTGATTGTATCGTGGAATTGAAACAAATTTCATAAAAATGCAAGGTATGAGGTGGAGGGTTGCGATTGGTTGATCGGAACAAATCGGATGATTTAGGAAAACGGAGGGATAAGTCGAACTGAAACAGGAACATTGATTTAGAATTAAAATAGCAAAAAGCCATACGGACAGCAAAAACTATCAGGTTGTTCTGCAGGGATCGTGTTTCGTGCTGAAAAGAATTTGCTCGTCGATTGACGTCAGTTTAAAGTTAATATATAAAACGTTTTTGGCTATAATTTAGTGTAGTGCATATGTACACACATTTTATTAAATTCCGATTTATCCGAACAGTGGGTAAATTTAGTGTGTCTATCGGCACTTAATTGTCAGACCAAGTCCTGGTCAAATCGGCCATTGGGAAACGTAATCTCCCATCTTATTACCAACAGTAAATGGTAAATGCGGTTTGGAAAAAATTGTCCCTTCAACGATTTTTATTCAAGGTGAGTGATCAGTAGGAAAAGTAAAACCTTGAAAAGGTTTCTCATATAACGTGCATATGATCGCGCACACGCATATATATATATATATGGGTGTAAGTACGTACATACGCGCAAGTAAAGTCCTTCATATCGTCATAGAAAGTCTACTCCTTTTTGTATTACCCATTATAGGCTATACTCGAAACTGGCTATCAACGATACCAACATAAAAAACAAGGTCTTGAACGCCTACCTCCGCAGCCAAAGTAACCCAAAGGGTTCTTGAATCGCTCAACTTCGAGACATAAGCTGGTTATTGGAATTTCTTAAGGAGATTGAGAACGTCGTTTTTTTTTGTAGAGGGTGAGTTAAGCGATTTATTAAAATTAATACAAAAATAAAGATGTATATAATTAGTTAATTTTACCACACGCTAGTTCCATTAATATGTGAATTCTTCTCTATGAATATGCCTATGCGTACCTATATAAAAACAAAACAAAAAAACTACCTTTTTTTATGATTTTTTTTCTCATATCCTTTTTATTGTTTTTGTCATCAGGATTAGAGAAGCTGGCGATCGACGACGCTTAGCAAATAGTCGTGATCGCCCATCTTGTATTTTCACCGTAGCTGGAATTTTGTTTACGGTTCGGTATTTCCAAATTTCAAAAAATAGAACTCCAACCATAAAGAAACAACATCAATTTTCAAGAAAAACATGATCATCTCTCAAGAAACACAACATCAACCTTCAAGAAATCAGAAACAAATACCTAGCCATCCTGTTTCTCGAATTTTTTTTTTTGATTCAAGAATCCGAAAACTTTTTTTTGTTCGTACAAAATTTGTTTGCTAATGTCATGAAATTTAAGTTTTATTTGTGCAGCAAATATCATTAACTCTAAGTTTTAAAACAAATATTTGTATAAAGAATACACAAAAAAAAAAGGAAAGGAAAGTTACGAAACGATAATTATAATAGTTAGATTTTTTTTTACCTTGATGTCAGGTAATAAATTTCATTTCATGTATTTTCATAAACCTATTTTCAACTTCTTTTATTGTTCCAATTGAGATCTTGTTTGAAGGAAAACTACCTTTTTCCACTATCACTCGGGTACAGGAAAATTTCAATTTACTTTATTTGGTTCAGGTTGGATTCAGCTTGTCTTGACATGGTCGTTATGCTCGTTGGGTTGTAAATTTAAACACCAAAACTACACATCTAAATTGAGCTCAATATAGGTTTCGCGGTACACTCCGGTTACGAATAAAAGACACAAGTTAGGTTTGTCTTTGAAATCAAGGGAATCTCTCGTGACCAAATCAATTTTCAAAATAAAATTGAAAATTCCTTATCAAGAACAAAATTAGTGACCTTTCATGTTATTTTCTTTATGATTTATATGTAATTAACATTTCCGACTTGTTGATATACAAAAAAAATAAGGGAGAAACAATAAAAGAAGGGAAATTTCGGTATCTATAAATCGTATTGTATAAAACTTGTATTGTTTAAATAAATTGATTTTTTTTTCAATCAATCTTCCTTCTTAGTATGACGTTGACTTACTTACCTGTACATGTATATAATAAGAGTTAATTTTTGTTCCTGTTTATGAAATTTAATAAAATATTATTTTTGTAAATCGCACCAACATGGGTGAATATAACTGTTTCATTCAAGCAAACAGCTTGATGACTCTTTAAGCGATTTTTTTTTTTCAGGGGATGCTGAAGGTGACGAAATCGGTGATGGAGAACTGAGCAGAGAAAAGGGAGGTGAGTCTCGTAAAATGGGGAAGTTAAAACCAATAGTACAAACTTCCAAGGTTGGGTTAACTTACGCTGAAGCCACCACAGCGCCCTCTAGTGGTAACGTCGGTCTGTTTCATTTATAATACCTTCTTGTTAATTATAAAACATTATGGAAGGTTATAACTTGGTTTGGCATGATTATTGTTTTTCTAATAAGTGAGATTGTGTTGAGCGGACAAGATCCCACCACTTCCGGCGAGTTAAAGGCCGAGCAACCGCTAGAATGCCAGTCCATTTCACACAACCTAACTGCAAAAAAAAAAAAAATAAACCTCAAGCTTATTACATGTTTCCAAACATCACCAATTAAAAGAAATTACGTAGCAGATTATTGTTGTTGACATATTTCTAGTTGAAAGTTAAATACAAAAGCAAATAACCGAAATTAAATTGATATTGAGGTCAGATTTTACTTTTGGCAAAATGAAAGCATTCCATTCATCATCTACTGGGAAGTACTAAAAAGTACTCTGCAAGTGTAACAAAATAAATTAGAAGAAAACAAACTCATTTATATAATTTTTTTTTAATTTAAGACAAGATAAGATAAGATAGATAAGATTTGTGTGTGCATATACTCGTATACCTATATAATAATATTTTTTATGACTTCAGTAGGCCAATTTATAACTTTTCAAAAGTGATTTTAATGGAGTCCAACCGGACAAACTATCGTTTTTAATCATTTGCTTTGTTATTAATAAAGCGTTTACTGTAGTTATTTTTAAACAATTACGATTTTTGTTTTTATATTGGCCAAATCTGAAAATATTCTTTCTACCGCTGCACGGCTGTGCGGAAGGCTTAGGAGGGCACCGATAAAAATTTGTAGGTTTGGATACATTATTACCCCCAAACCATTTTTCAACAAGTAAAATAATAATATTCGCTTGTATATATGTATTTCTATTTGTATATTTACTCCAAAATTGTTTTTTTACTCATTTGCAATGAAGTTAAAGCTAAAAATGAAATGTTGATTGTTGAATATCTATGCAACGTATAACGGAATAAGTGGCAGCGTTCAGATTTGTATCCAAAGCAATCTGGATAGCTTTGTGTTGTTGTAATCCCGTGTAAAAGCAAATCTGATGATAAAACAGCTGTTGCCAAAAAAGAAATCTCAAGCTATCCTAAAAATTCTGGTATACTTATCTATATAATGAGAATTGTCATGAACAGCTGACTACAAGACTGATATCAGCAGCAAATTTAACCTATCCGGTTTTGGTCGTTCAGAAACATACATGGATACTAGAGTATCTTAGATAGGCTATCCTAGTGACTCCTGAACGTGGCCAGTGGCACTGATCGTCAGCTGTCTCGTTTTATTTAAACGTAGCCATTTCTGCGTTCAAGAATCTATCCGAGACGGTGTCAAACCTATCCAAAAATGTTCAGATACCTACAGTTGTTGTTGCGTCAGCTGATTTTTCACAAGGGAATACATTGGCCGCATTCGGGCAACTATCCGATAGGCTATCCAAGATACCTTAGTATCCGATATGTTTTCGACCGACCAAAACCAGAAAGGTTACATTTGCTGTCAAAAGACAAGGCAGCTTATTAAAAGGAAAACTATTGAGTTTTCAACGCGACAATTTGATTTCCATTTTATTGCAAATCCCTTCTGAATCATCAATTAAGTTTTCAGTACCATTTAATATCACACTGGTATACATTTTAACTTTTATTTGTTATTTTATTCTTTAAAC